>CAXKVI010000001.1:2940551-3190551 GCA_964058755.1 Campiglossa producta | reverse complement strand
CAAGATATGACAGTATGGGTATCAAGTGAAAGTTATTTTTTTGTGACATACCAACTAAAATTTTCTTAAGTAGGGCTACCGTCCAGGGTTACCATTTACCGTATTGTATTAGTTTATTTTGGGACCATATTTGTATTATTTTTGGACAATTTTGGGATAATTTTGAGATCATTTTGTAGTCATTTTAGGATAATTTTGGAGACGTTTTGTGATCATTTTGCGTTTAAAGTGGACCAGTTGACCGATTTGTATGAAATTTGGCATAGACAGTACGCTTGATTTTAAGACTTTCTACTTGTGTATTGCCACTTGTCGCGATTTACAGGGTTGCCAACTATCTATTTTTTCCTAAATATTTAGCAAGGTATGCCAAAATAAGTATCAAATCAAAGGTACTTTCAGCCGCTTACCAACCATGATGTCTTAAAAATGAGTTGGCACCTAGGGTTGCCATCTTACTCTTCCTTTTATTCATTTCTTTGTATATTGACCGATTTGAATGAAATTTTGTTTGTGGATAGTGCACTTCAATCTGAGATTTTCTGCTTGGATTTGCCCCTTGAGCCAGTTTATAAAGTTGGCACCTATTTTATTTTGTTTTTTCGGAAATATATTTTGAAAATTGAATGTTGGTAAGTCAGAATATTTGGAAAAATTTAAAAGTCGAAAACACCGAGCAAGCTCGGTCACCCAAAGGCTTATTTGAATTAAGAGAAGTGCTATAATGGCTTTTTTTTTTAATATTTATAATAGCGAACATTCTCGTACTATATTGTTATACTTTTTTATAAAAATTTCTACGAAATAAATATCTAACAAACAAGGCTTATTTCAAGACTAGATACCTTTCGACTGGTCGAATTAATTATCATGAGCGTGGTCTGCTTATTTTACTCATAGAGTATTATAAAAGACTATTCAGAAACTGTTTCCAACAGATTATATTAGTGAATTCATATTTGTTAGAATGTGCTAACAATATGTTGTTCATACGCAGTGGTGTACAGTTATCTTACTTTGTAGTTTTCTACAACTTCAGATTGCCTTATGGTAGAAATCGTCGTTAAAGCCAACATTTAATTTTTAGTTAGTGATAAAGGTTTTTGATGTGCTGAATTTGAATATGAACTCAGTTTTTCCAAACTGTTTGTGGTTTTCAAGATAACTTAACTCAAAGAGATGAAAAAGGAGGAAAGAATGCTTCAAATACTTCTCATGTGAAGCGCATGTGTTTGTATGAAGAAAATGTCGAAAATGTAATCAAACAACAGTATCCCAAGTTCCAAAAAGATATTGACCTAAATAAAACTGTATTTTAACGAAAAATTGTTGTTGTTCTTTAAGCATTCAGACGTGGTATCATCGGAAACCAGAACCAATTTTATAAAACGGACTGCAGATTCAGGTTCATCTCACCGAAAGCCTTTAGAATAAGCCTCTAGCCCTTCATAGCCCCAAAGTTCAATGCTTAGACAACCTGTCTCGAGATTACACTCAAGTCCTGTATAACTTCAATAACTAAATGCAAAATTATGCTCATGCTGCTCTTCATAACAGTGAAGATCAGTTGAATTGTTTGTTCTAAGTAAACGTTTTTGTTTTAGAAATGTCTCATTACCGCTCTCCCTTTCACGACTACCAGCAAATGTGATTGAACTCATAAAAATCTCGTAAATAAGTGCATCGCGTGAAAGTGATTACAAAGCGCCAACACATTCAGTTGTTGCGGCAATTGTTTCTAGGCATTGTTTTGTAATCGTCTAAATGGACTTCATATATCGTCCCCTTTTTGCGTTTTTATCGTAAACGCCAAAACCCAAATTTTACAGGAGAGCATTTTTTAATTTTTTTTTTTATTTTTTCATTTATGAATTGGTGGATACGATAAAAAAGATAGCCATTTTTTGACATAACTGTAAGGATTTCAGCTATAATTTTTTTCCAGATGATGCGCTAAGGGATGATGAACAAATTTGCATCAAAAAGTAAATTTCGAAAAAATGGTGGTTACGATAAAAACGCAAAAAGGGGACGATATGTACATATACATATACATACAAACATAGAAATATTAGAGAAATTGCACACAAACTCGACAACGAAAGCAATAAATGCGATTTACGATCAGACAAATCGTTGAAACAAGCAATAACAATGAAAACATCTTACCTACGTAGCCAATGAAAGTAACAAACAAACAGCAAACATAAACAATAAAACGCTAGCAAGAACAATAAAATGCGAGCAACAACTATAAACTGTTTAGCAGCAGCCGGTAGCCGTTGGCCGGCGGTCACCAACAGGTTGTGATTTGTTATCACATGCGAAAGTGTGTCGGTGTGCCAAGTGATTCGGATGCCCCAAAATTGATAGAATTCCATAGAGATCTGCAGCTTTTTTTATGGCGATGACGATCAAGGGGATGGATGGAAGCTATGAAGGTATTTGTGCATTAAAGACACTTAAACACAGGATTTATTATTATTATTCCCAGACGGATAACCCAACATATCCCGCCCAACCGGTACGAGGGGCGCATCCGTATAACGCGCGGATTGAAAAATGTTGCCGAGCCGTTGAAAGGCATTGGTTTGTTAATCGTCGAGATCTAAAACTGCTCGGCTACAGAGAAAAACTCATCAGCCGAGTAAAGTAGATTTAAGAAAACTTGGTTAATTCTTTTTTTTATGATAATGAGGATATTTGATTTCTTGAGTTTTAACACAAATAACTTGGCGGACTTTAGTGTAGTACACTAAGAAGCTTCAAAAAAAGTGACACTTTAACTAGATACTAGAAAAAGCTTGGCCAATATTTATAAGTTTTAGAACACCAACACGCTTTCACGCGTATATCAGCTGGAAAAACACTCCTAGTAAATAAGAAAATATGTGTATACATATATGAATGGGTTCTACTAAACCGCATATGGAAAGCCGCACCTTAATAGTTACTTGCAGAGAAAGACGTAGAGTTATACTGTGAGCAGCAAAAAGTTTGTTATGATAAAATGGTGAAACTAAAATAGTTGAAGGTATTTCGATATTTATTATATCAGAGTTCTAAAAAAAGTCATCAACAACCAACAAATTCCAGAGGGTTTCTCATTGTTGCTAAAACTTTTGGGTGTGCTGAATCCAAATCTGAAATTAGAATTTTCGGGTCGCCCTAGGTTTTCCCTCCAGTACCCGTTTCTGTAAAAAATCAACGAAATTCTCGATTTTAATGTCGTCACACTCGACTCGATTCAAAATTAAAAAAAAAATGTTTGTCACTACCTACAAAATAATTTTTTTTTTACAGTAACAAAAAAAATGAGTGTGACGTCAATATGACGTCAAATCGACTATTTCAGTCGAGACGATCGATCGAATTGAGATACAGAAACGCAGTACAGATAGTAGTTTGTTCAGATTTCGATAGTAATAAAACTTGCTGAACATCTGTATGCTGCCAAATATAAAAACCAAAATTAAATTACTCAAGAAAAATTGATAAATTATTAAAAAAAAATGGTTTACAACTACCCATTTCTTTACAAACCACCCTGTGGAGATAAAACCTAGGGTGGCCCGAAAAATCTAACTTCAGATTCAGATTCAGCACACCCAAAAGCTTTCGAAATTATCGAGAAACCCGTTGGGATTTTCAAAAACTTCAATTTTGTTGTACAGCACAATTTTTCCTAACATAATCAGGCGAACTCTACATATTATTAGAAAAAAAATATTGAAAAGGAAAAAATAGAGCATGTGTCGAGAATAAATCATCAAACTTTGTAAAAAATCCATCAACAAAAACCCCTTACAATGTTATATATATTGACCATCGGACTGAGTTTATAAAGATCACTTTGTAATACCTACCCCATAACCGAGGCGAAAGTGTATCGCAAATACTTAATCCACTTAATTAATTTAAGCACTATGTTCTCAACGTTTTTTTTTTTATTTAAAATGAAAATTTCATTTCACAAAAAAAATACGAAAAATAAAAACAACGAAGATATATTTGCATGGCGCGCATATTTCACTCAAACTAAACGGTCACTTAAATCGCTAGGGCGCGATGGATCTTTTATAAACGCCACAATTTCACTTATTTAATATAAATACAGCCAACAAAAAATGTACACCTTATGTAAGACTTATATCAATAGAAGGCTTATAAGTAACTAGATAACGACAGAGCTTCGAACTCCAACTGTTTTGTAAAATATCTCTAAAGTACCTAAAAACTAACTTTTTGATTTTACGAATTGATTTTAAGGTTTAAAACGTATTATTTAAAAGTTCTGGAAATATACTTTAGCTATTGTTACACTGAACCAAAAATGTACATGTTTTTTAAGTTTCATAGAAGTTCAAGCTGATATTTCTTAGAATAACAGAAAAATTCATAGATTCTAAGAAATTATTTATTATTATTATCAATGACTTTGTAAGGTACTAAATGTTTAGTAAAGCTAAATTCAGAAGTTATAAATAAAAATTCTTCAGTACCTTGATTAAAAAAAAAAATGAGTTAGGACCGTTCTATATAAGGGTAACGTTCCTACATAAAATACTTGAAGCTTTTTTAAACATATATGATTTTTTTTATCATCACCTATGTACATCATTTCCTGTTTAACATTATTTTCTTGTGTGTATATCTAACCTAACCAATTGTTTACTTTATTGCATTGGGTCAACAATATTTCTAATTGCAATTTAATCATCTTGGGTATTGCTCACAACACTTAGCTAAACCATCCATCCATCCATAGGTGCGCAAGTCTTCATAGCTGCTCACATCCACCCGCACAACGTCGCTTTTCATTTAATTACTCAAATTGATTGTTGAGTTGTGGCACCTAAAAAGTGTTCGTTAAATATGTGTTTGTTCTAACTAAATAGTAGTTGGTTGGTTTTTTGTTGTTCTTGTTTTAGTATTGTTGGCTTATGAAACGTTAACTTTAAACTGCTCAATGGAATTCGCGGAAAATGTCATCATGGACTATTCCATTTAGGTTAGTAGCTAATATATATTTCAAATTTTGTACTTTATTTTTCGCCAAGGGATTAAACGAGTTATTTATGCTAACCAAAACAAAACAAACGAAAGTGGTCATTTTTACATAGTTGCAGTTTTTAAACAAGTTTTAACAACAGGCTCAAAATGGTTTCCTTAATCCACCCATACTTTTCCATTCCCCTTCCACGTATTAGGAGATACACCTGAAACCAGTTTAGATACTGAAATAAATCACATAGCTTATTGCAGCACTCATTAGCATATTTCCTTTATATTGTAATAGCATATATTGGGTCCACATATTGGTCAATGACTCCGAATTCGGGAGAATTTTTGAAATAAAGAATGAATTGAATTGAATTAATTTTAAGTTGGTTGAAAGAGATATTCAATTCCATTAAAAAACAAACAATTTTTTACTTTTACCGATCTCTTTACAAACCACCCTCTGTAGAGAAAACCTAGGTTGACCCGAAAAATCAGACTTCAGTTTCGAAATCAGCACACCCAATAACTTTAGAAACCGTTGAGAAACCCGGTGGGATTTTCAAAAAGTTTAACTTTGTTGTACAGTGTTATTAGTAGAAACTTATAACAAATATTTATCACCTTTTCTTTTCTCTTATCTTTTCAGGTAAGTTTATGGATACGATTGACCAAATGTTAGAGGTTTGTACATTATGCGAATACTTGTATATGCTTTAAGTTCTCAACCATCTTTTTTACATGTAGAAAAAAAAATGTCAGCAATTCCAGCCCTTAATATTAACATTCATGATCATAATTTATTGGCGCTAAACTGACTATGCGATTTTGGCCGTTACGGTGATTCCTTTTTAGCGAGAACTGAGGGTAATTGGAAACCCCAAGATAGTTCAAGTCATCTGCCATCTGTTATTTCCATCTTCTCTGATGAGAGAAGAACTTTTTTCTCGAATACGATAAGCGCCATATCTGAAATCTTGTACTCATAACATGCTTAAATTACTTAATATATAGTCGAAATATAGTAGGAACTAAAGTTAGCGTCCGCTTTGGGTCAAAGAGCTCTGAAACTTTTACAATATTTTTTCGTCATTCTGAAAAATAATATCTAAGCTGGAGTTAAACGGTGGGCGGCGAGCAGTTTATTCTTTTTATTGTTGTTGTTATATTATGAAAAGAATAAATGTAACATGGACCCCTTATGAAAAGAAATTAAGTTGGTTTGTAGTATGAAGAATTTTTTTAACTTTCGGAAGATCACCCTGTGCCAACTAACATAGCATATCTGTGTCACAAACTGTACTAATAACCGACAGAGGCAAACTCATGTACTGTCACAGTCACAACCATAGACACACACCGCTATATTAAGACATTAAAATGGCATTTTCTTCATTTTAACATTAAAACTCCATATTAGCCATAAAATGTATTTTATGTTGACTATGACAGACATAGAAAGATGTTTATGTTAGAATCATGTTAAAGTAGATATAAAAAAAATCCGACAGATGTCACTATATTTTCAAAAACCGCATTTATGGTCCGATTTGGCTGAAATTCGGAACATGTATTACTACCATGAAAAGAAAGATTCTGGTCGAAGGTCTGTTTTCGGCGTCATTGAATTCGTTTTTCAACTAACTTCCCTTTGAAGTAGGATCTTCAAATTTTCATCATCGTTTAGTGTTCTATAACAAAAATATAATTCCGATAGGTGGAACACGGGTAGCGATATTTGAAAAAATTCATTTCCAGAGATTTTGCTTTTGATATCGAACTAATTTTTAGGTGGGGTTTCGAAATTTTCACCGTCGCCCAGGTTTCGGTGACAACGCATTATACGAAAAAAAATTCAAAAGGGCCGCTTTATTTGCAAAAATCCCATTTATCGTCCTGTCCTAAGTTTAGTCATTGGGCTTTATCAGTTATTCGAACTTCACCAAAGAGTCATAACATATCTAGCGTAAAATTTTAACAGACTCACAACTAAAAAGTATAAAATCAAAAATAGATTAAAGAAATATTTTTAATTTAAGAGTACTTATTCTTTTTAGTTCATTTTAAAATCATTTTAACTTTAAAAAAGCTCTGAGAGGACCTCATTCTCGTGTGAATTACAGTAGTATGCTATGCAGATGAAATAAACGAACCCATAGCTTATGTCGCTTAAACAGATACATAGTGTTAGTATGATTAATTTAAAAACATGGCGGTTCCTTCTATCCAAAGAAAGCTGTTCAACTATTTCGTACAATTAAAAAGTATTTTGCATAGAATTTTAAACATATTTCTTTTTGTTCCATTCTATAAACTTGACAGCAAATTCCTTATAAATTATTATTTTGCATTTTCCATTTTGCACTTTGTACAAAAGCGAGTACTTATTTTGTTTTAAATAAGTTGTTTTGTATTTTTTTGTTGCTTCTAAACTGGAATAATTTAATTCTACTTTTTATCTGCTTACAAAATAATTACAATATTTCCTGGTATTTATGAGATACGCATTTGAATAACAATTAATGCGCGCTCATAAACGTGTACAAACTAATACGAGTACATATGTAGATACATATAAACTTGTATATTCACAAAAAAACTTATTTAACATATCCACCTAAGCATTTAAAAAAGCCTAGACGCATACATACAAAGCTTGAGTAATGCATTTATTACAGCCTCAACAAAAAGTGTTCGCGCACTTTAAGCTCGCCAAGACGAACGAATCAATTTCGACTTGAAATTCTAATAGCAAAAATACTTAATTTAAATTAAGCAAAAAATAACGAGTTTTTTTATAAAATTAAAGCGTAGCTATAGAAGCTGCAAAAGTGTTCAATGCAATGAGAAGCCGCAAAAAAACAAAGAACACATTTCTTTGTATTAAAAACGCGCCAGCATCCGCAGCTTTTAGGGGTCGAGGGATCGGCAAATTGAAAAAATAACGATAGATTTGATTTTTCATCAACTACTTTTATATCTTCTACTTAGCTTTTGTTGTTGTTTCTGTTGTTGTTGTTGTTATTCTTGCTGCTGCATAATTGCACATTTTTATGCATGTAAACCAAGTGCAGAGAACTGAGACGAGTGCGAGACTTCAAATTACGCTTTTTCGTAGCTATTTGGTTCTACACATTTTATACAGTGTTGTTTTTGTATTCCTCAATATCATTAACTTTTATGTTGCAGCTGCAATGGTGTTCAATTTTTCTACAGACAATAAAATATTTCAATTTGATTGAAATTTATGCGCACAAAATGTGCGAATAAACAAGATTTTCATGCATAACATTTTGTGTTAATTTTACTTAGTTTTGTTGTTGTTGCTTTTTTTATTCTACTTACTGCAGTTGTTTTGTTATATAGTATATGTATGTGCAAGTACGATGTGGCAAATCTCGCACGACTGTCATGGCCATTGTGCTGCCGCTCAAGGCGCTGGAGTAAATCATTGTGTTTATTGGAACCTAACTTGAAGTACTATAAGGCATAAGGCACAGAGAGGGGCTAATGGAAGTAAAATGTGAAGCTAACTCAGTTTAAAATATATAGGATTTACATATCTATTTCATCACTTGTAGCTGTACAAAATACAATAGACAGGCAATCGGTAATAAAGAAAATTTGGAGGAGTAAAATAAAATAAAACAAAATAAAACAAAACAAAAGAAAACAAAATAAAATAAAATAAAATAAAATAAAATAAAATAAAATAAAATAAAATAAAATAAAGTAAAATAAAATAAAATAAAATAAAATCAAATAAAATAAAATAAAATAAAATAAAATAAAATAAAATAAAATAAAATAAAATAAAATAAAATAAAATAAAATAAAATAAAATAAAATAAAATAAAAAAATAAAATAAAATAAAATAAAATAAAATAAAATGAAATAAAATAAAATAAAATAAAATAAAATAAAATAAAATAAAATCGATGAAAATAAAAATTAAACAAAATAAAATAAATTAAAACAAAATATAATAAATTAAAAAAATACAATAAACAATAAATTAAACTAAATTGAATTGTTTAGTATTTCTTCCGATCAGTTGATTATTTAATATCTACCTTTTTCAGTGTAAGTTAGATACAAATGGTTAATGTGTAATTTAAAAATTGTGTATTTACATTTAACACCCACTAATGTTGTTTTTGTATTTTTGTTCTTTTTATGGTTTTTAAATAAACAGTTACGCTCCTGAAGAAGCTAAGAAAATCTTAGCGAAACGTTGTGCTGTAAGGTGGAATAAACTTGTTTTATTCGCACCCCACACAACTAGATCAGACCAGCTTATTACACTACAAATATTAAATTGAATTAAACTTCATAAAATTAAAATAAATTAAATTAATTTGAATTGAATTCAATTAAATTTGACTAACCGCAAAAAAAAAATAATGCTCCACAATTTTGATATTAAAAATCGCCAGTAAAAATTTGAAAATCTGCATGGACGTTACAACCTACCCTCTACCTCCTTTGGTAGCAACTCAAGTCCATTCAATTGTTACCGTTTTCATTTCTATTCATTTTATTCATATGTATTTATCTCTCTCTCCCTCTGTCTTTCCCGCTCTTTAAGTGCATTGCATATCTTTCCTATATGTTAGCTTGTACGCCGTGCTGCATCACTGCACCGAGTTGCCATGAACTGGAAAACCTTGAAAATTTAATGGTGACTATAATTTTGTTATTTTTGTATGCTTTTTTTGGTTCGATGTTGTTGCCTTTCCGTTGACGTTTCGTACCCTTTATCTATAGTGCCGTTTGGCTGCTATTTAATAAATTTTGTATAGAAATTGTTTGCGTTGTTGTTTAAATAATACTATTATGATATTTTCAGTAACTCTATGAGCTACTTATTGTTAGAGCACAGATGAATGTCCTCTTGGCAATAGTTGATATGTAACAGTTTTCAGATTTTGAGTTAAAAGAGTTCCACTGCATTAACCACTGAATGTTTTATGTTGACCGATAGTTTCTAGTAATAGGTTGGGTACTCACTAAGGCTCATTAATTTCGAATAATTTTAAATTTTTGAATAGGAAAACTTCTAAGCAAGTTACTTACTACCTAAGCCAGTGGTGGGCAAACCCGGTACAGTAAGTTCGGCAGTCGTTGTCTGCATGAAAGTATAGCTGTCAGCATTTCAAAACATAACCATCAATTACATTTCACGCTACATTCTAATTACCCAAGACAGCTCAACAACAATTTTGGGTGGCAAGAAGCTCTAACAAATAGCTTAATAATTGTTGTCATCTTTCAAATATATGTATAAGCACTTGTTTCCCATCTAAGCATTTCAGCTGCAGACATGAGTTAGTTGTTGCTTATCTGCAGCCTATTATCAGCAGTCAAAACTAAGTGTCTGGTGGCACGAGTTGTCTGACAGTATGACAAACAGGCTCACTGGCATTATGTCAGTCAATCGAGTTGTTAGATAGGCAGCCAGTTTTTTTCTTTGCAGTCTACGTTTGAAAGGTAAAATCTGAGCATGCAATCCACAGGAAGCCCTTCAGGTTTATACAGGTGAATTCAGCTCTGTTTAAGTCTCCTACCATCCGACGAGGTAGATTTTCGGTAAAAAGCTCTTAAAGCTAGCTCAAGTTGACTATTGTGTAGTTAGTGCCACATTGATTGCTGTCTGATATTTTGATGGAACTGCCTGGGTTCACAAATTTATAATTAGGTATGTAGACAAGTGTTTATGTATGCGTGTATGCGTGCTGGTTCATGCGAACGCGTATGGTGCGAATCAAATTTTTCCCTTTTTGCTAACACGCATTTGCCATTTTATTACACCAAGGTAAATATGAATGGCATTGAATGCATTGCCGCATGCGCAGCTGATGTGATATAAAAATTTGTTGGTATAAACATATAGTGTAGTGCAAAATTAAAGAAACGTACCTACTCAATGACTACCATTTCTTAATTTTTCGTTTGTATATTCTTGCGATTACCAATACCCATCCCTATAATTGTAACTCTGAGAAGACTGAGAAGGAGAAGAGATGCACCCATCAATAAGTTTCTGTTTGAACGTGAACAATATAACCTGTATCCCCATACAATCGACCCCGATTAGAATAACTTTTTTTTTTATTTTTTTTTTTTTTGTTATTCCATTTTATTTGTTATTTTATTTAATTTAATTTTATTTTATTTTATTTTATTTTATTTTATTTTATTTTATTTTATTTTATTTTATTTTATTTTATTTTATTTTATTTTATTTTATTTTATTTTATTTTATTTTATTTTATTTTATTTTATTTTATTTTATTTTATTTTATTTTATTTTATTTTATTTTATTTTATTTTATTTTATTTTATTTTATTTTATTTTATTTTATTTTATTTTATTTTATTTTATTTTATTTTATTTTATTTTATTTTATTTTATTTTATTTTATTTTATTTTATTTTATTTTATTTTATTTTATTTTATTTTTATTTTATTTTATTTTATTTTATTTTATTTTATTTTATTTTATTTTATTTTATTTTATTTTATTTTATTTTATTTTATTTTGTTTTATTTTATTTTATTTATTTTTTTTTTTTTATTTTGCTTAATTTTTTTTTAATTTATTCTATTATTTTTTTACCTCTTTTTATTTTGTTTTATTTTTTTTTTCTTTTCTTTTTTCCTTTTTTTTCAACATAAAAATTGTGGTGCAAAGAGCTTTATAAAAACTTTTAAATATATATTTTTTGCGAGCTTGTTTCTTTTCTTTTGCGCAGCACTGTAGATACAACCAAGCATGCGTATTCCGGATAGGTACGATCTGCTCGCCTGCTCCAAAGCAATTTATTATTCTTTCTTCCCGTCTTTTTCCGTTTTTAATTCTAATTATTTTCATTCAAATTTTTGTTTTCATTGCACTTTGCCTTGCGCTGTGCAACCCTGCAACTCTGCACGTAAACTTATTCGGTAGATAGATAGAATAGCTTAGTTATTATTATATTTTATATTAGGTATGCATTTGTTGTTGTAATTTGCGCGCTGTTACCAGTACTTTGATGTAATTGTTGTGGCAAGCAATCTAAGTGGCACTGTCAGAGATGCATCGCTCAGGCGCTACGCATGCGGCAATTGCAGCATAAGTTGATTTGTGTTGGGCCCTATTAAAATGCATATTTTCTTGTTGCTCAAAAGAACCTATAAAATCAGTTAGGTTATTGTGGCATTAGTGCTCTCTCTGTACTCTCCAGCTTGGCCCTTGAATATTTTGCAATCTGCATGCAACCTCAGGAAAATGTAGCAAATTAAAACGGCGTAGCTTACAATGTATGGAGGGTATCTGTTGCATTGTGGCGCTTGTTCTAACATTTAATTGTTGTTTTCATTATAATTTGTTGTTTTTGCTTCTTGTTTTCTACTGCAACCTACCTTATTATTAACTGGAATTTGATTTCGTTAATTAGTTTTCGTTGCTTTTAACTTTGCATTAAAAAATTGCATACGAGCCGCAAGCAAAATGGAACATACTAGCAACAACAACAACAATACAGCTAAAACAACGAAACCCATATAATTATATGGGAGAGCAACTGCATTTGTAACAAAATCAGCAAATTAACTAGCGCACACAGGTACAACTGCATACATACATACCAACTTAGAAGTGTATGGATGCTTCAGATAGCTCAGCTCACCTCTGTAGCTGCCTCTTTTCTTCTAATTGCAAATGGACAAATTTGTCTCTTTATTTTTTGTGTTTTCATGTGCCTATTTGCTGGCTACAATTATAACCAAATTACAGCACTCAAAGTGCCGCCTAACACACATCTACACCCACTAAATACTCGTCCAGCACTTTCCCCTTTTTTGTGAGCGTTGGCCACTGTCATTAATTGCATTGCAGCTTGCAGCTTTTGCCCTGCATTTTCCTATATGCTCTGCAGTTATTTACTAATATTATGTTTGTTAATTAACTTGCACCAAAGTGCATATCGGAAAAATAACAAAATATGATTAAATCTCTCTGTTTGTGCACGCACTCCTTTTTGGACCACGTTGATGGCTTCCTATCACGCACTTTTTTAGAATATTACCATTTTATTGTGCTTTTAATAACTAGTGTTCCTGTGCACTTGTGGGTTCACCTGCTCTAACGACGCTGATCTACTGTACCCAAACAGCCAATTGTTCAACGAAATATTTAAAACTTTTTTTTGCAAACAGAGGCGTTAAAGATCAAAGAGGCGTGCGAGTCTTTAAAATTCTATGTTTATTTACTCATGTTGTTATACTGCTCATTTTCGTTCGTTCATTAGTAGAGAATGTAAATATAACCCTTTAATGATATTAAATTCCAATTATTGAGGAACCTACTCATTCATTTTTGCCAGGGTTTTTATTTAATGCCCATTTTGGAGAATAAAGTCATATTTAGTCGCAGCCAATGACTTCAACCCAAGTGCATTGTAAAAAGTTTTGAATGAAGACAAAACAAGTTAAGTCTGACGTTTTTTAGTGTGTTCCGACTAATTAGTCATTGTATTCAATTCCTATTGACTTAATTTATCAGTGAAAAAAAGCTTTTAAATTTAAAATAATTGCAAAACATAAAAGCGTACATGTATCAAATGTTTGACCTTAATTAGAGACTTAGTCTAAATGTATTCAACCAGATAAATCACTTAACTACAATCAGACACATTGCGGAAATTGACTTCAATCATAAACTTCGTTAATCTATCAAAGACTTTGTTCAGACTTATTCATTTGATTCCACTGAAATACCTAATGAATTCAATCAGAGACTTTGTTGAAATGAATTTTCATTTAAATTAGTCACATATAGAAAATTTATTTCATCAAGAGTCTCCATTAAAATGAATTCATTTAAATTCAACACAGACCTTATTACAATTATTTCAATTATTTCAATGAGAGACTTCGTTTAAATGAACTAAATTAGGGACTTCATTTAAATAAATTCTATAAAAGACTTCATTTAAATGATTTAACCAAAAACTTCGTTTAAATGAATTAAGGCAGTGACTAAATTTAAATGAATTCAATAAGAGAGGGAATTCAACTAGAGATTTCATTCTTTTGTTTTAAATCACAGATCTCGATTAATAAATTTTAAACTTAGTTAATTAAACTTGAATTAATTCGATCAGAGACTTTATTTTATGAGCTCAATCAGAGACCTTATTCAAATGAAATAACACTTCCTACAACTAGATTTATTGGATTTCAATAAGAGTCTTTTTAAACTGAATCATTTGACTTCATTCAGATTCTTTATTTAAAGAATATATATATCTATCTATATATAATATATATTATATATAAAATTCAAATTATGTATGTATGTACCTACAGACGAACTTGGCTGCTAAATGAATAAGCCGATCGTAACCAGGGATGGTAGCAGGTTAAAAAATATTTTGATATATATAAGAGGCGTGATACCTCCCATACAATTGAAATACTTCATAGTCGATATCTGGGGATAACGAAAAAAGGAAGTATTTATGTTAGACCACTGAAACTTGGTAAGGGGTTATATGTGATCGATCCTCTACCACCTCCAAAAAACTGGGAATAACGAAAAAGGGGGCGTAGCACCTCCGATACCAATGAAATACTTCATAGACCATATCTCGGGAAGTATTTAGGTTAGACCGCTAATATTTGGTGAGGGGTTATATGACTTACTCTAATGAAATCAACCTGGTACTTCGATCATCACAAAGTAGTTAGAGTACTATCAGATTTATTATTGAAATTAACTCATTTTTACTATTATAGATTTCATCCAAATGATTGCAATCAAATAACTTATAAAAAATCAGTTTAGATAATATTGATGAGTGACAAAATGAAGTCCGACTGGTGGCTTAATTCTTTTTCGTCTCTCTCGATGCATCGAACAACATGTTTAAACATTTTGATGCATCGAATCAAAGATGCGCGCGCCCTCACCCAAACCAATACAACCACATAAGAGTTAAATCACCAATACAACAAAAGAAACCAAAACTAACGAAACAAACTTCGTTCCAATGCTGAAAATAATATCCAATGGCAGCGTAGGTACCGAATGACGAGAGCTATTTTGTGGCTACAATTATTAACCTTTGTTGTAAATAGTAAACAATGGTGTTGTTGTCCGCCATTTATGTTATTCTGTTTTCTGTTTTGACGACAACCATTCTAATTTGGCTAGTAAAATAATGCAGCGTGGTTTTTGTTGAATTGTTAGATTTAGCCAATTGTAATTGGCCGAGCGCTACAAAGTTAGAAATACCGAAAGTATATAACAAAAAACAAAAGCTAGCGTACAATAAAAATAAAAACATAACAACGACTTATATCAACAACAAACACAGCACTTGAAAAGAATAACAAAAAACAGCACAAAAACTGAAAAACACGAGCCCGCAAAAAAAAACTTGCACCTCACCTTGAATGTATAAACAGTAAAGCACCGCTCCGCCACCCCAAAGCCATGAACAAATGCAATGCACCTTCCCACTACAACGCCTTGAATTTATTGCATTTTGTGGTATAGAAATAGCTAATTTTTTCGCATTTTATTCTACCTACTTTACTAGGTATTTACATATATTTGTATTTGTTGCTATTTTTTAAATATTTTCCAGACAAACAGACACAAACACATACATAAGCGACTATTCGCACAAATTTTGTTTGGCTATGCAATGAACGTAAAAAACGTTGAAAATGAATTTAGAATAAACAAATGAAAAAATAATTTCGCCTATAAAAATAAATATGTATGAAATTAAATTGAAAAATGACTGTGTGGCTTGGCGTTTCCTCAAATTTCCTTAATAAATAACAAATGCCAACAGCACTTTCATGTTTACAAAAGCAACAACTTAAAATAAAGATTTATTACGCAAGCCACAAACATTACATACCTACTCGTATATAAATATACATATTTATTCATTAACAATAACAAATTATGAAAATAAAATATACTCGAAACAACAATAATAGTATGACTATAAATGTCACCATGAAGGCAAACTAGAAGAAATTCAACTTGAGTATATGTGTGTGAGAGAGAAGGAGAGAGAGAGTGAGTTAGTTAAGTAGAAATTAAACTGTTTGAAGCAAATGCGAAAAACATAACAAGAAATATTGGGCGTTGCCATTAGCCCAAAATCAGATGTAATACTAAAGCCAATCAAAAACTTTAATTATTTACACGGTTAAAAATTTGAGCATAAATTTTAAACTTCTTTGGGCTACATATATGACCATACCAAATTTGGTTTCAAATTAAGTCTAGAACAGTTTTCAAGAAAATTGCCCGTCTGCTCTGCCACTAAGCTACTTCGCATACATAAATGCTGTGGGAAAAATTCAATTTTCAATAAGCTTTCAAAAATAAACGAGAACAAAACAAAAATTGTAGACCGAAAAGGTTTTAATTTTAAACCAAAGGTTTCAATTATAAACCGAAAAGTTTCAATTTTAAACCGAAAAGTTTTAAAAATAAAACAAAATTAACAAAATGTGGCACTTGACAGGATTCGAACGGAAGCGCTCAGGAGTCACAGCCGCCTGCTCTACCGCTGAAGGTTTGAAATATTCCAAAAAAAAGTTTAAACAATCGCTTAAACTTTAGACGGATTTAAAATTTAGGAACATTTTTTTTAACCGTGTAGATGTAACTCGTTCATTTCTCTAGAATATATAAATAAGCCCCTTAGAACACAAGTGGCATAAGTCCACCCCTTCTCGAACTGAGATATTCAAGGTTTTGTGTTGTCAACAAATAGGGGGTACCCTTCATTTCACAAGTTAGTTCTGCTATTTATTGGGTTGCTACGGGGACTAGGAGTTACTCCGTAAGCGTGTTATATAGAACACATTTTCCCCTAAATAGGCTTATGCCTAACTAAAAAAAAAAACGAAAACCGGACTTATGAAACTTGTGCTTTAAACGGCTAATATTAGACTGGGATAAATAAAAAAAAATTGTTTTTTTTTTTAATTATATTGATTTAATTTTCAAAATGGCGTCAAAAATTTACTGTAAAATTTTGCAAAACCTAATTTAAAATTCTAGAGGTCTATCATTGCTAGTTTAGATTTTACAGACTTTAGATCGTTTTTGGTATAAAAATGACAAACCGTTGTTGGAATAATGCTAAATACATATCTATTCTTGAGGGAAATAAACTGCTGAATCCAAGTTCGATATCATAATTAGGTTCGGCCCTAACCTCCCAAACAAGAGCAATACTATTTTGTAAAGGTTTTGTGAGGTTAGAGACGAACTGCGACTGCGGATTTGGATTTAGCTCTTAAAATACACGAAAATTTTATTTTATTACAAATTTTAGCAAGAGGTAAGAGATCGATAAAGAATTAATGTCCTCACTTCTGGCGGAAGTACAAATACATTTCTAGTTATCTGCGTCACAATCCCAAGAAAGTATCAAGCTTAAATTTACTACTTAACTAATTTGTTATAAGTTGTATGTGAGTATATCTCTAATCCCTCAGAAAATTTCCAGATTTATAACTATTTCCTCGTCTTAACATTTTAAATGGACATCAAAATACAATTTACCACTTGACAGCAATTTTTATTCGATTAAATCCTTATTGTGTTTTTTTTTTTTAATTAATTGAGAATGGGGTTCCAGTTATGACTTATTAGCGCTACTGCCAACGTAAGTTTCTTTTTTAAGCTCATAATAACCATCATGCACAATAATTCCAGCACAATTTCCCAGAAGGTGTTATTTAAAGAAAAATAATTTTGAGCGCTCAAAGATCAGCGAGCTTTGAACTAATAAAAAACAAACAGCAATAAACAAATTTAAAAAGCGTTAATAACTTATAATCATAGTTACTACATTAAATATTGCATAAAAGCTGAAAAAAACCTGAAATAAGAACAAATTTAAATTTTTGCTACACAATAAATAGTTTATTGGGTTCAAAGTGTCAACACAGCTGAACGCTTAATTGTTTAATAATTTAGTTTACAAGTATTTAGGTTAGCAAGGGAAAGAAAGAAGAAATTTCAAAACAAATAGTTGAGTCCAGTGGCGGATCTAGGATTTTGGGAAGGGGTTAATTTTTTTTTCAGCGACATTTTTGATTCTTCAAACTCGGTTTTTACTGTTGGTTTTCCGTTACGGGCAAATTCAAATGCAAGGTATCACGTAACATTTACTATATTTTTTGAATAAATTTCACTATATTTTTTTTTTGTAGTTTGATATATTTTTTGTGTAAATTTTTACTATATTTTTTTTTAATAAATTATAGTAATTTTTTTTTTAAATTTTTACTAATTTTTTTAGTAATTTTTATTATATTTTTGGTGCAATTTCACTACATTTTTATGTAACTTTTACTATACTTAATGGTAATTTCTGCTATATTTTGGTATCACTTTTACCATATATTTGTGTAATTTTTACTATATTTTTGTCCAATTTTTAATATATTCTCTGAGTAAATTTTACTATACACGGCTAAAAAAATTAGCCTAAATTTTAAACCCGTCTAAAGTTTAAGCGATTTTTTAAACTTTTTTTGGAATATTTTAACCCTTCCAAAAGTTTAAAAAGAATTTCAATTTCTTTTGGTTTCGTTTTGAAATCTAAATGAAAAAGCAGTCTAAATAATTTTTTTTTTTGTTTTTTTGAATGTAATTGAATTTTGCCCACAAAAACTTTATGTGCGGCATAGCTCAGCGGTAGAGCAGTCGGCTGTGACTCCTGAGCGCTTTCGTTCGAATCCTGCCAAGTGCCAAATTTTTTTAATTGTATTTTATTCTTAAAACTTTTCGGTTTGAAATTTAAACCAACTTCGGTCTACAATTTTTATTTTGTTTTCACTTATATTTCAAAGCTTATTCAAGATTGAATTTTGCCAACAACATTTATCTGTGCGATGTAGCTCAGTGGTAGAGCAGACGGGCATGATGCGAGAAGTCTTGGGTCGAGTCCCAGCCAACGGACAAAATATTATTTTTTCTTATAATTTTTTAAAAAATTTCTGGTTTGAAATTTTCTGGATTGGATTTTCTTGAAAACTGGTCTAGTTTAAATTTGAAACAAAATTTGGTTTGGTCATTTATGTAGTGCAAAAAAATTTAAAATTTATGATCAAATATTTAGCCGTGTATTTTTGGCTGTACTACTGGTTTTGGATCTCGAAGGGGAGGGTTTGAGCCTGAAAATCACCCCCGTGGATCCGCCCCTGCTTAAGTCTGATATTTTTGCATATCGTTGATGAAAAAGCAAAAGGGGATATCATTCTTTTGCAAAACCGCATAAAAAGTTTGTTTGGAAAATTAAACACAGAACAGAACTGTAAAGAAACTTGATCCATTAAGGAACTATTCGTCTTAAAATTGTATAATTTTACAATCAGTTTAAGTTTTCGCGATACTCCTTTTTGCACTTTCATCGGAAATATGTCGATAAATAAATATGTGACTATATATTTAGCACAAATCACTTGTTTGGCGAAGTTGAAATGAATATAGGAAATGAGTAATTTAGTGGTATTAAACTTATTTTCATTTATTTCTAAGTATTTTGTTGTTGTGATTTGCATTTAATTTTTTTTAGCTAAAAATGCTTTAAATTTCACAATTGAGTGGGCAAATGCTGCGAAATAATTTTTATTGACACTCAGCTATCACTTCATATGAAAACGTTTGCATGTATGCGCAAATATAAAACCAATTAGCGCACTTAGAAACTTTTTAATATAAATTAAACGATAAAGAGTCATGTAATTTCTCAAAAGTCCAAAATTTCCCAGAAAAATTTACACGAAAATTACACTATACAACAGCCAAAAAATCCCAAAGGGTTTCTCATCGGTTTCTAAAACTGTTGGGAGTGCTGAATCCGAATCTGAGTCAGATTTTTCGGGTCACCCTACGTTTCCTCTGCAGTGCGTATGTGTGTAGTGTGTTCAGAGATCGGGAGTTGTGGAAAAAATTTGTTTAATAACTTACTATACTATGGAACATCTGGTTGCCGCCAGGGTTATTTTTTATAAGTGCGACCGAAGGCCGCCAACTTAGAAGAGTGTTCTTCACACATATACCATGGATCCCGCCCCCAATTTGGGATCCCGATGCCAAAACACGTGAGAAAACCTAGGGTCACCCAAAAAAAATTGGACTTTAGGCTCGGACTCAGCACACCCAAAAGCTTTAGAAACTTGTGTGTTCGATATCATTCATTCTCATTCAATAGGAAGCTCATTTAATTTTTTAATTGTTTTTGCATATACTACAAAAGATAAACAAACAAAAAATGCCAACATCGGATTTTCCACAGGCTTTCAAGGGATTACTATACAGATTCTAAAACACCTTAAGAAAAATGTTTTTATTTAATTTAAGTTATCAGTCAATGAAAGTGAGTTTTCATTATCACTCAAGCTTGATTTTGAATGGAAGTTCACTATTACTTGCACCTCAATTTATTATAAATAGAACTTAAACTTTATTAACACTGAGATTTAACTGTTCGCAATGTTACAAAATCTCAAACCAATTAAACGGGTTTTAATGGAAGTGGAGTACTATTGAAATAAATTTGAGTGCTAATGAAAGTGAATCTGCACTCAAAATCAAAGTTGTGTGACAATGGAAGTGAGACTATCGCTTAAATAAATTTTCACTCAAAATTCTACTGAAAATTCATTTCGATTCAAAATAAAATGCTAGAGGTTATGGAAGTGGAAGTGCGATTTCAATATCAGTAAATCTAGGCCAATTAATTCACAGGAGTTCACCTGTAGTCCGAATTTCGGTCCAGAACTCAAAATTACAAAACAAACAGTGCACTTAAATGACAGTTGTCACATACATACACATATACACACATGCATACATACACACTGAGCTCAGTAAAACGCATTAGATCTAATAATTAATAACTGCTTAACTTGATACAGAGTAATAATGCCACTCGTTAGCCAATTAAATATGAGTTTACAAAAAAATTAATAGCTAGTAGTCATATTTATTGCTAATTCACTTATAAATAAAAATATAAAAAGTAGTAAACCAATAAGGAAACACAATTTGACCCAAACTGGTTTTAAAAGTTAAACTAGATATTAGCTGGGATAAGTTAGTATGTATGTGCAGTGATATGCGTAATCTTGAAATACAAAATTAATAGCTTTATTAGATTTAAGATAAATAAGAAATTAATGTAGGAAGTGTGGGGATCCAGCTAAACTGATCACGTCTGAACGAATGAGAATCTGCCACAACATATTATTGCCGTTAATACCCACTCTCTTACCCTAATGAAATAACGTTTCCGTACGCCATTATTAGTTCAAAATGGATATTTCATTAGATAATTTCGTAAGCTAGTTATCATGGAGGATTAGGCTCCAATATCTACAACCATGTTACTTCTGACTGACAACTCCATCTATGTGAACTATCATCGGGATCTGCTCGAATTGCTAACCTGCTAGTTATTTCAAATAGTACCTTGACCATTCGAGAACAACATATTTTTGATAAGATACAATTAATGATATTCGAAAAACATATTGAGTAGCTTTATTATACCTTTCATGAACATGAAATGGTATTATAACTTTGGTCCGATGTTTGTAAATATGTGAAGAAGAAGAGATAGACCCATCAATAAGTATACCGAAATTATCAGGATGACGAGATGAGTTGATTTAGCCATGTCCGTCTGTCCGTCTGTCTGTCTGTCTGTCTGTTTGAACGCAAACTAGTCCCTCAGTTGGTATGCGGCCACCATTTTCCAATATAGAAATCATTTGTCGGAATCAGCAAGATCGGACCGATATTACATATAGCTCCCATACAACCGATTATTCCGATAAACGGATTTTGGGCTATAACTTCTGTAATTAAACACGTAGAAACGTGAAATTTTGGAAGCATCGCTATTTTTATATGTAAAATATCGATGTTGAAAATCATCGAGATGGGATAAATATTTCACATAGCCCCCATACAATCGATTGTTCCAATAAACGGATTTTGGTAGATAACTCCTGTAATTATATCGGTAGGAACGTGAAATTTCGTAACTTTTGCTATTTTATAATGTGGAATGTCGATGTTAAAAATCAATGAGAGTGGACCAATATAACTCATCGCCCCCATATAATCGATAGTTCCGATAATTTCGGTATGAGCTAAAGTTAAATTCACACAGGCTGTACTGGGATCAAACAGTGAAAATCGTGGCGCTTATTCATGAAAGGTATTTAGCCTTCGCCACAGCCGAAGACAGCTTTCCTTACTTGTTTTTCTCTAACTTGAATTTAGTTTTCACCCGCGCTAATAAGATTAACACCCACGTCGGCCACATTGTTGAAACATGCAGTTGCTTAGTAACTTAACCTTCTCGAATTGTATACGGAATTGAAACTTAAATTAAGCTCTACCAAGTAACTGCTCACAAATAGCGGTCTAAATTTAAATAAAATCAAATACAACATTAACTTGTTGTTTTTGTGATGTGATGTAATTTGGCTAGAGTTTAAAGGTTAGATTCGGTACATAAAAATTTGTTCTGCTGAATCACAGTCATTTTGTGAGTTATATTTTGCAATTATTGTGTATCACATACAAGCGCTTAAAAAACCTGTTAAACCACATACATTTTTCCAATTTAATTTAATTGCTCATTTCGTAGCGAAATAGAATGACGCAAATTCTGGAGAAGTTAAAAATTCATTTCTAATAAATTTTGTTTCATTTATAAGACGAAAATTCGTGACTATCCGTAGAAAGGGGTTTGGTGAGGAAGTGAACGGTTGTATGCTAGAGCTATAAGTTGACGCAATAGCATTTAATAAAAAATGAAAAAAAAAAAAAAAAAATTATTAAGGCAATTTATTCCATCTCTAAAATTCCGCGATAACCGCGTAAAACTTTTAAGCTGAATGATCAAAACTGTTAGGTTATTTTTAAAAATTTAAACAAGTTTCCTCAAAATGCCACCAAATTTTTTTTTAATATTTTTTTTTTTAATTTTTTCCAAAACCAAATTCTTCTTTATGATTTTACCCCATATGAACCAATGTGGTACACGGCGTATGAGTAATATTTTCTTGGTTGATGTTGGTTGATACGTTATGGAGAAAAAAACAGCATTTTTGTCGGTGTGTCTTGATGTTTGTTCGCGAATGACCCAAAAACCGCTGTATAGATTTTAATGCAATTTTGACAGATGTATTGCTAGTTCTCCAAATAAAAGTTAAGGATCCATTTTATAAGGCGGAAATATTTTGTTTCCCCTGCGCACAGATTGTTCAAGATCTATATACGAAACTAGGGCTAGCATGATTGCTAAAAATATCCTCCTCAAGAGCAGAGTTTCCCAAAAATCTTCACACGTCTTCCAGCTTTCAATATTACATTCGGTCTCTCAAAACGTTTACAGAGTCCTTACAACACATTCATTCACCAAAAGGCTACTTTAAATTCCCCCATATGGCCACAGCTTCATCAGCGGCCAACATTAACTAGATTATTGGTACTCCTGAAGGCATTTATGGTAACTGCTGTTGGCTCAAAGCATTTGTAGCAGACAACAGACACTTGTTGTCTTCGACCGGCAGTTTAATATAAATTTTTTTCTTTTTTTCAACACCACGCAAGCTTATGCTATTTGGCCTTTCTTCCTTCTTTTTTGGAGTTAAAAAGTGCCAAAAGTGTCGGCAACAAGTGCAGTTAACCACGCCATGCACATACAAACATTTATGTATATTCGCAATTTTTTTCACAGCAAATATTCATATGTTGTTGCCGCATGTTGCATGCAAAGTGAGTGCGCCGCGTAAATAAAAAATGAATGCAAAAATGAAGCAACCAAAATGCAAACTACCAAATGTAACGTGTGAAAACGATAAAGTTATGAGTGTTTTTATCCCACTTGCAGTTGTTGTCCGCTTTTTTTTTTTTTGATTTGCATTGTTTGTATTTGTTGTTCTTATTGCATTGCGAGTCACTTACCACTTGTCGGCTGTTGCCATTTAGCCGCGCTTTTTTCCACGGATCTGTTTCGTGTTCTTGTTGCTTCTTTTGCTTACTGTTTTCACATGTGAATTTAATGCGCCGCTTGCCTCACATCAATTCGCTTTCGTAGACTTATCCTTGCACCAGTAGCAGTTACCAACGCAAAAAAAAAACGAAATTTTCGCAAAAAGAAGATTTCCAAAAAATAAACAAAAAATGTTAGTGTGCTACTTGCGACAGATTTTTGCACTTGCGGCAGTTTGTTGTCCGTGACTGCCACTTTTCGCAAGCCTTGTTGTCGCTTTAGCTGTTGCATACATTTTCGACACTGCCAGGCGGATTAAATGCGTCGAATTTATGCATGCAACACGGTCTGCTGCGCCAAAGGCCAGTAACAAGCGCTGCTCAGACTATAACGAGCACACAGGCGCACATATGCACACCCATCCATATGTACATATGTATGTGGAGGTATCAGTCGAGTGCTTAACAACGTATGGCAAGGATATGCATGGTCGTTCCACACATTGAAGTTTTGGCTACTGAAATTTTGATTTGGCTTTTTTGGGCTTTTCGAGTAAATTTCAAGTTGAATTTCACTTATTTACGATTTATTTTTTTGGCGCCACCAGTTGAACCCACTTGCCTGTTCAGTAGACGGTCCCAAAATTTCAAAGTTGTTCTTTTTTTAACGCATACCCCCCATTTTGACAATAATGCATCAAAAACTATCCTGACAATGTTTTATGCAATTCGGACCACGGCACCCCGTGGATAAAGGATAAAAGATTGTAGCGCCTCCCGAAAAATGTCAACAAAATGTTGATATGTGGATACTAATTTAAATAATAATTAAAATATAGGCTAAATATCACTTTTTTTTAATTATCCTTCAAGGACACGGAATTTTTTTTGTTTTAAATCAATGTGTTTTCAAAAATGTTATCACAAATATGAAAGGATGCACAGGAGACGGGCAGGACATACCCCAAAAATAGCTTTACAATATGGGTATCAAATGAAAGGAGTTCATGCGCACCTGAAAGTCGTGTTAGTTTTATTTCGATATCTCAATCCGTTTCAGAGATATCGACCAAAAAAAATAATACAATTTGCCTGTTCTTTTCATATACAAGAATGGAAAGAACAGGTAAATGTTACTCATACGGCGTGTAGGACTTATAAAAATTGCACTATAAGTTTCAAGATATGCTCAATTATTTTTTTTTTTTTTTTTGTAAAATACTTTTGCAATTCCAGTGCGCCTTTCACGTGAATATGTTTTTTCAATATCCTTGCAAAGAATCCTGTTATCCTTTTAAAAATTCAAAGGTGGAGATTTGTTGCAGTATTTTAAATATGGGCCAAATATTAGAATTGCGTATTTTTCGAAGCGCTAATCAACCTTTTTGCGAACTTAGAGTATAAGCTGCTAGCATAAACATTAACTACAAAACGGTTTAATGGCAACCCTAGAACAATAAATCTTCACATACATATTGTTTAGGCTATAATGCACCGATATAGAGGGTAGGCATATCAAAATTTCGAAGTTTAATTTTTTCCATACATTTTTGGGACAGTCTACTGCACAGGCATCGGTTGAAACCTATTATTGCCTCCATAATTTTTTTCGCATGCACTTGCACTTGGCTGTGGTTTTATTTCTTTCATGCTTGTGTGACTGCTTGTTATGGCTTAATTTGTATGCATTGTGCAGCGCATTGCAATCGTTTGTATGCATTTAACAGCATCAACGCAGAAAACGAGCCCGTGACTATTTCTATCTTGAATGAATGATACCCAAAAAGGCTACGAAGACTATACAACACACAATCCCAGCACTCGACTATTTTATCCAAGTCTATTTCGGCTGTTTTTTATTTTTGGTTTTTTTTGGCTGCTTGTTTACCATTATTTTTTATCAGCATAAATGGTGGCATATGTTTCACGCCAAATGACTGGCTATAAGCCGTTAAATTTTTTTTTAACTTTTTTGGCAATGCACTTGCACTTCACAAACGTATGCAATCATATGTATATGTGCGAGTCTCTACGTGCCGGGCATTAAGGCGATCACTACCCTTGATTATCCTATTGACGCAGCCAGCAATGGAGTGGATTTCGCCACATATGCCACTTTGTGTGTGGCAATGAGAGTATCATTGTTGCATTAAACCCTCTTGTTTTTGTTGTTATAGCCATAGATGCTCTATGGTGCTACTACTTGCTTTTTATATGTTGATCATTTTGGCTCCTACTTTTGTTTTTGTTTGGTTAATCGCTTTCAACAGTTGCAACTCCCAATCTTCCAAACTTGGCGTCTATGTGAAGGTGTTGCCAAAAGTGGGAGGGTACATTTAAGCACATCACTCAGCAGGCATTCTGGTTAAGAGGCACCACTTAACTTTGGTTACTTTTGGGTTTTTTGGACAGTCAAGTGCAGACAGTGCCTAACGAGTTGCTCTTCATCCACGCCACGTACCAGTTAGCTCTCTCAGTCTCACATATTTTGTGTACAGCATTTCACTAGCTAATTGTGGCATCATGGACAGCACGTGCTTCATGTATGTAGGAGCTCACATGTTTGTGTGTGTGCTGCATGTATGTATGTGTGTGCGCTGTTATTCATACGCAAATCACTGCTTTCCCATAAAGCTTCATTAAAAGTTGAAACTTGTTGCAACTACCAATGCCTTGTGTCTAAGTGTGCTCTGTGAGCTCTTCTTCCTTTTCTCCTTCGGTTGACCTAAAGTTTCACTAGAACTTTACTACTGGATTTTTGTTTGAATTTGAGTGGTTGTTCATTGACAAAATTTTGTGGTTCTTTCTCCTACGGTTTGGCTTTTTTGTGTGTTTGCTCTGTAATGCACTTAACTCATTCACATAAGTGTGCACTTAAGTGCATCTAATTGGCTTAACACGCATTCAATGTGCCTAAATGGCCAGCTTAAGAATTTTGTGGAGGTATAAGTGAATGCCTGCATTCCTCGACTGCATAGCTTTTGGACTGTGTTCTTGATTAGGTTATTTTGGAAACTTTCTACTTGTGGATTGTTTGTGGTCATGCTTATGGTAGAATTAGAGAAGTTTTACTATTGTTTCTAGTTGATACCAGCAATTTAGGGTTGAGCACATCCAATGTAAGTTAAATCTAGTGATTATGCTCGTGTTGACACATCTCGAAAAAAAAACTCATATACATTAGACTGTTCCAAAAATGTATGAAAAAATTAAGGTACGAATATATATATCGTATAACGGCAACCCGTGCCGATTTTTAGTTAAAGTTTTTGCGAGCAGTTTTTACTAAGTTGGCAAAAAAAGTTCATTAAGGCTTCGAAAATTATGTATGTAATTTTAATATTTGGCTCATATTTAAAAGACTATGTAACAAATCTCCACCTTTGATTTTTTAAAAGGATAACAGCAAGGATATTGAAAAACGTATTCACGAGAAAATAACATTGGAATTTCAAAAGTATTTTAGCATATTGCATAACAATATGTTTTCAAGCAAAAATAATGGAGTACATATATATTGAAACTTTTCAATTATAGTGCACTTTTTATAGGTCATACACGGCGTATGAGTAATATTTACCAAAAAAATTCCCTGCAGCGAAACCTCAAACTGGTCAGAAAAATACTAGTATACAACTATAATTTTCTGGCAGAATTCGTTTTCTTTTTTTTTCTCTTATAATTCACAGATGCTTCTTCGTGATAGGGTAAATTCAAACAGTCGCTGCTTTCTTAAGAATAAACATGAAAATAAAGGCAAATGATAAAGCAAAGAGTAAGTCATGAAAATTCTGGTTGAAATCATACTAGTCCAGATTCAATGCTTTTTGGACTAGTATGGGACTAGTATATATCATACTAGTCTTTTTTTACTAATATGGGGAAATATATGGAAATCATACTAGTCCTGGTTGAACTAGTATGGAACTGGTATTTTACAACTAGTATAATTCTAGTATATCAGACTAGTAGATGACTGGTATGTTCTGTAAAAAATACCAGTTGCTTACATGGAAAAAAGACAGGACACTGACTTGTTGGACCCGGTGCACCAACTAGTTGTAAAATAGTTTTCAACTAGTTGCTTTCGCAGCAGGGTTATTACAATTTATCTGTATTTACCCCATTTTTCTAAATTAGTAACCACATATCCACATTTTGTTAACATTTTTTCGGGAGGCGCTACAATCTCTGATCCTTTAAAGGATATCCTGAGCATCTGGTACATAAAAATTTCGAAATGGAAATATGAAATTTAAGTTAATATCGAAATAAAGCGAAACTTTTAGCAGCTTCTCTTCCAAAAAAAACTAAAATATACTCCTCAATGAATTTGAAACAAAATATTCCATTATAACAAACATTAAAAGGATTTCCAAACCCACACCAACAAACACTTAGGACGAAAAAAAAAAAGTTACAAATAAAATCCTGATAACACAACTATGCATTGAGGCGTTTGTGGACGACAGTAAAATGCAATTTCCTGTGAAATATGCCTCAAAAAGTCTGAAAGAAAACAATAAAACCAAAATGAACAACTGAACAACTGAATTCCAAAACGAGCGAAATTAAATCGTTGGCACACAAAAAACCAGCAAAAGACAGAGCGAATAAAACTAAAACCAATACCCATCCATGAATAGATGACTTGAATAGCGTTGGACATTTATTGTCAGCAATTGTATTGCGGTCCATTGCACATTGCCGACGAATTAAAATGATGCCACAACGAGAAGGAGGCAACGTAGCCAGCACAACGCGGTGCGGGAGGCACAACACGTGCTAACACAAGCCACAGGCAAACAAACGGAAATATGTAAAATAGAATTTTCTATATACAACAAATATAGCATCGTAACTAACAACAACAATATGCTATATGGATGTATGCATGTTACTGAATATATATGTAAGTTAGAGCAACAGGCTGTCACAACCTAAATAATTGCAACTAAACAACAAAAACATACACAAAATAGTGAAACTAAAATGCTCAGTCCACGGCGCTACCCAATTCATTCATTGAATTCGGAAATTCAATTTTCTCTAAATGTTATTATGCCAACAATAATAACAAGCACATTTTCTGCTGCACAAGCATGCATCTAGGCGCACAAGCCGGTGTGTGTTTGTGTGTGTGTGTGAAGTAAATAGTTTTAGTTATACAGTTTTATGTACAAACATATATATCAGCATATGTATGGAGCAAATTCGTGCACAGCAGCCTGTTGCATGCTCTAAACACCCACACGCACACACACACAAACTTCAATGTGCGAAGCAATCTAAGCTGACTGACAGCACTCGGAGAATGAATAAATTTCTCTAAACAGAACAATTTCAGCTGCCTGAAATGTGGATGAATGAAGTTGATGTTATTGTTGTTGTTAGCTTTTTGGTTGTCAGGATGCGGATGTAGGACTAACTGAAGCGTTACGTAACGGCATGTAACCTAGATGGTAGACATTTTTCGTCGAAATTGAAATACTCAAATGGCTAACAAAGGATGAACACTCCATACACTGACTTACTTATATACTGCATACATTCATACATACGAAAAAATATAAGAAAAGGAAAACTTTCAGCGCTCGTATAGTCATCATGAACTAGCAGGCAATAGCGCAACAGGCCGTCTGAATATCTCCTAAAAAATAACAACAACAACTTTCAACCAGCTTCACTTAAAATTACAAAACAACAACAAGGAGCAGACAAACTACAATGCAGCACCAAAAGAACTCGTTTAGCAATAAAGATATAATGTTCATACCGAAAACATTTGAAATTTTAATTCTATTACTTGTTAAAAGCTCTCGACAGTAAACGCCGTTTCTGGCGGTCAGATGCTTTGTAAGCTTGTATATTAGAACACAAGTATGCAGGTTTACTACTTGTAAATTAACATAACGCCGCACATTATTTTGGAACCTTTGTAGTTAGTTTGCTTTATTTTTGTAGGAAACTATGTCACTCATTTTTAATCAAATCTGTACTTTCTAAAGAGAGTCATTTGATTCAGTGTCTGAACTGGATCATCCTAATACCTAAGTATATTTTTATTGTTTTTTTAAACAAGTCTGCAGAAGTTTCAAAGCTCACTTTGCTTCGCGGTGATCTGCTGGTATCGGCTGAGTTTGCATTTCGTCCAACATTTCAGCCGAACCATGTATGCTCTAAGTTTACCCAATCAATATATGAACAAGTAAATTGTTGTTAAGAGACGGCACTAGGTTCTTTAGCAAGGAGGCTCTCCTAGTATGGGACTCCGCCTTCTTTTTCTACCGGCCCACCTCCGACGGCCCGAGCAATTCTACGTTGAACCGATGTGATAATATGGTTTATTCACATGATTTATTAAAACCTGAGTACCAGATGCATTGGTACTGACCAAAAAGTTATCCGTTATGGAAGTAGCTATGAATAAAATACACTTAACTTATGCTTATATTTGCCCTTTATAGAATGCTTTTAGTCGAATAACGCATTGTTTGGCAGGTAGAAGAAGAATTAGCAAAATTAGTGATACTAGGAAGAATTTGGAGAAATCCGATATACTGGAAAAATAATATCGTATCGCTCAATATCAAAGCTCACAATATCGATATAAATATCGATAATATAGTCCAAGTGATATCCATATATTGAATATCGATATGATATCGTGGTGTGGGCGGCCGCATCCGAAGTTCCTTGAAAGTGCCTAGAGATGGCTATCTTAATGTCCCCCCTCCCCTTCCTGTTTTGATGATGATGCTAATACTTTCTTTCGTGGTGATGACGATCTCCGTTGATCCTCGTTGACTGTACCTTTTGACCGTATCACATCGCTCACTTCCACCTAATGAATGACTTTACGAAGTCATCTACTTCGAAGAAGTTGTGGGAATCTGCGGATCTGTAGTGGCCCTCTCGAAATCTGATTAAAAGAACTAAAAGAAGACCACCTTGCTGTGTAGTATAATCCAGATATTCCGCGAAGCTGCTTGCTTCAACTTTTTGGTGCCCATTTTTAAACAGGAGGCAACCCGTTTCATTATAAAACTTTAGTGAGGCTCCTGCCTCATGAGAACGATGTGTTTGTTTAAAAAGTATTCAATAAATCGAAATCAACTGGCTCTAAAAAGCACAAATTGAATTTTAAGGTGTTGAACCCGTTTATATTAAAGCTTTCATCGATCTTATCTTCACTTTATAACCATTCCTTTTTCATAAAACTTTTAAAGGCCTTTAAAATTACAATCCACACATCGTCATACCCAATACGCGTATTGGTCATTAAACTCTCATTATTTCCTACCAAAACTGTCTCTCAAATATACAGCTATAAATTATAAAAAAGACAGTAAACATTGAAAAGTTGTAATCAACCAACAAGTAAAAGTTCATTGCTGTCCTTACGTCTACTCTTATGCTAACACACACACCCACACACCCAAACACTAGTCTAAAAACTTACACATGAAAATGACTGGCCCTACAAAATTCACGAATAGCAACAACTAAATGCACACGAAATTTCTGCAACAAATGCAACAATAACATTTTGAGTAAAATGCAATGCAACAACAAATGCCAGCCAGCAATACAAGTAGCCAAAAGCCGAAACGAAAAGCAACCGAAAAATGCCCTGCTTGCAACCAATCAAAATGCAACCGAAATGCAGCCCCCACAAACTACTCGTGCAACAAACTGCACCATGCAATACAATAGAAAGAGATAACAAATAAAAACCGACCAACCAATTTTGGGGCCTATTCTTCCGTTACCATTATTATTAGTGAAATATTATTTTGTGGCGTAAGGGTTTTGTTTTTTATTTTTGTTTATGCTTAATTTTTTATTGTGCTAATAGCTTGCAACTTCCCAGCTTGGGCACTCACACAATAATTTTTTGATTTTCATTTTTATTTTAGTATAAAACGTGGCAGGCCAATTCGGACATACCAAAGTAACAACAGCAGTAATAGCGGTTAGAGAAGCCTTTGCTATGAGCCTTAACGCAACATAACTCACCACTCACCGAACGCCCACATTTTACTTCGATTAATTTTGAAATTTTTGTAATAGCAAAAACTATATGTAGACATACGTTCCAATGCAGTGAAATGCACATCATTAGTCGCGTTCATGCCTTTCGAGTGTGTGCGTGTATCTGTGTTTCTCACCAGTGCCACAAATGGCTCACATCATACCCACAACACATTCATGTATACATTTTTTAGCTGTCCAAATGAGTTTTTAGTCAACCTACATGGCGTATGAGTAACTTTTGTTGCAACTCCTTCTCAAACTACACTGTCATGTGGCAAATAAAAGAAATACATACACGCATTTATGCACACACATACACCTCCTTCTATGACTGCGTGTAAGTACACACATAAGTAATTTGGTATTTTTTTGTGCGTGCGTTTTCTTTACTATTTCGTTGGACTTGTGTCCTTTCATTGCATGAAATACTAAACAAACCCCAAGACACAAGCGATAATACACCTCTGACACCGCATTTGTGTCACAATTGTCAAGTGACCGACAACTTCTTTTCGTATTCAGTCTTTATATTTTCATTATGTGTTTGATTATACCCAGCGTACTAGTACAAGGGTATTATAATTTTGTCCACATAACGGTACTACGTAACGGCACAAAATAATCGAGATAGATATAGAGTTCCATGGCATGTCCGTCCGTCTGTCCGTCCGTATCAAATTTTTCATACAGGTTACTTTCTGGCCAAGGTAGGTTGCTATTGAAAATGGCCGAAATCGGATGATAACCACGCCTATTTTTCGATATCGAAAATTTCGAAAACCACATAAATTGACATATCTCGGTAGCTGAAATGACTAAAATGATATAATTTTATAGGTGAATCCTCCTGGTCATTCTGTTATGATTTTTCCATAAATTTTTTTAAGTGGGAGTGCCACAGCTCACTTTTAACTACCGCTGGGTATTTATTGTTTGGTTTACCCGAACTTAGATCCTTGCTTGTTTTTTTTTCGTTTTAGTTTCGTTAATACACATTTTGTTGCGTCACATTTTGGGTTTCTTGTTGTTATTGTTATTTCGCCTGTTAGTCAGACTTTTTCAATTCATTTATTCCGTAAAAGTTTATTTCCTGTATCGAAAATTATTGCTGTCAACTGTATAGGCTTTACGCAATAGTATGTTTGCACCTTAGGGTTAGTAATCGACATCAGGCCTTAGGTACAAAACCGCTTATTAAAAAGTAAAAAACCTTCTCTTGCATTCGCATTCGAGAATTAGAACGAATAAAAAACTAACGTCTTCCACGTTCGCATATCAATGTAGGAACGTTCCTCTCATCGTTTACTTTTAGAAATGAATGCATACTTTGCTTGGAATATTTCAATTTTAAAAATGCTACTGCATGTATTAGATGGTTTCAAATCGGTTTAAATGTGTTTTTTTTTTTTAAATTTTCAACCAAATGGTAATATTTCGAATACCAAACGAAACCCGATATTTTTATTTAAGAATTAAAATCAGGTATTTTCGCATTTTCCATTTTGCGAATAGCCCGAAAACAGGTTTTTCAAACAAATAAATCGAGTAATCGAACACCCTAATGTATACGGATATATACATAAACAATACAACTATTTTTCTGTGACTTCTTGGTTTATTTCGGAGCATGTAGAGAACTTTTGGCGGAAATTTTCGGGAATTTATCGAAATATTTTTAACTCTCTTCGGGGCCATTTCGAGAATGTTTCCTGTGCTACTACGGGACTTTTTCTAGTCTATTTCGGAATTTTTTGGGATTGTTTTCGAATCATTTCGGGATTGTTTTCGGACCCATTTGAGTACCTATTCGGGACCACTCGGAATAATTTCGTGATTGTTTACTCAAATCAAACCATTATTTAGTAGAAATAAAATTCAATAATTCTCACAAAATGTTATTAGATTCTGGTACATAATGATCTTCATTTATCAATAGGTATACTAAATTTATAAATTCACGATTTTTCTTTTCTTTTTTATTGCACAGGAGCTTATGTTAGTGCAAATATCTTATTATTGTTCACACGGTCACACCCACTTATTTCAAGTTTTATACAGAATTATCGCTCAAACTGTTAACTTGCTTATTTATAAGCACATACATACATTTAAATACTATGTATACTATCTACAGATGTCTGTAGATATGTATGCGTAAATAAACACACATTTATTTTATGTACATTTTGTATACTTAACGTTTCAGGTCTGATACAAAAAAATAATTTGGAAAACTCTGGCTTTTTATTCTACTTTTATATACTATTTGTACATACAATTTACAAATACAAAAACGTATATACAAATGTGCAGTCTACACGCTTGCCTGCCACTTTTCCTTATCTGTGTATTTTTATCATTTGGTGTGGTTTCGCGTTTTAATTATGACTGTTTTGACTTTTATAAATTTTGTATTCTGTTATTGCTGCTGACATTTTTTACCATTCTCTATGGGAATAGTAGTTAAGCAGGATGAGTGGATTAATTTGAAAAAATATATCTAAAGCTCTAAAATGAATACACGCGTGCACAAACGTCTAGAAATATACGGCTGTATAACCCTGTAACCTCTAAAAATTAAAATTTATAGGAAATAATTAAAATTACCCTGAAGATGGCGCAATGTCGAGAGCCGATTGTTCCCTGCAGATCATGTGGTTAGATCGTCTTTGATCAAAATTATATTTATAGATCATTAAATGATCCCGTATAGTTTTTGGCGGCTACCTAGGTATATGCATGATGTCTCCACATAAGAAAAACAGATGGTTTTCTCGTTCTTTTTTTTTTTTAATAGAATCGTTAATTGTTCATGTTTACCCTTTTTTATTTGGATAATTTTGGTTTTCATCTACTTCAATGTTGGCCACTGACTGTTTAAATCAAATTATTCCATTTTGAACTTTTGGTATTTTTATTTCCATTTGCATTTATTGCATTTCGCTACACATTATTGAGCCGCGACGAAAATAAAAACGTTTTCAAGTTTGTAGCGGTGTCAATAAATATTTATTATTAATACTTCGGCTTAAATACACAAATACAAACGACAATTTGGACGTGTCGGCATAACAAAAAAGTATACATACTTCCATTTACGTGTGACATATACTACATTTTAATACATAACGGCGATTGCAATTATGCAATTTACATATTCCCAATTTACGTATGTGAAGGGTTTCTTTTTTTTTGTCTATAGAAGAAAATCACTTTTTTATTGCTTTATTTAAATACAGAGTTATGAACGTACATACATACCTACTACAAATGTGTGTATATGTTTAACTGTTAACATATACACCATGTACGAAACACATAGATATTATAACATTTTTTTATGTATATAAAAGAAAAAATTAATTTAGTAAACACTTCATATACCACACACGGTTTACTGATAATGAAACTCCATTACCAATAACATTTGGTTTTTCTCTGGAACTCTATTTTTCATACCATCTAAAATTCTATTTGATAATTTTGAGGGAGATTTGCTTTCATTAGTGAAATTTGAATGCGAAATTCATTAAAAGGTGTTTGAATGAAGTTGTGCGTAAGTTTCCACTAATGCGATAATGGAGATGAAGTTCCACTAAGAAATAAATTCAGTGCTAATGTATGTGAAACTCCACTCACGACTGACGTTGAATGGTAATCGAAAGTTAGTTTTAGTAAACTAAAATGTATTTATTTTTGGAATTTTAAGATTTAGTTTTATGATTGGAACCTATGGAGTTGAGTAGAACATTCAAAAAAATATATGTAGTCCAGCTTAAAAAGATAATAGTTTCTCTAAATAATATATTGGTTTTATTGAATATTTAGAAAACTTACATTACCCCATACCACTAAATCTCTAAAAATCTGTAAAACCTTAAATCATTGCTCCTACTTTAAACAGCTGAACCTTAAGTTTAATGCAGACATTTTTTTATTTATTTATTTACGTATACATACACATAACCCAGACGGCCTAGACGACACTCAGCCAATATGGGGGGCAAACATCAAGAAGAAGAAGAAAAAACAGCAAAAGCAAAACATGAAAGTGCGTAAGAGTTGAGAGCGCGAAGCCAAAGTCAGTTAATATGTATGTGTGTGTGTGTGCGTCTGTCATTGTGCCACATAACGGTGCATTGCATTGCGAGTTCAGGCCAGTGCAGCGAACGACAACGAGCTCTTAGCTCTGCTAAGCTGGCACAATTTGGTGTGCAATGCAACGGTGAATGGCAAACTTATAGAAAGTGCAATGTGGAAAAGGGAGAGAAAAATATAAAGAAAAAATGCTTGGAATATGAAGTAAAAAAAAAAACTTCTTTTACCAACAAACAAACTGCAACTAACAATAATATTAGACGCAATCTTTTTTAGCCGAGTCGGAGTAAACATTCTGTAGGCACAAAGTTATTTCTCGGACTGAGCGATTTTGGAGCACAATCAAACATTCTCAACTTGATTGGCAGCACGCGAGCAGATAAGTTGCGGTACTAAATAGAGACGGAAGGAGATCAAGCCGACGGTAGTCGTTGTACTACGTATTAGAACTCGATGGCAAAAGATTACGCCTAAAAACACAGTAAAACTGCTGCAGGGCGAGGGTAGTGTGCCAGTCCCCCATACCTAAGGTTCCAGGCTAATTCCCGCGGATGCTAACCTCAAAAATGAAAGTGATTTATTGCTCTTTAGTACTCGGAACGCCTCCCACACAAGGGTGAACTTCTGTCATTCACGAGATCCTCAGCAAAAACTCATCAACCGTGAAAAATGGCATTCGGAATCGGCATAAAATATGAAAGTCCCACCAATGTTTAAGAAAAAATCAAAACTAGACACCGCAAATTGGAAAATAAACTCGGCCTATTTTCCCTTTACTTACAGTCATGATACATACAACAAAAAGTCAGTATAACGTAGAAACGGAAGTAAATGTATGTGTATATATTTTATATGCAACGCCCAAAGTTGGAGTATGTAGTTGCAACAAGAATGATAGGAAAACTAAATGCAACGCTGAGAAAGTTAAGGACAGTTTCAAAAATATTGACGGTCCGAGCATGTGTGCCCTACAACGGAATTGCAAGCTCCATAATACGCACGTAAAGGGAGCCAGCAGGTGTACATTAGGGTATCTTAGGGTATTAGGGGTGTAAGTGTAGGTCGCCTCCCCGTTGGTGCATCCTGGGTAACGCTAAATGACCTACATGGCCTACACGGCTAGTTTCTTGTATTGCCGGTTCTACGAGAACGGTACCAGTACTTGTGCTGTACCCATCGTGCCGAAACGACCCGGGCCGTTTTCTTATATCCACCCGACCAAGAGCAATACACTCGGGGTGACCCTGTCTGACATTTGGGCAGGGCTACGCCTTGCTACAACAACAACAACAGGGTATCTTAAAAAATATTTTCTGATATTAAAGACTAGAAGCTGTAATAAAATTTTAAACGGTTATCCGGGGTACCTTTTTAAAATAATAAATGAAAAAAAAAAATGTATTTAAAATTTAAGTTTAGGTAATTTTATTTAATTTTTTCATATTATGTTCTTCTTTTTTTTAAATATTTTTTTTCTTTACTTAACTTTTTTATTGTAATTTATTTCATTCATTTTTTTTGGCTTTTTTGGTTTTTTTTGTACCTACCAAGGCTAAGGAGAAAAGAAGATATCGAAGTTTTTTTAGAGACCCTAATGTATAGTAACACACGCACTTATTAGAAGCATAAAACAAACTTCATCTGATGCAGGAAAACGAAGCTAAGTGAAAAGGCGAATGCATTTAACCTCAGCTAGTGAAATCAAAAATTCTATTAAGCACACATTCAGGCGCTAGGTGTTATGGAAATTGTCGATAGAAAGTGTGCATACTCATATACATGTGTGAGTTCACCTCTACGCACAAACATAACTGCATATGACACGTATATACCCAACTTTGTATAGTTTTTGAGCAGAAAACGAATGGTTTATAATTTTATTTTTTTTTTTTCAAAGCATAAGCCTAGGCGCAGAAACGTTCACAGCTGTTTGTGATGAAGGTGATAATGATTGAGTTGTGCTGCTAAAGACACTGCTTGCACCGTAGGCGTATTCCGACATGCACGTGCATACTTGCATTTTTTCAACGATAGGACAATTTGTTTTAGTTTCCTTTGTGTATAAATGTGTATGCGTAGCCATAGTTATTTTATAGGAGACGAATACCCTACGGAAACTTTGTACTCGGAGCAGAGCGCTTGTGGGATGGGTATCATCCTTACGCAATGTGGCAGCCATTACTGTTTTATTTTTCACATTTCGCATACACATTTTTGTAAGCTTGTTCGCATGCATGTATTCGTAATCATTTTTTATGCATTTACATACTTTTGTTTTTGTTGCTGAGCGTGCGTGCGTGTGCTCCCAGTAAACCAAACGACAAATGAACTTTAAATAATAGGTACGAATTAACTTGACATTGCTAGCAGAGTATTACGTATTTGCCACGTTGAGAATGCATTGCATATGTGCTGTGGAACTATAGAAAATTCTGAAGTACAATTTCAATCCCCAAAAGGAAAGTAAACTAAACTTATCTTGATTTGTTTTCCTAATTATCAGCTGCCATATTGGCTTATTGGCATACGACATTTGATATGTATAAAAATATCATTAATATTAAATTTATTTGCAACTCATAAAATGCGTAGATTTGCATGTACCTATCTCCTTTCACAGTTTTTCCATTCTACGCTTGTCATATAAAAATGTTCTGTATTTTTGAGAAGTTTGAGTTTTAAAAAGTCTCTAGCGGCCATTAACCCCAAATATTGTATGTCGTTTGAGCTCTGGTAAATTTCAATTTTGGTGGTTGCTATTAGTGATGTACGCTTTGCTAAATATTCGTTTTGGTTTCCGCGAAGCCCCGAGGTATTTTGATCTCTGATCCCGATTTATAGAAGTTATTTTATTTTGTTTTTTATTTAATTTTTATTTTATTTTATTTTATTTATTAATTTATTTGTTTTTTTATTGATTTTTTATTTTATTTTGTTTTATTTTATTTTATTTTATTTTATTTTATTTTATTTTATTTTATTTTATTTTATTTTATTTTATTTTATTTTATTTTATTTTATTTTATTTTATTTTATTTTATTTTATTTTATTTTATTTTATTTTATTTTATTTTATTTTATTTTATTTTATTTTATTTTATTTTATTTTATTTTATTTTATTTTATTTTATTTTATTTTATTTTATTTTATTTTATTTTATTTTATTTTATTTTATTTTATTTTATTTTATTTTATTTTATTTTATTTTATTTTATTTTATTTTATTTTATTTTATTTTATTTTATTTTATTTTATTTTATTTTATTTTATTTTATTTTATTTTATTTTATTTTATTTTATTTTATTTTATTTTATTTTATTTTATTTTATTTTATTTTATTTTATTTTATTTTATTTTATTTTATTTTATTTTATTTTATTTTATTTTCTTTTATTTTATTTTATTTTATTTTATTTTATTTTATTTTATTTTATTTTATTTTATTTTATTTTATTTTATTTTTTTTTATTTTATTTTATTTTTTTTTTATTTTATTTTATTTTATTTTATTTTATTTTATTTTATTTTATTTTATTTTATTTTATTTTATTTTATTTTATTTTATTTTATTTTATTTTATTTTATTTTATTTTATTTTATTTTATTTTATTTTATTTTATTTTCTTTTATTTTATTTTATTTTATTTTATTTTATTTTATTTTATTTTATTTTATTTTATTTTATTTTATTTTATTCTATTTTATTTTATTTTATTTTATTTTATTTTATTTTATTTTATTTTATTTTATTTTATTTAATTTTGTTTTATTTTATTTTATTTTATTTTATTTTATTTTATTTTATTTTATTCTATTTTATTTTATTTTATTTTATTTTATTCTATTTTATTTTATTTTATTTTATTTTATTTTAATTTATTTTAATATTAATATTTAATATTTAATATTTTTTATTCTGTTTTATTTATTTTTTATTATTATTTTATTTTTTTTTAGTACCGTGGCTTCCGACGTCGAACGCCCATCTCTAGTTGTAGGGACGTTTTGTTGTTGGTCTGAATTGAAAATGCAGTCACAACATATTTGGCACTTGCTTTTGAGTTGCATTACGCTGTGCTGCTACATGCATAATATGTACGCATATTTAAATAGAGCGCATACATCCATACATATACTCGTATACTCTGTGTTGCAGTTGCATTTTGCTGCGCTTGCTTTTGTAACTGTCGTTTGTTTTTATTGTTGTTGCAATGGCTTCTTCCTTTTATTTACATTTTTTACCATTTTCACGAATATTTGCTATACGTTATGTACATTTGTAAGTATGAACGTATGTAGATGCTTATGTACCTGCAAATGTCTGTACTTAGACCTAGTATTTATGCGTACCAAAAAAAATTAAATTTTTTAATTTGAAACTTTTCCCGCTGGCATATTCAACTTGTTCCGGAATAAAAAGTAGCAAAGCGCCAAATGCCAAATTGGCCAACATGCAATATGGAGCGTTAGTTAACCAGCCGCACAACAACTCAAACCCACCCTCAGCCACGCCATCAGCACATGCAAGTGGAAACTCCCGCCATGGCGCCATTATGTGCGTCGTCAACGACGCGCCTCCGCCGTTACCTTTGCTTCTAACCTGGTTTTCTCCCTTTTTCGTGACCAAAAGTACACGCATGCATTGCACGCATGGCGTTAGCAACAACGTGCAGAAAGACGCAGCAAAAAGTTGAGACGGTTTGCTAGATGGGTGCACCAAAGTGGCAGTTGTTGATGGGGTGAACCATGCACCAGCAAACTAACTCCCTCTCGGTTGCAACTGCAATAAGTTGCATTTCCTGTTGCAGAAAAAATTTTCGCAAAAGCAAATAAGCAAAGTTTTGCTTAAGCGCAATGCTCCAGGAGAGTGCTTAGACGGTTCAGGAGTTTGGCATGCTTGGCTATGGCTAAAAAAGCCACCCCTCGTCGATGTCTGTAGCTGAGTGCGCCCAAGTGCAAGTGTACGTATGCTGTTGAAAAAAAGCGTTTGGCTTCTGACTCCCACCATCTCGTCCACCATGTGTGTAGATTTAGCTAAGCGCGCCTGCTAATCCTACGGCTGTGTTTGTATGTAGTACGTCAGTGCGTTCCATTAATTCGCCTTATGCGTAGCAAACATTTTGTAATGCAAAACACACACTTACATACATACAGATGTGGCAGTGAAAAGGCAGTGCTTTTATTGCAATCGAATGCAACGCTGAGTTTTGGCTTTGCTGTTGCACCATAACACATCGACGGCCAGAATAACTTTGTTGCTAAAGCTTTTACTTTTTGATTTACTTGCTTGGCGAATTTCATAACATTTTCGTTGAAGTGTGTATACAAACCCCTTTTCCTGCCACCTCTCACTCTCATGTGCGTGTAATTGTTTGTTGCAAGTTTTAATTTGGCTTACGCATGCATGGAATTTGGAGGATTTTTTTCCGCTTCACAACGCCCTTCCAACTTCCTTACAGTCTCACCAACTCTGTGCATTGTTTGCTTGTTTTAATTCTCTATAATTTTTGTTTGCGTATCCTCTGTTTTCTGACGTCTAATTTGACTTTTGCATATCCGCTTTGATTGGTACTTTGCCACCAATTGCAGCCATTTTGCAATCATACCGCCATTTCCTTCGCGTTTTTTTTTCATGGCATTTTTAATTTAAAGGAATTTCCTGAATAATTTTAGTCTACCAATGTGCGTGCAGATTTTTATTTTTTATTTCATGTAAGTCAATTAAAAAGTAGAATATGGTATTTCACAAATTTTACATTCAATCGTTTAATTTAAGTCACTAAAACTGGCCGAGCGAGCTTTCCTCTTCATTTTTCGAAGCTAGCCTATGAAAAAAAAAAACAGATCAACTGATTTTTTTTCATATCTCGACTTCAGCGCCACCTATTGGGTTTTTTGTAACAAGGGTTTTGATTACATAAAAAACATATGTACGTGCTAGTGCCAAAAGGAACAAAATCGGATCATAAATACGAATTTCGCAGATAACGAGCCTGCAGCGCCATCTAGCGGAATAAAATAAAGCCTATGTCGAAAGGACTATGAGTGACTGCAGATGTTTGGGAATCTTTTACGTCTAAACTAATGCCTCGATCCTTACGATATATTGCGCACTAATTCTGAGGAGTACATTGTTTAATTCGATATATTTATCGATAACAGAGTTATCGGTCAAAATATGGCTTCGCGTAAGCAATGGAATATTCCCACTAGATTGGTACCAAATGAAAGAGGCAGAATTAGATTTCATTTAGACTTCGGTTCATTTCGATATATTTATCGATAACAGAGTTATCAGTCAAAATGTGGCTTCGCGTAAACTTAGAAATATTCACGCAAAATTGGTATCAAACGAAAGGGGAAGACGACAGCTTTCATTTGGACTTTGCTATATTTCGATATATTTATCGATAACAGAGTTATCAGTCGAAACGTGGTTGCGCAAAAACTCTGAAGTATTAACATAAAACTGGTATCAAACGAAAGGGTAAAGCTACAAGTTTCATTTGGACTTTGCTTCGTCTACGCTATGCTAGCATCTATTCTGATAACGGCTGGACATAATAGAATTAAATTTGTAAGGTAGATTTTGTATCCGCTCGAGATGGTTATACGCTAAAAAAATAAAGGCATTTAAAAAGGTTTTGGAGATATCGCTCAAAATCTAGACCAGGGTAATCTTTTAAAGTGTTACTTAAAAATTGGCATCAAATCAAAGGTATTAATAAATGTTTTAAAATGGTGTAGTTTTCAGTCCACTATGAGACCCCGTTTTCGAGATATTGATTAAAATGTCAACCAGAAGGGGCCCTCGATGGTATTAGTACGATAAGTATGACTATCAAATGAAAGGTGGTGACAAGTGATTTAAGATGTTCTAGTATTTTTCCTATATAAGACCAAGGTTTCTAGATACTGATAAACACGTGGACCAGGAATGAAACTGGAAGGATTTTGTAAAATATGGATCTAAATTAAAGGTGTTGATGAGAGTTTTAAAGGGGAGTCATTTAAAGTCATTTTGGAAGTGGGTTTGAGAAAGGGATAAGGATATGGATGACAACTAGAAAAACAATATGAAAAGAGAAAAGCAAATGAAGAGGATGAAAACGGGGTGGACGTGAAGAAGATTGTGGAGCTGAAATGAGGAGCGCGAGTCACATTTTATAAATGAAAACAAGTTAATGTTTGGGAAGGAAAAATCATTGCTGCACTGTTATTGTAATTTTGTTCTGTACTCTTTCTATCACTCTCTTTCTTCCTCACACTATTTTGAAGAATCAGTTTTAGCACCTATTTTCAGAAGATATATGTAGGTCTTGCAACACTTATAACCCTCATGTAAATGTACATATGTAAATCCTAGCAAATAACAGTTTGGGGGTGCCAGTAGCTTAGCGCATGGTGTTTTAGAATTTCGACCAGTCCATATAAAAAGTGAGCTGTCATTCTTAACTAAATTATTTGTTATTATGTATGCATTTTATTTTGCATACGCTAATTTTTCTATTGCATTTCTTCCATCTTCATTTCACCGTCATTCTTACTACTTTGTATGCAAGACATACTTTTCATGCGAGTAAAAGAATTTATTTCACCTTTGACAATTTAATAGCTGGACACATCACTTTTAAATATTTTATGTGATTTATAAAGTGCTGGCTATAACTTAATTTTGCTTTATTTTATATTATATTATTTGGGCAATGAAACAGGTTGCAAACGTCACACGCTGACTGGGAATAAAGCAATTTACGCACGGTTACGATGACTTGAGCTTTCTAAAGTGCAAGTAATTGTCATCCTTTCATACGTGGACCTATAAGGAGAGGCCTTTAATTAGAGGCGTGGCATGCAAGTCACTTTGTCGCTGAAATTGCTAAAAGTTAGGATAGTTTATTGTTGACGTGCATATGTCGATTTTACCAGTATGTTTGATTTTGTTTGTTTCTTTTTAACAGGTTTTTAATGACATCAATTAGATTTATAAAAAATTATAGCTCCTTATAACTATTTTTTTAATCAATTCCTTAATTTAGCAACAATTTTTTTAATATTTTTTACTCTTTTTTGATTCCAGGCTTAGAACGGATCGCTGAGGAGTTGATGGAACGCATGAAATGGAAACAATGCCAAGAGCCATTAACTACGCGCGCCCATATAAGTCACACCACTGTAAAATCGCCAGACGAAACAGCAGCAACAGCCGAATTACCACCAGCAGCAGCAGCAACAGCTGCCGCCAGTCTGACAGCAGAAGAACAACCAAAAAGCGAGGGATACAGACCTGTCCAAGAAAACAAATTGAGCTACGATATTGTGGATGCAAAGAGTGTGAATACGCCGTCATACGAGAAAACCAACGGCACTGCAAAGAGCAACAACAGCACAACAGAAGACGAACTAAAAGCCGAGCAATATACAGGAATTCCGAAAGAAAGTTACGCTGTATCAGGTATGTAAAATTTCTAGATTGTTCTATGCCTAGTCTTGAACAGGCAGACATACCCCCAAGAAAAACGAAAGCTAAGTACTTAAAAGCATCATCTCTAATTCTAAACGCACGAGTCTTTCTTGAGAACACACTGGTCAGAATGAAGCTTTTCAAAGCGCCATTTCAAAGCACAATTGTGTGAGCTCAAACAAGCACAAGTTGATTTTTGCTTGAAAATAGAGAAGGACTTATAACCAAACAAATATAGTTTTACTTTTTATGTTTACCCAAAAGTTTATTTTTAATTTTTCAAAAAAAATGTTTTTTTATATTTATAGACAACAACACAATACCACATAATCACAACCAACTTCATCACAATAATAGTAGTTTAGGATTAAACAACAAAAATTGCAGCAACAACAGCGACACAATATCATCTACATTAAAATCAACAAATTCATCACACACAACCACGCCAGAAAACATCACACGTGTTAACGCCAACGGGAAAAATCTATCAAAAACAGCATCACCACCGTCACCCCAAACGGCAGCCGAGGTCCCCACCGCTGAACCGGTAGATTGGAAACCTAACAAAAAGTGTTATTTTTGCGTGGACGGTAGATTACTCACAGTGAACACGAAGGGTGAACTAGTAGCCGAACCGGCGGGCCCCGTTGTGTCCGCCGTCGGCAGCGATCGAGTGGAGCACGCTCACAGGGTTAGTTTCTTAAATCTATATCTATACTTTATGCATATAAGGGTAGGTTTATCTTTTTTTTCGCTTAGCATGGGGATGGATTTTTTTTTTTTATAAAATGGAAAATATTTAAAAAAAAAATTATCGTGCTACATAAATAACAATAATAAATTTTCATAAGACCAAAGTAAAAATTACAAAAAAATATTGTAAAAATTACAAAAAAACTTAGTAAGCATTACACAAAAAAGATAGTAAAATTTATACAAAAAGTATAGTAAAAATTAAAAATATATATATATACATATATATTAAATAACACCAAAAATATAGTAAAAATTACACAAACCTATATTTAAATTACGCAAAAAAAATATAGTAATAATATTACACAAAAAATTTAGTAAAATTTATACAAAAAACATTTTAAAAATATAGTAAAAGATTAGCCATAAATATAGTAAAAATGACACAAACCATAAATGTAAATTACGCAAAAAATATAGTAATGAATTTACACAGTAATATAGTAAATTACTAACAAAATATTTTAAAAGTTACGTGATACCTTGAATTTAACATTTCCTGTATCAAAAAATGTAGGTATATATTTTTTTGAAAAACAACGCTAAAAGGCGAGTTTTGAGAATCAAAAATGTCCTCAAAAAATAAATTGAACCCTTCCCCATTCCCAAAATCCTGTATCCGCCACTGCTTATTGGAAAATAACTAAGTTGGAAGCTTCTTGAACGATTTCACTTAAACTAATTTCCATTAATTATTTCGATTATTTAGGGAAACTACATAGCATATACTTATAAACATACATTTTTACAAATATGTTCATATCAATTATAAAAAATAAATAAATTTTGTGTGTTTTCTTAACAAAAAGTTTTTATTTCTTTGTAAAATTAGCTTGAAACCGATAGCGATTCAAATGAATCATCGCACGTCAACTTGGGGAACAGAACAACTGCGGCTGTAGTGAACCCATTGATATACAATAACAACAACAACCACAACAATAACAGCAACACTAACAACAACAACAACAACAACAATAATAATAATAATCGCATCAACTGGAACAAGCTGTTAACAACGCGTTTGGTAGATTTGCCGACGAACATGACTTCAATGGATTCAATGGCCGCGCAATTAGCAGTCATATCTGGTTATCCAAGTAAGTGTGAACGTTGTATTAGAAAATAGTTTTTGATTTCTTTTTTTTTAATGTGTTCATGAAATTTTTAATTTTTTTCTTTATACAGATTTTAATTGGCTACAATTGATGCAACAACAACAGCAAACACATCAATCGACTGCGCAACAAGAACCGGCACAACCACAACAGCAGCAGCAGCAACCACAAACAAGTTCGGCGACACCAACTACCTCAGAGACATCGGCTGCCGCTGCTAGTCCACCACTCAAGGATTCACCAGGTCCCAGTGATGCCACCGGTGAAATGCCATTAGATCTTAGTTCCAAACCATCGCCAAATTCATCAATTAGTGGAGATTTAAAAGCAGTGAGGTGAGTCATATTGATGATACAAATAGAGTTTATTTATGCCGTGGCCAATTTAAAACAAATAAAACATAAACTAAAATAAGGGAACTTAAAGATACAGGACTTATAACAAACTAAAATAACATTATTGAGACTGCAATGAACCTGTTTCAACTTCGATTTGGATAATGTAGGATAAATTGAACATCCAGTCGAGAAGCGCATAGCAACCACCGATCCAGCGCCTTTATTTTTTCGGCAGTTTTCCACCATCCATGCTTTTTTTAGAATTTTTTCACCATTCACTTATTTTATTGTGCAATATTTTTTGTCATTGTTTATGTTTACTCTCGTTTTTTTGTTTGTTTTAAATCACACCTTGATCCTCTGGTGGCTGTCACAATCGTTGTCATTCGTGCAATTCTGTCAGCCCAATTGTGTACGCCCCACCACGCTATCTACATTTTGTGAAAACTCCTTCACCTGAGTGCAACAGTCCTGAATAATGACGCAGCGGTTGGGCAAAGTCCTTGTCTGTTCTGAGCTTTAATTGTTGATACTGCTGTCGGCTTTGTTGTTGTGCGTCTGGTGTTCCTGCACCGCTGCTGCAGTTATGTACGTCTGTATAAGAAATATGCATTAATTTCAGTGTCGGCGCGTAGAGCAACATTTATATGAACATTTATTGTAGGTGTTTTTCATTTTCATTTTGCTTTTTGTTTTATGCAAATTTTCATTTTTTTGTTGGTTTTTCTTCGCGTTTTGTAGTTGTTGAGTGTGAAAATATAAAAGGGAGAACATGAAAAAATTTTCAGGATTCATTTGTTTATGGTGGTTAAAAAAAGTACACGGAGATACAGTTATTTTAGGGATGCGTCGAATGTGGGCTTAAGTATGAGGATGTACACGAGAGTTTTTAAAAACTAGCTGAGCTTTTAACTAAATTCCCAGGTTCATAAATTTAAAGCAGTGCTAATGTTTAGCTTATTGAAGCACCTCCGCATATTGGAATGCAAATGTTCGTAACATCCCTACCGTTAATTCATACATAAGTGGGTGTATGTGAATATGTTTCATGGAAACGTGTCTTGTCTTTCAATGAATATTTCATTCAAATTTATTCCTTACTCTATGACAAGCATCGACGCCCAATAGATCTTAAGATCAGTCAAACAAGGTGGATTCATCACACAGACACGTTGTGCTCTTTGTTTACCAAATTATTTAGTCGTCGCTGGGCAAGGGGCGAAACCACATCGCGTGGGGGTGTGGCTTGTTTGGTCAGCGAATGTTAAAAATATAGTTCGGACGATCACAGCGCGTGTATAAGCGTTCTCACTTATATACCTGCATTTAAAACCTGCTCCATGATGACAATTGAAATTGAAATAAAATAAATGGTATACCAGCTTAAAATCAACATCTATGAGAATGATGTCCAAGTAACACCAAAGCAACAAAAACAGAAACTGCAACCTGAAACAGGTTAATGTTACAAAATTGTTGCGAAATTTTGCCACTTATGGGTAATTGCGATGTAACGGCTACCTTTAGGTAACGACGGCTTTCAAGTAACATTAACGTTATTTCAGAAGTCATTATTACTAGCTCCCTGACTTCAAACATTACCTTACTTTATGGTTATGTATGTATCACGAACACCGTTACTTACTCATGTTACTGAGAGGCTACTTCAAAGCTGTCATCATAGTGCCATTCGCACTTTGTAGTAAATACTACCCCAAGGTTCCATATTGGTAGTTATTACTCTGAAGATGTAATATTTACAGAAAAATATTTACCGTAAGATGAACCCATAGAAATGTAATCATTTTCAACATTAATCATAACATATTTTATAAAAATCTCCCAAACATGGCTTTATACGTATTTCAGTAGCAGAAAAACTTAAATGCACATGACACATGTCAAATTGCATTCTTCACGAGTGCCTTTCTAGAACATACCAAAGCAGTTTGAGAAAAAAAAATCTGTTAAGAAAACAAAAGATTTCAAAAGGACAATTATCCGGTTTTCGCTTTTCTTTATCACGAGTCAACCAAAAAAAGTTGTTCCCTATATTCAAATTGCACTTGGATATGCATAGCCATTACCTCACACTCTACTCGTACTCCATTTTATGTGATGTTATGGCTTTTTTCTCCAAAAAAAAAAACTGAGAAATAAAATGCACTTCCTGGAAGTTTTGCATCAAGAGGCACTGTGTGTCATATCTTGTTGAATTTTTGAATGTTTCATCAACTTTGTCTTCCATGTCTTGTCTTGTGATTCACTTGTTCCCTTTATCTACTTTTCGATGTCCTGTTAGTTACTGTCTGCCGTTCGACTTTGTGCGCTGCTTTCATATGGTTCCCCACGATGATTTCTTTCGATGTTGAATAAATCTGACAAGCGATGAGACAGCTAACATGTTTTTGAAGTTCATTAGACGAATTTCAAATTCACTTTTGCTGATAATGATGACGTATTCAACATGCCCCTTGAAAATAATAACAACAAGTAAGGGAGGGATGTACTCGGTTCAGACGACGAAGGAATACCTTTCATAGAAAATCCGTTGACGACTATCTATGATGCAGTACCCCAAAGAGCCTTTCAACATGTTCGGCATTTTTAAATATCGGTCTTTTTGGATAACATTTCTGTAATTACAAGCTTTGGGCATGTTGAGTGATAGGCAAATATTTTTCAGGTGACAAATAGAAAGTATTCCAACGACCAAGTTATTTTTTTAGGAACAAGCAAAAAGGTCGTTAAACATCTAAAGCCATTGTCATTGTCACCATTGCTCACCTTCCCGCTAATGTCAACCAAATTGTGCGCTAGCCTTTCACATTGCATTTTCCTCTTTTACTATGTTCTCCCCACCTTCCCATACTCCATTTGAAATTCTATTCTGCTCAGCACGTCCTGTCTGCTGCTGTCATTATAAGTAATTTTTGGGGAAACAATTTTGTATGTTGAATGCATTTTTGTTTCAGTCATATTTTTTCCTTTTTTCCTCCACGTTTCGCATGCCTGACTAAATTATAATTGAGCTCAAACTTGAAACAATGGTAAAAAAATACGTTGGGAAGAGCAGCAAAAAAAAGTGGATTCAAGAAGACGAATATAAAGAAATTCATACAAATTAGAAGGCGACAACGACTCGAATGCATAAAAATTTCAATGTCGCGTACAGGTCTGCCACCCACTTAGGCGCAGCTAACACCGCATTCATCCTGCGCTTGCCACACACCATTTTTCCATCAACGCGGCATCATTTAACTCTGCTCCATAATGACAGTGGCGTAGAGTTGCATTACCAGCTGTTGTTATTGACATCGTTGCACTCACACTTTTAATGTTTTGTTGTTGCTTAAAATATTGTTGTTGTTGCACTGTAATGCACCTGAGTACACTGGGATGGTTTACATGTTTCCACTTTTTTACATTTTTGTCTGTTAAATTTTTGTATTTTTTCATTCTTTTTTTTTGTTTCATTTTAAAATGCATGTTTTAGTTATTGCTGCTTTTATCTTTGTTGGTTGCGCATTGCAAGGGTTGATTTTTTGTCGTTTTTTATGTACAAAATCATGTTGGTGTGTGTTGCATTTTTCGCTTCGACTTCTGCCTTTGTTGTTGGTTTTGTTTACTGCAATTGCATTTTTGGTTGCATCCCTCGCGTTTTTAATGTTAAGCGGGCTTTTTGATGTTTTCACTGTTGTTGGTGTTGTTAGTATATCGTTATTTTTGTTTGTTGTATTGATATTGCTACCTGATGTTGCAGCCACTAGCAATTCATTTTAATTCGTAATGAATATCTCCATTCTTATATATATGTATGTGTACAAACAGCAGTACATATATAGATTATTCTATAGACACACCCACCGAAAAATATTCATCTTATATATGGCTTAGTTTTTTTTAAATAAGGTCAAGGGAAAAGGAAGGGAAACTCCCATACAAACGAAGTTTTTCATGGTACATATTAATGTTACACGATTGATATTAGGTATGAAGATAACCGTAGTAACTGTTGACTGATTACAAATTTGAAACTGGGAGAGACTTCGTCTATTTGGGAACCAGTATTAACACCGAAAATAATATCGGTCTAAAAATCACTCTTGCCAACAAGTGATACTTTGGACTGAGTAGGCAATTGAGAAGTAAAGTCCTCTAATGAAGAACAAAAATCACGCTCTATAAGTCTCTCATCATACCTGTCCTGATGTATAGCTCTGATTCATGGACAGTGTCAAGAGAAGATGAGATGGACCTTGGAGGATTTGAGAGAAAAGTTCTCCGGAAGATCTATGGTCCTTCCCGTGATGCCAACGGCGAGTATCTAAGGAGATTTAACGATGAGCTGTACGAGCTTTTCGCAGATCTGACCGTAGTCCAGCGAATTAAAGCCGAAAGGCTCCGCTGGCTGGGTCAGGTCATTCGAATGGAGAAAGAAGCTCTCCCACGACAAATTCAAAACCAGGTAAGTAGTTGGGAAAATAACTGAGACTTACTTGGGTTTGTTGTGTCAGAATGAGCTGTTCCATGTCTTATCTTCCTCGTTGATATCCTGGCCAAGACTCTTCTGAGTCCTTCATCCGTGTCCTCTATCCCTTCCCATATAATTCTTTTCTTCACGGATACGAGTCTGCAGCAGTTCTTTATCTTAAGGGTGTTTGCCCTTGGATTAATAAAGATTAATAATTCTCACTTAATTCAAATTATAAATTCCATTTAATCATATTAAATCAAATTTAGGGCAAGAAAATATTTTATGGCGATTTTTGGGGACCACTCCATACTTAAACAGTCGACTGCTACACGAATTATCTCACCAGTTCCACCCCTTTTTAAACATATCGATTCGGCAAACATTTTTAGGTTGAATATTTTTTTATTTCCCCTACAATGCGTGAATGTGTTTGTTTACATTGCACACATATACCATACGAAATGTGCGTATCTGCATGCACTATGCGTGTATAAATATGCCTATAATTTGGACAGATATGCAGTTTTTCGCCAAAAGCGGGCGGTTTGTTTTTTGTACGTTTTTCCATCTCGCTCATTTTGGGTCGCCTTGTGTATTGTGTCGCACTGCTGCAGCTGTTCGTGTGCATTCACTCACACACGATTTCCAAAAGGCGAATGTGTCTGTCCAATTTCCCTTTTACCACGCTTACCGCAGCCTTCACATTGCACAAATACATAGAGAAAACGGGAATGCACGTAAAACTCCTTCCCGCGCACAATGCATCACTCATACGCCACGTAAGCCAAAATGTGTTAAACGCGCACACACATACATATGTTTGTATATAAGTGCATGCGTCCCACTGTCAAATCCACCCTACGCCCAACATTTCAGCAGTTGTCCTCATTCAAATGACAAAAAATGTGGAAAAAACGGAATAAAATTGCATGCGTTTTGGTTATGAAGTCGCGCCAAATGACGACGGCGGAGGTTGTTGGCGCGGCTGTCGACTCTAGCGGAGTGCTGCGACAGGATTTTGCACAGTTTTTCGTTAACGAAAGTCAAAATGAAAATTATGTTGAACGAAAAAAAACGTTGTAAAAATAGCAGTAACTACAAGCGTTTGCTGTCAGAGGGAGGTGACGGGGGGAGGAGGTGACATCAAAATTAAACGAACTGACGAATGAGCGAATAAACAAAAAAAAGCAAACGAATGAACATACCAACGAATATATGAAAAAAAAAAATTGTGTTGAGGCAGAAGTGCATAGAAGAAAAAATAGAGGAAAAAAAGCGATCGATATGATGCACTCATTTCTGTCTGGCGAGCAGTGTGAAGAGCGTGGCGTCGCAGCATGTTTTGCGTCCCCTGCCAATATTTTCACGCCTGCCCCCCAAACACTTCTCGCTTCACCTAGAATCGCCGAATACAGCCATCCGGTAGACAAAACCGGGTGCCAGTGGAGGTGCAATGTCGCACTTGTCCAATGTAAGTGCAGTTATGGTAGTAACTGTGCGGCAACACAGCGTCTCACACAAACGTGTTAACACACACATGCACATAAATATACACCAACAAGAATGTATAATAATAAACGCTCGAGAAACCAAAATTGCAACGTCAGATTTTTTTGTGAAGAGCTTTTTGATTGTGTCCTCGTAAAAATTAATTTGAGGCAAGCGGCTTGGCAGGACAAAGTGGTGGTTTATCGCTCTTGCCAAAATGAGGCTGTGTCTGCTTTGAGTCTATATTTACATATGAGTAGATGTATGGTGCGCTACTTTGGGGAGCGTTTGCTGTATTTAAAGCACAAATTGGAAGACACACAATTTGTTGTTAGCTTGGTGACTGGTGTTTTTGGCCTCACTGCTTGTCTGAACTTGAGTTAAGTGCGCGATGGCACTGCTAAGATGCTGACTTGTAGCCGGTTGATGCGGCAAAGTAGCCGGTTGATGTTTTCCCCTTGGGGACAGCTGTCATTATTTTGCATTCTCTTTTGACAAATATTGGCGAAATTAATTTAGTTGGATGCAAATTTTGTGAGATATTGGCTATTAACTATGAAATTAAAGCATGAACCGGATTTGGGTAAAATCAAAAAAAAAAAATAAAATTGATTATGTATATATGTATAAAATATCTAACTCATGAACTTGATTTATAGAATATTAAATGGCCCTGCAGACGATATCCTGCCCAAAAAATTTACTGTTTCCCTCTTCATCTCTCCCCTGGTGTTAGAGTGTTAGAGATTAATCTCCTTTAACTGTTTGAGCATTTTCAATATTCTACCGTGGGTACTTCAGGAGATATGCGGTACGAAAAAGCTCGTTTGTATAGGCATGGTATACCTATGCAAAATTTCTTCTTTTTTAAACTGGTGATAATTATTAAAAATTCATTTTAGACACAGTTTCGTTATCAACATTTGATAACACAACGTTTTTAGTATAAGAAGATAAGACTAAAACATTCCGTACAATCAAAATTTCTCTCCATCTTATGAACTGCAACTTTTCGTTATTGATTGTATATACACTGAACCGAAGGGGAAGGGAACTCACATAAAAAATTTATTTAACCAGTTATCGGGCTGAAAAATGTTATAACTAGCAACCTAATAAACCACTGTAAAAAATTAAAAAAAAAATCTCAATGTATGCTTTTTGGTTTATGTTAGAAGTTCTAGGCACTGTTATGCAGTGGTCGGAAAAAAACGAGTTTTAAATATTTGGATTTATTAGTTGCATACCTATACTGAGTGTAGATAATACGCCATCAGCTTGCTTAGTTCAATTTGATTTTTTGTTCGTGCAATCACTTTCGTTTGTTTGTAACGTTTGATTATAATTAAATATGACGAAACAAAACACCACGCCCACTAATATAGAGCTATTTTAAAAAATCACACTTAAGAGGCACACTGAACTTTTGTTTTCAATCCGCTTATCAAGCCATGAAATTAGTTGCGTGATCAAAGAAATTTCGTTAAAATAATAATATAAACTAGGGTGGGTTTGGCCCACTTGAATTAAATAAATAATAATCACATTTCAAAAAAAATAAAGTCCATTTAATTTCTTTATTTTAATTAAGCTAATAAGAGGATTTTTTTTAGCTTTCTATCGGATTTCTAGGGAAACCCAACAAATTCTAGAATAACTAATTAAAAACAACTTTCTGCGGAACTAACCTGTAATTTTTTTTTTTTTAATTGAATATTTAAACGCATATCGAGTTTTGAACGTATATACGTCATAGAGCATGGTACTAAATTTCTGCATCTACTTTCAGATCGAAAACAGCACGTACAACGCCTACACCTTCTGCACGACATCCCTACACCGAGGACGCTATTAGCAACGCTGTTGAAGAGATTCTGAGTGGAAAATACAGTGCACGCAAAACTTCAGATCAATACGCTGTCAGTGCAACATCGAGCGCTGCACGCAGTAGACCTAATCTCACTGCAATGCTTGGAAAATCTGCAAATGCACGTGGTTTGGAAATGGACAAAGATGTGTCTGGTGATGAATGCGTTGCAGCAGATGGCAATACGAGCATAATCGGTGGTCGTGGCAGCAATGCCTCCACGCCGCAACCTGACCCCGCGAACCATTCCATACTTGAGGAGCTTGCCAACCGCTTACGCGCTACACAATCACTGCATAAGCTAAGCGTAAATAATGGTAATAGCGACGTGGCTTCACGAGATGGCAACAATGACGGTTCATCGCCCAGGCCTAGTACACTATTTGCAGATGCCCACAAGCGTGAGAACAGCGCATCGAGTAGTGCCACGCCGCAACCACAGCAATCTCCGCAAGCTGGAATTGATACTACTTTTGCTATATTGCAAGCATTCTTGTTTACACTCACCAGTTTTGGCGCTCTTCAGCAACGCGCAGATCAACCCGTTACTTTGCGTGATTTGGTGGCTAATCTGAAGGACATGCTAGATGCACACTCAACCGGTGATCTAAGCGTGGAGGGACTCATAAATAATGGCAAGGCAAATGCGTTAGATCAGTCACTGTTAGCGTTAAAGCTCCAGCAGCATTCCAAGTCCGATACGCCAGAGACGACAAGTTCAATTGAAGCGCATGAGCAAATTGGTGAGGAACTTGCAGCGTCGATACTAAAAATTCCGTCCTATAAGCCTGCGGCTGGTACACCAACCCCGATAACGGGCACTTCACGCGCCTCATGCTCGCCATCTTCATTGCGCCTCAACTCGAATGCCAACTCAATACCAAATCCTAATGGCGATAGTCCACATTCGGCGCCCTCACCACGCATTGCCAACTCTATTTTTGCTAGCAACAATGGCACCTCAACGTCTGCTGGGCGTCAGGGTAACGACATCTCAGTAATTTCCCCGCCGTTGATACAACACCGTCAGTCACCGCCGTCGTTCAGCTTTCGTGATGTAATCGCACGAGGCATCCACCGTACTATGAATGAACAGTCCAACCAAGAGGCGCATGCGGCAGCAGCTGCCGTGGCCGCCGCTTCCCCAATGCTAGGTCTCTGCTTGGAAATGGACCGTTCAAGCAACAACAGCAGTGAAGTCAACAGTGCAGATCACAAAAAGTCAACTATTTCAGTGGTGAAAAATATTGGTGGCACGGATACAACGCGCTTTAGAGCAGTTCCCAATGTTTTTGATGGCGCCGGTGTTGCAGGCGCATCGGGCAGCGCAACAGCTGGGCACAACTCACACAGCTATCATCAAGCGCATATGCATAACATGCATCATCATCACCCGCACCACCTCAGCCGCCAAGAGGCAGCAGCACTCGCCGCCGGCAAAGGCACGCGTCCCAAGCGTGGCAAGTACCGTAACTACGATCGTGACAGCTTGATAGAAGCAGTGCGCGCCGTACAGCGTGGCGAAATGTCTGTGCATCGTGCAGGCAGCTACTTTGGCGTGCCACACTCTACGCTCGAGTACAAAGTGAAGGAGCGTCATTTAATGCGTCCTCGAAAACGTGAACCCAAACCGCAGCCCGGCCTGGATGGCAGCACCAGTTCAACTTCAGGCAAAAATAACTCCAACATTCCTGGCCATCACAACAATCTTGGAAAAATGAAGTTGGGTGGCGCCGGTAGCGCCAGCGCTAGTTCCAAACTCAATGATTCACTTAAGAGTAACAGCAGCTCAGTGGCAGCTGCGGTGGCGGCATTCCCTGCAGCAGCCCCTAACGGCATGAAACTACCCATATTCGACCCTATGCAATATCCGGCTCACCTTTTTTGGAATCATTCACCATCTGCCTTCAGTCAAATGCACATGGAATTCAACCGCAATGCAGTGGTGGCGCAAAACGCTAGCACCTCACAACGCTACGCTGAAGACATGCTGCATGGTGGTGCATCGGCGGGTACTCCCTCGAACGCAAACAGCCCAAGTCCAATTGCCAGCCCACTATCAGCAGGTCATCCGCTCAACATGAAAAATGCGCGAGAAATTGCCGAAAATCTGTACGAAAGCGGTGGCACGAATGGTTCCTCAATACTCGACGGCATCATACGAAAGACGCTCGATCGCAAGAGTGCTGACGTAGGACCACCACAAAATGTTGGCACAGGTGGCGCGCTACTGGATCAATTGTTGGTGAAGAAGAGTACGCTGCCACCTTATGTCTGCAATAACAACAGCGACCACTTGGCACCTTCGATGATGCACATAGGCGGCAAGCGCGTCGGAAGTCCACTGCCCTACACAGATATCAAGCGCGAGCGTGGTAGTCCGACGCATAGCAGTGGCGATGAAGATGATGATGACGCCTCTCGCAGTGGCAACGAAGAGTTGCAGTATGAGCATAACAACAACAATCACAGTAAAAGTAGTATCCTTGACAATAGCGATTTAGAGCATCAACAACAACACTTAAGAAGACAACAGCGCAGCCAGAGTCGCAGTCGTTTAACATCACACGACTCCGCAGAAACCGATACGAATAGCATACCCAGCGAGCACATGCCAAATCACAATAACACCAATAAACTAGGAAACGATCTAAATGGCGGTGGAAGTAGTGGGCCAGGTGTGACGGTACCCAAAGTAGAACCGTCGGTGGATATGGAACGTGCAGCACCGCCTATTTTAGGGGGCACCTCAATATTGCAGGAAAAGTTAGCGCAAATTAAAGCGGAGCAGGAAAATGAGAACAACTTATAGAGGCGTACTATTTGGCGTTATGACGTACTGGCAGGAGAGTACTAACTTCGTGGGTAGGTCATAACTGAGTATAAAATGCGGAATATATGAAGGGTTCGCGTAAGTTAACTCTCAAAGTGTGAGCGAGAGCAGCGTAAAGCGCAGGCGCAGCACCACCGAAACCTACAAGCTAACAACTCTCAGAAAATCACAGCGGTATGGGCGTATTTAGAGATCTACAGGATAACAACAAATCAAACCTGCGGGCAAGGGACGATGTTAAAAGGCTGTTGGAGCAACACTTGTGGCACTGCATACATAGTGCTAGGCCAATCCGTAATCGGTTCAAAAAAAAATTAATTAAAAATTTAAGTGAGAATTAATGCTTTTGAATGACTTCAAGCAAACATATGTACATACATACAATAAGTGTAAAAAAGTATATGTTGGTGATATATATATACATATACACATACTATTATAAGGAATACATATGTTTACGCCTAGGAGAAATAAATAGAAAGTATTTTGCAAACAGACCGCAAGATACCCAGATTTAAAGGAGGTTTGTAAGCGAATCAGAGATGCACGGCAATTAGGCAAACCTTAAGCAAAGGAAATAAACAGGACAAATATTACATACACATACACAATTGTCACATATGTATGTATGTATGTGTGCATTAAGCCAGAGTAAGCATGTTTGTATATAATAATAAGATAAATATAAGTAAGTAAAATAAAAAATAACAATTTTAATGTAAATCGATCCGAGGAGTGTGTAAGTGGAGAAAGATACATGTGAAAAAGCGATAATACACACATACATATGTAGATAAATATAGAAGAAATTAAAAGAAAACAAAACTCTAACAGGTAACATAAAAAATATACAATAAAAAAGATAATATAAATAAAAGAACAAAGAAAAACATTAATAAAAATATAAAAAAAGCTATAATGGCATAAAAAAATTCAGCAGTTTTAGGCCAAATGCAACAGATTTGTGTACATAACATTTGGAAATCTATGCTGAAGAAAATTTTCTGTTTCATTTTCTGACAATCGACAAAATAGGCTCTCCGTGTACAAAAAAATATATAACAAATAAATGCATATAACAAAGAAACAAACAATAAAAACAACTAAAACTTTATAAAAAAAACTCCTAAAAAATAACAATTAACAAGAGAAGCACAAACTACAAACGCAAAAAGTCACATCAAATCAAACTCGTATGAGTTTTATTAAGCAAAAGAAATGATAAAACCAATCACTTAAACTAGTAGAAAAAGAGAACTTAAAGCAAAACATGAACGAAAACTTTTCCAATTTCATAGATCTTAGTTAATAACATTCGGTTTTTTATAACATATGATTTGTATTAAAAAAGTAATTCGAAATTCGAAACACATTATAGCAAAAAAAATTGCAATGCTTTACTTCTCCATATACAATAACAACTACAAATACAATAATACCAGCACCGGCAATAACAATATAACAAGATTTAATCAGCCAACAACTACAGAAAGCAAAAAGCCAATATAACAACAACCAATACATAAGCAGCAATATAACGCAATAGCAGCAACAAGACAGCAAATAAGAATAACAGATGGAACATCAGCTACCACTAAATACAACCAACAAACAAATAAAAAGCAATAAACAAAAAAAGTAATGATTTTCCAATTTATGTAAATGCTCGAAGAACAGATGGTTTAAAGTGGATTTGAAATTAATTATGCCACCTTAAATACAGTATTCAAATGAAGTTGTCTCATAGCAATCCACGAAAAAATCTTTAAGCTCAAGACTGTAATTTTTGCAGACTGGTACCTAATTTGAGTTACTACAAAGAAAATCGGGAATGAAAAATATGTTATGATCTGACAGAGTTCCGCAAAAGCCCTCTGCTAACTGGGCTATAGCTGGATTTTAAAAAGATCACTGCCCAAGTCATTAAAATCCGGAGGCTTATTTCTCCTCTGACTGGATAGCTTTTCTTAAGATATATTTAAAACAAAACTATGTCTAACAACTTTAACTTCTCTTTAAAACGAAAAAAGCGTACAAATTTGGAAACATCATTACTTTGCAATAGTTACATAAATACAACGAACTCAATAACCGATCGCAAACAAACAAGATAGCCCGGTACCGATCAGGATCGCAACTACAACAACAGAAGCCCTACAACAATAGACTACGCAACTAAACTTAAAAAAAAGTCAAACCAGTTAGAATTAAGAAGTTTTTTTATTTGTGCGTATTGTTTCTACGACACTGTATGACATGGCACCTTTAAGAATACTTCAATGCCAAATCTACAAGAACGGTGCTATTTCATACAGTGACAGTGTTTCAAACTTTGCGCACTTAACAACGGTTTGTTTCCATAAATTAAAAAATATTAAGCATACTTATATTCGTTTCTCTTTCAAAAAAAAAAGTATTAGTCGAGGAGCCAGTGCCATTTTTCGCCATCACTTAGTTACAGCTGTTCTTATGAGAACGAGTTAAGATAAGACTACTGTTAAATTTTTTACGTAAGCTGTTACGATTTATATAATTTTTAAATCCTAAATTTTTTAAAGAAAACTTAATATTTTGAAGTATTTTCGAACAAGTATTTTGGTATTGTTCTGACTAAAAATGTATCCAAATTCTTTGATAGCGAAAAATCGACACTGTCTTTCTTACTATATAATACCAGAACACAAAAATAAAAGTAATTGGAACATTTCAGAAATCCTCAAAACGGAAATCAATAAACAAAGCTGCCTTCACATTTACAAAAAAGATCAAAGAAAAAAATATTTCAGAGAGAATATTAAAAATTAAAATGCTTAGATAAAAATATTTAAATATTAAGAAAAATAATAAAAAATTGCAAGCCAAAAATAATGAATCTAAAATTAAAGTATTTGAGTATTTCAAAGTACCATCTCCCAAAACCTCTACACACACTCGACTTTATTTGATACTTTTTTTATCAAACCAAAATATCATTTAACACGGCCAAAATTCATATGTAGTAAAGTATAAGATTCGGTGTCACATTAAAAAAAAAACTACAGCCAGCACAGGTGTATTTACTTATGACATTTACAATGCATACATAAATAGATATTTTTAGACTGTAAAAAAACTTAAAGCTAAAAAAAATTTGGGCAAAATTAAGTGTTCGGTGTTTGTATAAAATTTAAATATAGATAAAGCTAATTTGAAATATGAAATTAAAAACGAAGCGAAGAATCCCATCTTTTTGGCTAAAGCTCTTATTCAAATATACTTGAAACCTAAGCTGTATGATATGTATGTGTCTTCGTGTCGAGTATACCTCAAGAATTAACAAAACATTACCATTTTATGTAAAAAGATTAAACGAACATACAGTTGCTTTGAAAAAATGGGGGAAATATTTTACTAAACAATTTTTTCTATACTTTGGCAAGTGTGTGTTAAGGTTTTTGAAAAGATGTTGGGAAAACACTTTGACTTGAGTGTTTCTTGTTAAAAATAAAGATCTTTTGTTCAAAAATAAATCGTTAACAAGGAACGCTCATCAATCCCGAGCTCTTTTCTACGGTATTATTTTTATATTCACATTTCAAAATTATTGAATACCTTTTATAGTAAAAATTAAAAATTGATGTTAATGTTGTATTTAAAACAAAAAAAACTTTAATGTACCTTAACAAAAAAAATTTGTGTGCTATATAAAATTGCGAGCGTAGTGGAACAGTGGAGCACCGACAATTTTTTATATACATACATACATACATACACAAAAACATTTTGTACATATCTAAAAATTAAAACAGAATCGTAACTTTTTTTTGTCAAAATTAAGTATAAATAAATACATAAGCATATACAATTTACAAGACATAAGGACAAGTACATATGTATGCATATGTAATATCAAAACAAAAAATCTAAGGCAGATTTAACCACTTTCGATGTGAATGTATTTAGATAATTATATAAATAAACTTAAGACAAAACAGTTATAAAAATTAAAAAACCTTTGGCATATTTTTAAAAGTCCAACACACACTCACACATATACATAAAAGACATACACGGTAAAAAAAATTAACCGCGGTAAGCTTACGAAAAACTCTTTGGCATATTTGAATGTTATGGTGTATTATAAACTACACATGTATGTATGTATGTCTATTTAATCAAAATTATATAAAAATTAATTTACCATTATTGCCCTAAAAATATAAAAACAATTAACTTAATATTACATAACAGACACGACAAATATATCAATAACAATGGCGACATCTGACACAAATAAAAAACAGTAGAACAATGAGAACTTGACACATTGACGATGAATAAACGGTGATGGCGCACAATGCGATGTTGGCTAGGAAACCACCAAGATCTCTTATTGGAACTATAAACCCATACATTGTGTTATCTTTTGAGTAAATTATGGTAGACTGCAATATCTAATCTAAAACCGTCAAAGTAATATCTATTTTATAAAAGTTTTTGATTGCTTTTCCAAACATGTACTTAGATTTGCGGTTCTGTATGCCAATGTGAGTGCGTACATATTCCATATATTTGTTTTTGGGAACGTTTCTGGGTTCAACAGCGTGCTGCGCACTGATCGAGATCTGAACGGAAATATTTATGTAATTATTGAGTACGTAAATTTATTATTATATTAAAAATTTACAAGAAAAATGTGCAAAGAAGCACTAACATATTTATTATATATGTATGTATAGAAATAAATAAATAAATAATGCATTAGGTACTATCTGTGATTTATAATCCAAAATTTTGATGCGAAAAAATAGATAATTTAAGCATATTCGGAAGATAATTGATAAGTAATGGCGAAGATGTTGTTCAACAATTGGTGAAGTGGCAAAGCAAAGAAGCAAAAAACAAAATGCGTAAGAATCTAAACAAATCAAAATGGAAACAGTGAAAGATCTATGCTATCTATACATATATGCTGCAAAAAGCCATAGATAGGCAGCATGGAAAACACAATGTAAACTCCTGAAGCATTCTATAAAATAATGAAGCCAAGAAACGTTTTTTAAAGAAAATAATATCTGTATGAATAAATAAAACCTTGAACCTTGTGTATCAGAGCTAAACTTAAAATAAAAAAGTCTAACAAACATGAATTTTGGAAGAGGAAAAAAACAAATGCATATAAATTTTTTGGTAGTAAACGCGGATAAATTTCAGATTAAGAAACAAAATTAAATGTATAAAACGGAAAATAGTACAGACAGCCACACTTTTTCAAAAACAAAAAACCTGCGAAGCCTGCAAGTTAAACACGATTAGTAAAAATATTTTGCGAAACATTTGTTTAAATAAATCCAAAAAATGTAACTGTTTAAATTTAATGCCAGTTAAGTTTTTAAAAATGGATATAAAATGACCTAGAAAAGGTTATTAACTTTAATTTATACCATCAATGACATAGAAATGGCTCACAAAACAATATTAATCGATTTTTTTAAAGCAAAATAAAATGTTGGCTTTTTAGTAAACGCGCCACGCTATAATAAAACACGGGCACATATGGAATAAATCATAAACAAATTAACAAAATTTAAAGTGCAATTACTTGAAAAGATAATGATTAAATAATGTTCGTTAATAAAAACAAAACACAAATTAGAAAACAAAAATAAATTATGTAAAATACTGCATATAGGGAAAATCGAAAAAATATGTCTAAAAGTTTGATTGGAAGAAAGACAAAAAACAAAAATAACACTAATTAAAAGAATAATAATAAAACAAAAATTCGCTATAAAAATTGCATTCAACAGATTTAGGCGCAACTATGGGAATCATTTTGTTACTACTTATTACTATGTATTCAGTATGCAATAAAATTTTTCTTGGTTCAACAAAAAAAAAAAATACCAATTCGTAATTGGAAAAAATCTACCGGAAATACAAACATTCACCAATTTTTAAAAGGTCAACCACAAGTGAAACGATTAAAATCCATAACTAGTCGTCTACACTTGCACTGGCTGACAACAATATTTGTAAATAGAAAGAAATATGCGCAGGCTGGCTGTGAAACAGGCGAGCAACCAAGCGAAAAGCAAAATCGCTTTGACAATTTTTACAACTCATTTTTCACTGAGTAAGAAAAGATCGCTTGTCGCTTGGCTTGAATATACAGACACACAACAGTCAAGCCAAATTAGTGTTTTTCTTTCATAACTCACCCGTACTCGAACTCGATTTATCTAAATTAATTGAAGCGAAACAAATCAAGCCAATAAAATGGTTAAGTTAAGCATAATGAACTTGATAAAAATCTTTTCAAAACTAGGTACTTTGGACCACTGGAAACGGGCGCTTTCGAAAGGTTTAGATACGACTGCAAAAGTTAAAGTAGTTTATCGCGTCATCCTGGTCATCCAATTACTTAGACCAGCCTAACAACGGGAAGCTCTTATAGGAGCTTCTCGCTGTTCATGTTTTTATCATCTTTGTGCTTAACCAGACACCTTCACGGCTTTAACAGACAGTACCAAGTATTGAAGAGACGGGCCAAACCCTTGTTAGGAGAGCACTTTCGTGTCACGCAGAGTATGAAAAAATGTATGTTAAATCCCCCTCAGGTATGTGTTTTATTTTCGGAGAGAAACAAGATTGATTACCATATTTTTAAAAACTATTTTAAATTGAGAAATAGGATGTTAGACAGATAATGAATAGTAGAAGAAGAAAATAGAGTAAATAATATGATAATAACTTTTGAGAGATAGTAACAACGTGGTGTAGCGAAGCGATGGAAATATTATTTGGGGCGCGTCAGAACACCAATTTATTTCTTTGCATACACCCACGGTTTTGCAGTTAGGTATGCACTCGTACATATTACACGTTTGATTTATTGAAATCGTTATTTTTTATTAAACTTAATGTAAGATTATATATAATAATTTTAATGTTAATAATTGTGTTAGTATACCTAAATAGCTGCTAGTTTATGCTGTAGATATATTTTAAACTGTGCAAATGGGAAATAGTATTTTGGGTGGTTTGTACTGATAGCCAACATATTTGTTTAAGACATATAGGTATGTTATTGGAAAGGTATAAAATATATCTAGAATATATGGTTTTGTGTTCATTTATAAGCTTATATGCCTACCTGTTCTGGCGCGTTGACATGATTTAATCAGCTGTTAAACTGTTCGCTTTTTTACAGTGTAGAGAGGAGTAGAAGATGGTGCAGGCATAGATGGCGAAATGGGCTGCTTATATGTATGTATATATAGTAAAAATTGAATTTATAGTGCAATTGTTTTTTAAAAAACTTATGAAAGTAGTAAAATCCTTAAATGTGTGAATATTTTCTCAATTTCAAATATGCATGAGCAGGCAATGTTTATTTTTTTAAATGCATTTTAGCGAGGCATGTTTGGATGAGGAAAGGCCTTAAAATAGTTTATCAATCAAAAACAGCTCTTAGTTTATTTTTGAACGTTTTCTGTATCTAAGATTTTTTGCAATAACATTGAATAATTTAAGGGAATTTTGAAATTGCTTAGACAGTGCGTAATGCAAAGAAAGACGAAATGATATTTACATTATAACATTCACATCAAAAATAGTTTACGGAACGAATATGTGTTAAGTATTAAGGCAAATCACTTAAGCACTTGAATTCTTCGTTAATCTTGTAAACTTGTATAATTCGTATGTACAGGGTTGAAGAGGCATTTATGAGTTTCAATGAATTGTCCTTTTACTTCGTATTTGGTTGATAAGTAAACTTTAATATTTAAAAATACAATGTTGCAATGACCTCGTGTACCAAATGTAATTACGATCTGATTTGATTATATACTTTTTTCTTTTTTGTAAACATTATTTATTAATTTTTAATTATTTTAGTTATGCTTGCCAACTTAGAGTATGGTAAGCCTTTTAAATACAATTAAGGTAAAATGGATAAAATCATTAAAAATGGAAAACTCAAACGCAACAGTCTAAAAATGGTTTAAATGAATGTTTAAGAAAACTGGTTTAAAAAGTATTAGAAGCTGTCTGAATACATATTACGAAATGAGAAATGTATGTTATATGCAGCTCATTAGAGCTTTTCATACCAAAAATTCTTGTTTCATTGTTGCTTTTATTAATACATACATATGCACTTACATACATGTATTGTACTTCCGGAATTCGAAATTTCAACTCTATGAAACTAAAACGCATACCAAAATGAGAGTCTATCAAGGAACTAGGTATCATATGAACAAGCAAAAAAAAAAAAAAAACAAATTGTGTCAAAGAAGAAGGAACATTACAATACTATTAGTAAAAAAGAAAGCATAATCACTTACAATATTGTCTTAAAAAAAAAACAACTAATAACCCCAAAAAATTAACAAAATAGCCGAAACAAAAAGCAAGCATATAAGTAAAATAAGCAATAGCCCAAATATATGTATATATCAGTGCTTTCTGTATTGTATATATATGTATATCCATCTACAAACTACACAGCAGCTACTACCCATAAATAAATATTGAAATAATTCGCAAGAATTATTGAATGTTTATTACATAAGAATGCAAAAAAAAAATTTAAAAAAAAAATGATAATCTTCCCTCTCCACATACACATACGTAATTTGCAATAGTTAAGACATTGTAAGCATATAACAATTGATTGCAATCCAAAAACCTACATAATCAACAGTAAATACAGCCGATAGTCGATTGTTTTTCTTTTTAATAATTGCAGTAAATGGTTCAAAATATAAAATAGCCCAAAACAATAGTAATTAAAATAACAAATAAAAAATTGGCAATTATCAAAACACATGTACAATTATAACGTTCACAGCTACAATAGCCAATATGCATAGATACATATAAGAATGACTGAGTGCACAAAAGTACGATGCAAGACAAGTTTTTGAATTTCTAACTAAAATCAAATTGAAAAGTTATTTCACTTACCACAGTTTTTGTCACCGCAAATTGAACCCATCTTTTATAACCGCGATTCTGGTCACGCTGGACACCACTGTCAAACACTGAAAATGAAAGATAAACAAATTTATAAAACTTTTAACGCAATTACTTATTTTCTTTAACTATTCCGGCTGTTCTCTTTTCACATAAATATTTACAAGCAAATGAAATTTGGAGTGGTTATAAAACCTTACCACATATTTTGGTGGTTATGTACTTGTCGACAAATTTCGCCTGCGGAATAGCAACAAAAAAACTTTCAAACCTTTGAGCTTCAAGTAATAAAAAGCACTGCAAGTTCTTAGAATAATTTTTCATCCGCACATACTTTAAAATTCGTGCTAACTTGTTTTTTTTTTTCGAAATGAAAATAAATACGTACCAAAAAAGTTAGTTATTATCTAATGTAGTTCTTAGCTACCACTTTTCACAAATTAATACAAATCAGCACTTTTACGATGGCGGTTAGGCAACGAGCACTGCAACCGCATTGCAAAAAAAAAACTGTTAATACATGTGTCGGCAATGAGGTTCATCAGATTTCACCGAAGTCACAGTTTCGCGACAGAATCTGTTAATTACTTTTACCAACCATTTTACGCAGTCGGACTGAGTGCGTTGAACTATTTACGCCCTTAAATACCTTTTTTGCACTGTTTATTTGGTATAAGTTTACAACAAGTTTATTCTGTAAATTTTATATCTATAACGCAATTTCGAGGTCGTTTATACAAATTTCAACTGCCGGAAGTTAGAAACAGAGCTGCCAGCTTTTAAAAAGTAAACTTATACAGTAAACGTTTGCCTACCCCACAGGAACACTATAGGTTACATGGCATGTAATATAACTGGCTAGACTAACCGAGCTATAAATTGGTATTTGGTGGGAGAAAATGTTAGTTTTCTTAAACTTGTTTTCAATATATTGGACATGTAAATAAACTACCAAAAGTAATCGTATTTTTGTGCAATAACAGCATTGTAATATCTTGCGAATCAAATCTAACTACTTATATAATAGAATACATACAAAATCACAAACAATCCCCAAACAGTACTTACAATAGATACATATTTGCTAATCCTAATTATACAATAGTCAACCAGAATAATTTCAAACCACATAGATCATAAATAAAGTAAACCACAGTGAAAGTAATTACTTAAATAAGTGCAAAATATTGGCATCAGAAAATCCAACAGAAATAGCCCGAAATACCAACCTACAATAGCCCATAATCTAATGAAATTGTATGTACTTCATTAAATGCATAAAAAAAGAAAAACAATTAACAATAGACATTAAACAATTTACTAAATGCAGATTAAAACAAAGCAACAAACAAGATGCGAAGAATTTGTTAAAAATGGACCAATATGTAATGAATATTATTGTCAAAAATATGTAATAAACTTGTACTTAACATTAACTACAAAATATTTAGGTAAAACCTTCGTGTATAAGGCGCATAAAATGCATGACACGACAAAATAAATATGTAAGAGTGTATGCACGTGTGCTTTTTTTGGTACTCTCATAGAGATATCAACTGTTTTATATTTCGCATAAACGTCATACTTTGTTTCCAAACCAATATCGTTTTCTTATTCAATTAAGCTTTTTGATCGTTACTTTTATTTCAAAATGGTTACATTGTTCTATGTTTTTTTTTTACAAATTTGTATAATTTTTTGTACTTGTTTGTTAATGCGCACTTGAGCTAATTCGTTTTCCTATGTTCATGTTTAAACTATAGTTATAACTTTTACATTTTTATGAAATAGAATAAAAACTTATATTTGCATATCTACAAGGTAAAACTTCAACAGCTAATAATTCGAAATAAATATAAATATCATATAAAAACTACAATAGTATCTATCAATTTTATTACATACAAATACAATAGCTCTGAAATAAATCTCACAATTACAACTACAATAGAAATAGCAATAGCAATAGTTATAAGGCTCCAACCACAAAAAAAAAAATAACAATTCAACAACAATAAACATGCAACAGTTAAATGAAGAAAAAGTTGAGCAAAATCAGCAATAAACTGACAAAGCTCGCTCTCAACATAAATTTGTCAGATATAAGTTTTAATTAAACATCTAATTTTTTGCAATCAATAATTTCGATTTTGGTTTAAATGTTTGAAAAAAATTTGAATATATAGATACTACATACATAGGTATATGTAAATATAAGATTTACTTATTTCCTCAAAAAAAAAATGTGTGTATTTCGACTGAAACGAAACTAAACTGATGCAAGTACAATATTTAGAACTCATTTTGGGTGAAAAACTGGACATAACAAATTCACATAAAAGGACCAACTTTTTAAATGTACAATAACAAAAAAAAAAAAAATTGAAAAAAACATAGAGTTAAAACTTAAATTTTACCCTACACGGCTAACACATTTTTTTAAAGTTATTATAAAGATTTATTTTGTTGCCAAAACTAGCAGAGTTTGATTTAAACGGATACAATCACTGTAACAAATTAATTTTGTTTTTATCATTTATGGCAAAAGCGACAATTATACAGGCCGATTCTAAACAATTTCTCACTTTGCGGATTTTTTCACTCTCATTTAATTTGTGAGCGAAAATGAGCACCGGTTGACTAGTGAAAATTTGTTTAAAATTGGCACAATAGCTTGTAGACAATTGTTGGGATGCCTGTTGAACTTCTTTTATCTTTTAATTTTTTATGTTTTGCTTGTTTTTTAATTTAATCATTAATAATATTAAGCTCATTTAAAACCTTACCCCTTTTGTAGCAAGAAGTTTCAAAGAATTTGTTTTACCCCTTATTTTATCTAAAGTGTTGCAATAAAAAATTAATATACACAAGCTAAATTTTAGCTACAATAAAAATCAAAAAATATGAATGCGTTTTATTACCATTTAAAAAAGCAAATTTAAGTAAAAACGAAAAGTAGCAGTAATACAAAGTCATGAATATATTTACAAAAGTTCGCTTTGAAAATGATTACTGTAGAAAGATAAATCAGAATCACTTTTAAACCGATATATATTGTTTATATTGCCTTAGATTTGTATGTGTCTAATTACATAGTTTATATAGCGCTATGCGGATAATTGTTTTTATATATACATATATTTACTATTTTTTATAATAAATTAATAAGTAACTTTACTTGAACATGATTAATTTGTTTATACAAACTTTCTATCTTTTTCGTTATTTTATAAATATATATCGTATATAATTGCTTACATACATAAATTATTCATACACAAAATTACGTACATATATTTACGAATATCGATAATTTTTAATTTAATTGTTTTAAAATTCAAATACAAATATACAATAAAATATACAAAAACACATGAATATATATAATATTAATTAATAAATACTTTAGTTAAAAGAGAGCAAAAACAATTAAATCATTTGTGTTTTTATTTTATGGGCTATACATTTTTTTACAGTTGGAAAGGTAATATTTTGAATATTGTTTTCATTTTGGTTCTTTATTTTATGTTCTATATTGTTTGAAAACCACATTTTAACAGAAAACAAATTTAAATGTTTACACTGAGTTAAATACATACCAAGCACTTATACGAAGATACGAGTACACAGAATATGAAAAAACTAAATATTTTCAAGCAATAACCAATTACAATTACAATAGCAATTAGTACTACAATATATAAGGGATTAAAATAAAATGCAATAGACCAAAGTGAATATTGGTCATGTAGGGGCTAAGCATGATGAAAATTGAAGTGGCGTTCCAGTGAGGAGATTCATGCAGTAAGATCATTCGCGGCCTGTCATAAATGCTTAAGAGACATAATTTCTTGGGGACCCATTTCAATCGAATACCATGTGATAAGCCTCAACATTGCCATTGTTTGCTCCATTTTCACATTTGAATATTGGCAAATATAAAAAATTCCAATAACGCAATAGTAGCAAAGAGTTAAACAGTTTTGAGATTATGACGACCGCAAATTTATGGTTTGCAACTTTTTTTCTGCATGTATTCATATCAGCGTGACCTAAATAATTAGCACTTATTTTTTACGAAGACTACAATTTTCGTAATTTCGGTTTCTACTCTAGCAGTTAACGACGCTACTGAACCCCATGAAGAGCGGAAATAAGACATTGCTATGCATATGGTTTGGAAATTCGCCAACACTCATCACGAAATACTTACGCGTTGCAAAATTAGAGCAGCTAAGTTAAGTGTTCCATAGATCATGCTCAGATTTTTAACTTAATTTTAAATGTTGGGATTTTTTTAATCATCTAAGCTGAAGCGTTGGTTTATATGCATTTTTTTCTTGTTTTTTATTTTGTTCTACGTATCCTTTAAACCATAAACTAAGCACATAGTTGTCGATTTGGCTACTCTGTGTGCCAGTAACCCACTTATAAAATGCGATAAAAATAGAAATCAGTGAGTGGTCGGTATTCAAACTGGCTGCACATCATCCATCACTATCAGTAAGTAGGAATAAATCTAATCTAAACAAAAAAAAAAAACTTCAGGGATCAAAATTTAAAATATTTTGATTTATTTAGAGATGAAAAACAAGCTAAAATAGTATACAAAATTAAGTATACGTTTATGATAATAAACAAACTAGATACACTTCACCATATCCAAAAGATTTTTTTACAAAAAAAGAATAAATAGATACGCAAAAACAGTCTATAAAAAATAACTGAAAAAAGTAGGAGGATATTTGGCAAAAAAAAGGCAAAACTGGATTATATCTAACGTTGATCTTCTTTGGTAGCTTAAGCAGGGCTAAGTTCAATGCAAACTACGGCTTTAAATAGCGCACACAGAACATGTCTGAACCAAAAAGTGGCAACCTAACAATCTTTAGGAAAGGAAATGTACTATTTTGTAAATAAAAATAAATTTTTGGGTATAAAGAAATTTAAAACAAACAAAAAAAATCAAAACTAGTAAAAAAGAGAAACCGACTTTTATGTTTCTTTAGGAAATTTAAGCTAAAACTTGTTTAAAAACTTTGTATGTAATTTTTGACAAATGCTAAAAGCAGTAAAGTAACTAAAGTAAGAATAAAAAAAGTGGAAATATATGATGTATACGATACTCAGTAACTAGTTTAGGCACAACAAAATTTAATACATGAAAAAAGCTTTGGGAAATGCTAACCAAATATTATCACGGCATTAAAAATTAACCCTCCTATTCATAAAAAATATAAAAGGTTTATTAAGCTCTTATAATTCAAAATTTGTATTTCATTTTAAAAAGCTTTATAAACCAATTTTTTTTATAACTATGAGGGTAAAAGTTTGACACCTTTTTTATCAGCAAAAAAAAAAAATCAACAAGATTCAAACAAGCCGATGTAATGCATTTCTAGTGGGTTTGCAAAGGTAAACTTCATTCGATCTGTATTTTTTTCTGTCATTTTTGTAATATTACAAGTTTTTAAATTAGTACAGCATTAAAAAAAATCTATACTTTTAAAAAATAAATTATTCCAATATTATTAACTCTTCCTGTTTTATTTCTCTTTTTTTATAAATATCATCACAAATAGCGTTTCTAATTTTTTTTTTTACAAATAATTTAGTATTTATTAAAAATATGTAAAATTACCGATAAAATTTTGCTGAATATTTAAAAAGATAATAAATGTAAAACCAAATCAAATTCGTGTATAAAATAAAGCAAGGATTACTCCTTAACCTAAAAGCTGGACATGACAAATATTGTAAAATATTAATAAATGAAATTCAAAAATGCTGTTAGAATGCATGAGGAATAATGAATATGCAAACAAAAATATAGCATAGCATCACAACAAGGAGAACAAAAACATTTACCTACCTATTGTAATAATGTGAACTTGGAGCATACTCAGTATTTTATTAATACTGTAATGATAAATTTATTTGAAAATAAACTATTAAATATTATAAAAAATATGCCTTTTTATTATATATTGGTTTTGTTTTATAGTCCGGTCAATAATTCCCACAGAGCCAATTTTTTGCATACAACTTATGTAGGTTTACCTTCAGATAGAAAACCTCAAAAGTCCTCATCGATCCCATGTGTGCTAAAAAAGTTATTCGGGGTCAAAGGATGAGAATATATTAATAATGGACAAAATCCATGCAAAGAAAGAAAGCTCGGCGCTATTCAGTATTTTCGATTTTTCCATATTGTCCTGACTTAAGAATAACATACGCTTTTTAAGAGATACCACATACTTCAGACCTTTATTTTAAGGTACAATAATTTAATTCAAAACAAACTGGTAGCATTATACAGCATCGATAAGATTTCCTACAAAAATTTAACATGGTTCACTATAACATCGCTTCGGCTTGGAGAGCATTTTGATTCTTTGCGACGCCTTAGCCTTTAGTGCTGATTTTGGTACGGCCCAAGGGTTAAAGCGTTGGATAGAAGCATGTTCTTTCGATTTCGGTTCAGCTAGTTCTAATACTCGTGGAGAGGGTTTAGCAAGTAGAGCTTTTGTAGGAATTTTAAAAGGATTTTTTCGCTTATCAATATTATCTGGCGGCTTTGTTAGTGGATTAGCCAACTCAAGAATACGCTGGGAGACTGAAATAAGATAACGCAAATAAGGGTATGGTTGCAACTTTAAAGTATTATTATGCACATAATACACACCCTGGAAACTGAGTTTACTCTTCAACTTTTTTTCGGGTGTAACTGTATAAACGGTTCCCTTTCCACGAACAACTGGTTGAGATAATTGAATAATACGTTTCGAAGGTTTATAATGCTTTAAAGCTGTAGTTAGCCTCCACTCCGGTTTCCTGAAGTCCATTCGATCGCGAGGATATGCCAAATGCCTTAACCGCCGAGAATTCAGAAATAGGCTCCTAAAGGCTGCCATATTCCAAATACATATATGAATCAATCTTGGAAGAAAATTAAATTAAATTTACGCTTAATTGAACGTATAATTTGCTAATCTCTGAAAATATTTTGATGTGTATTTTTGAGCTTTTATGCGAAGATATACGAAAATTTTCTTGCAGCAAAGAATTTGAATAAAAATTGAAAGGAAAATTAGATTTACTTGCTTGTCAATGGTTTCGTTTTTCCCAAAATTTATTGAAAATAGGGTGAACCAAATATGTTTATATTATCGTAAATCATCGATTTCGCTGTGGGTCTACGAGTTATGTGAATCCGGACATCGCGCAATGCTAGCGGATACTTGTCCTTAATTTCCGTGAAGCCGATTGGGGTGTTCTGTCAGAATTGATTGATTGACTTATTCAATGTATATCTATTAAACTCGTCAACAGGGCACCAAAATCATTTATTTATCCGGTATTATTTTGCAAGGCAGTTCAATGAATAATTTTTTTTTGGGGTATCAAAACAAATATCTTGAATGGTTTGCGAAAAATTTACAATAAAATCTGCAAATGTTCATGTGGTTATTGGAATCACATCAGGCCGTCCCTAAAAATTCGCAAAAAATGTATCTGCGCAGAAAACCTAGGGATCGCAAAGCCTGTGTTTTTGGTCCCTTACCCAGATTTTTTTTTTTCGTCTTTTTCGAGTTGACGTGGAATCTATAAAATTATCATTTTCTTTTTTTGTAGAAGCTATAAAATTATCATTTTCTTTTTTTGTAGAAGCTATACAATTATAAATGGTGCATCAAATGATGGTTATTGTATACTTTAGGTGTCAACTAGAAAAACACGTCGGAAAATTTTGGAAAGGTACCAAAAAGACGCGTCTCGGTGCCAGGAATGTAAATCCGAAAGCGAAAAGGTATTTGTTAATAAATAAGCTATATTTATGGGAGAGTGCTCCAAAAACTTGTTTTGGCCTCATGATCCCGAATCCGGAAGCGCCTTTTTTTTGTTCCAGTGTAAAGTTATGGTCAAAAAACCGAAAAATGACCCTAGCCCGATACCAGTTGAGAGCCAGGATCCATAGTATTTGTGTACAGAACACCTTTCTGAGCTGGCGGCCTTCGTCCGAGAAAGGTGTTCTGCCCATAAGCCCGGGTAATTTTTCGATTTTTTGGCCATAACTTTTCACTGAAACAAAAATTTAAAAAAAACGCTTCCGGAGCCGGGTCGATATAAAAAAAACGGCCCGGGTCGTTTCGTCACGATGTGTACATGTAGATCATTAGCGTTACCCAGGGTGCACAAACGGGGAGGCGACTACTCTTAAGCCCGAGTTACATAAAACTTTGTGAAACTTTGACATGTGCTACCCTCGGCTTTGAGCATTTGCCAAAATCTCGCTTCGCTTTACGTTCCACAAACTTTGTATGAAAGTGGAACCTGCAAAGTTTTATGTAACTTTTACACTCCCCCAAATGATTGTCATCTGTCTTGTAAAATACCTTTTTGAAAATTTGCGGAAAGCAATTTTCAAGCCCCAATTACATAAAACTTTGCAGGTTCCACTTTCATTAAAAGTTTGGGTGTTAAAACGCCCCGTCAAATTTTACCATTTAACTTTATGGCAGCCATAACGATAGTTTGACAGCTCACACTAGTCGATAATGTAGTTTACGTAGTTAACGCAGTTTCCGGCGCCCATCAATTCGCATTTTCTTGTTTATTTGAATTGTTTGTATTTTCTGTAATATGCTGTGATTTATGTCGCTACCATCATTGAAATGGCTTTTTCGCAATCTCTTGATATTGGCAATAGTACTTTGTTGAACTTAGAGAGCCAAGTTCGAAAAGCTACTAACCATGAAACAGTGGACCCACCGCAAAGTGTTCAAAATAATTGTAATACCAGTGAAGATGCCGCGGATGTGATACAAGAATCACCAGTACACGGGGAACGCTCTAAGCACCTTGGCAATGCTACCGGCGTGTCCATGTTCAGTAGGTCGCGCACACAACGTCAATGGACGCACAACAATAATAGCAACGATTCCATAAGAGCTGATCAACACGGAAAGTCGCATCGCCGTCTGCGTAAAAGTAAATCGGATAGCACGCTACCAAAACGCGGTATGTCCAATGCAACTGCAGCTGCTGAAAACTATACGGAGCTTTTTAAAAGCGGTTTCACGTTTTCCATAGAAGGTAGTAAGCAGGATAGTGAAATTGCTATGGAAGGTTCAGTATTACGCGTGTCTCAAATCGAAGCTGCCTTCGAAAAAATAGAAGAAGAACATATTGAAATGGAGGATAATGGTAAAGAGGAATATGCCTTTGAATCTATATATAATGACTCAGGCAAAGCCCATTTTTCTGAGGACCTCAAAGGTATTCTAGAAAGGGTGCAGAGTATGGAAGCCGAAAAAGTTGCCATTGATGAGTCTTTCCAAAATAGTGATGCCGAGGTGTTACCCATAACCAACACAGGTGAAACCCAGGAAAAGGAGGAAACTGTTGCTGAAGTCGAGGCACACCAATTGGACCATAGTCGATTTATATGCGCTGATACGCTTAATGCGCAGTCAAGGGAACAAATTTTAAATGAGCTACAAACCAGTCTGCGTGAAATAGCTAAAGAAAACGAGATATCCAAGTTTAACCTATCAAATAAGGTCAAAAATGAGGCGCACAGACCTGAAACTTGTAAGAAGACCAACTTAAACCAAAAAACGCCAATAGAAACGGATAAAGGCGTGAAGGATTTAGAAGCTCTTAAGCGTATTAGCGCCTGGAACTTACCGCGAAGCGTTTTACAAGAATACGAAAAGAAAGGCGTTGTTAAAATGTTTGATTGGCAAATAGAATGTTTGAGTAATCCTAAGGTAAGCCCTTATATTTATTGGCTCGTACAATTGTTATATCAAAAGTTTACTTTCAGGTTCTTTTTGAGCACTGCAATCTTGTCTACTCAGCGCCCACATCTGCTGGAAAATCACTGGTTAGCGAGATACTACTACTGAAGACCGTGCTTGAGCGTGGGAAAAAAGTCCTATTCATACTACCATTCATCTCTGTGGTACGTGAGAAGATGTTTTACCTTCAAGATTTGCTAACCGTTGCTGGATACCGCGTTGAAGGATTTTTTGGTGGCTACACACCCCCTGGTGGTTTTGATAATATGCATGTAGCCATTTGCACCATCGAAAAGGCCAATTCAATTGTTAATAAACTTTTGGAGCAGGGTAAACTCTCCGATATTGGCACGGTGGTCGTTGATGAGGTGCATTTGATTTCGGATCCCGGACGTGGTTACATACTTGAGCTACTGATTGCCAAAGTTTTGTACATGTCACGCAAATATGGTTTCCCCTTACAAGTAGTAGCCATGTCAGCTACATTGGCCAATGTTGAATTGCTCAAACATTGGTTGGACGCAGAGTTATTTATTACAGACTTTAGACCAGTGGAACTACAGGAGATGATCAAAATAGGCAATAAGATTTATGATTGCAAAATGCGGCCGTTGCGCGATGTTACAGGACCTTTCCAGGGTGGGGATGTGCCCTTTCCTATCTTGCCAAACGACAATGATCATGTAGCGCAGTTATGTATTGAAACTTTACTCGAGGGTTGTTCTGTGATTGTATTTTGTCCTTCCAAGGATTGGTGCGAAAATTTGGCTAATCAATTGGCGATTGCGATACAAACGTTGCTGACGAACAATGATTGTTTGGGCAAAAGACTGCGAGCGCATATCAAAAGTGAAGCTATTGATGAAGTCAAAAAGCAGTTGCGCGATATACCCACAGGTATGCTAAAAAGTTTTTAAATTTATGCTTCGAAGCTGCAAAGATAATCTTTTTTACTTGCCCAGGCCTTGATGCTGTTCTCGACAAAACAATTACAAGTAGCTGTGCATTCCATCATGCCGGTCTGACGAGTGAGGAACGCGATATTATTGAAGCCAGCTTTAAATCGTGTGCTTTGAAAATTATAGTAGCAACTAGTACACTCAGCTCTGGCGTCAATTTGCCAGCTCGACGCGTATTGATTCGTACGCCGCTCTTTGGGGGTAAGCAAATGAGTTCACTAACTTATCGGCAGATGATTGGACGTGCTGGTCGCACTGGAAAGGCAATTATTTAATAGATACCTCTATTATTTATGGATTTTAAACACTTATATTTTATAGGATACCTTAGGAGAATCTATACTGATTTGTACACCTACCAATTCACGCATTGGTCAAGAACTGGTGCAAGCGAATTTGAAGCCAATACATTCCTGCTTGGAGCAGGAGAGTAGTGTAAGTCGTTTATTGCATATATTAATCATAACTTTAGAAGTGGAATATTGTCCTATTTTAAAATATTTCGCCAAAACGGCCTATATCAGAATTTTGTTTTTAATAACGCCCTCTTTGCTTCAACAACTCCCTATCTAAACGACAATATGCCTTCTTCTGATCTCGGGCGTTTTTGAAATGCGGCTATATTAAAAAGCATTCTCAGATAGGGCGTGGTTTAGCAATTTCTTAAATTTCTTCTACCAGATGCAAAACCAGAAGAGCAAAAATATTAATTTTAATCAAAGTATAATTTAGAAACTGAATTTTTGTTTGCTTATGAAAGGTGATTGTTTCGCGGAGTAACATATAATTGAAGTAAAGTTTCAAGTAGTTAGCTATGTTTTTTTTGTAAATATTTTGCCTATAGATAGTTTTGATAAAATTACTGTTTTTTTTACCAAGCGATGTGTGGTTTTGCAGCTAAAATTTAACAACCCTTACATTCGCTAGGCAGTTTTCCGTTTTTTGGGTATTTGTTTTGGAATGGGAAATTTATTATTTTTATTGGTGAAACTCGATACCTAGAACCCAGACTTTCGTCATTTGGTAGGTTTTGCATCTGGTAGATAGGTGACTTTGCATAGGCATCGACGATAAGTATTTTATGGAGTTTCTTAGAAGTAATGAACTTCATTGCAGACTCATTTAAAAAGAGCATTGCTGGAAGTGATTTCATCCGGTGTTGCAATAACCAAAGAAGACATTGAAAATTTCGTCAACTGTACGCTTTTGAGTGCAGAAAAGCAAGTAAATGAACAGGGAAAGGACAAGCAGGAAACAGAGGATCCCAGTTGTATAAGAGATGCGCTAGACTTTCTCATTGAATATGAATTTGTGCGACTGCAGGTGGATAGTGAAAGCAGCAGGGAAACCTATGTGGCTACGCGGTTAGGCCTGGCGTGTTTGGGTATGTTTAAACGAAGATATCATACCCCAAATGTTATTAAATAAATCTTTTATGCTTTAGCTGCATCCATGCCACCCACCGACGGCCTCATACTGTTTGCTGAATTACAGAAATCACGTCGCTGCTTTGTACTCGAATCAGAACTGCATGCGGTATATTTGGTTACACCATATTCAGTTTGTTATCAAATGCAGGACTTGGATTGGCTACTTTTCCTCGATATGTGGGAGAAATTACCGCCAGCAATGCGGAAAGTGGGTGAATTAGTTGGAGTGAAGGAGTCATTTTTGGTGCGCGCTATGCGTGGACAGAGCAAATTGGATTACAAACTAAAGCAGATACATAAAAGGTTTTTAAAATTGCCATACATAACATTTATTATAATATCTAAATTGTATTTCTTAAACGTATAGATTTTACACTGCGCTAGCTCTACAAGAACTAGTTAATGAAGTGCCCATCAATAAAGTTGCACTCAAGTACAAATGTACACGCGGCATGTTACAAGGTCTACAGCAAATGTCCTCCACATTTGCAGGCATTGTCACCGCATTTTGTAACTCGCTGCAATGGCCAACTTTGTCTTTGATTGTGTCACAATTCAAAGAACGGCTCTTTTTCGGCATACATCGAGACTTGATTGATTTGATGCGTTTGCCAGATCTCAATCATAAACGAGCGCGTGCATTATTTGACGCTGGCATAGAAACGCTTGTCGATCTTGCCAGTGCAGATGTTCTCGATGTAGAAAAAGTGCTGCACAATACATTGAGCTTTGACTCAGCTAAAAAGCATGATAATGAAGCAGACTACGAGGCAGAGCAACGTAAGCAGGCAAGAGACTTTTTCATAACCGGCAAATTAGGTTTGACAATAGCTGAGGGTGTAAAGTTGCTTGTACAAGAAGCAAGGACATTTGTGCAATATGAAATTGGAGTGGGTGCCATTAAGTGGACGCAGGCTAATGCTAATGAGGATGGTACCGCAAATAACTTACACATGTCCTATGAGAGTGATCGCGCTTTGCATGGTATAAAACGTAGAAGTGCAGAAAGCTCGAACAAGATAGCGGTGACGCCCACAAAAATTAAAAAGCAAAGTGAGAAAGAAGTGTACGAGGAAAAGCCCTCTACAAGCAAAGAAGCTTTGCGCGCTTTGAGGCAACGAGAACTCTTGTCAACGGCAGAGCAGAATCGAGCAGATATTTGTAAATCTGAAAATTTGCCAACTAAAATTAATAAGATTACTACTTCAAAAAATAACCATATCACCAGAGTAATGACTGATACGAAGCCAACTAAATCCACTTCGCCGTCGCTACATAAAGCCGACGCGAAAACCTCGAATTTCAAAGTACCAGCCATAAAAGATGATCTTAAGGAAAATACAAACACAAAAGAATCGGATAAGAAGCCCACGATTTTACAAAAACCACTTAGAGTAACTAATGTGCTACAAGAAACAAATGTTACACAAAAGGGGAAAAAATCGAATGCATGCTTAAATCTTTCTGCCGCGAACAGCAAACCTAATGTTAAAAAATCGATTAATTCTAAAAACCAAGTACACGACTTAAATAAGCCCACTGAAAATGCAATACACTCAAAACAAAATGTTGTATCAGCGCAAACAACAAACGATTGTCCAAAGCGTGCATCAAATGCGCTAAACAATGCAACCAAGCAATCATCTTCCGTACACGCAAAACGAGTAATTTCAGCGCGACAATCAATGAACTCTTCTCCAAAAGCGGCGCAAGCGCTGCAATCAGTACCTCGGCGCAGTCCACGTAACCACCAACGCAATTCCGATGGCACTTTAAAACGTACTTCCAGAGACTCCAAATCACCTAAACAAAAACAAACAACCACAGCTGGAACAACAAATGAGAAGAAACATGTTGAAGAATCAATTTTCATGCCTGATGACTCCTTCGAACTAAATACCGACATTAACGCCGCACTTGATTCTGCGAAGTCAACACGTAAGTCAACAGCCTCGCCGACGAAACTCGACAAAGCCATTGCTGATGAAATCCCAGAATCACAGCAAATCGTACAAAACGTGGCCAATTCACCCGTTCCAGCTAAACATTCGGTGCATGCATCCCGTTTGCTGCGCACAACGCAGCGTTTGAGAGCGCATAAAAGTAGTTTGTCAAGAAATGATTCCCCTACACATTCACCTCCTACCACAAGTTCCATAGAAGTTGCGGATTTATCACTTGAGACTTCGCTGCTAAAGAATCCAATGCTACTGAACGCCTCACACATTTTGAATTGCTCGAAAACGGATACAGCGTCAACTAATTTCAAGCGACTTGAAGTGGTAGATATCTGTGGCAATCAACAGCTTTTTGATGCCGCACTGCGTGAACTCATGGAAATAAAACGTTTTGGCTTCTGTCTTGGCTTGCAGCAACATGAAAATAAACGCAAACCACTTATAGGCGGCAATTTATTGATAAATCAAAAGGCAGCAGATGAAGATGCAACCAATGAAGCAACCGCAAAGGAGTTGCAAATTGATGACAATTCCTACTTGGCTGGTTGTGCATTTGGCATCACTGAAAACATCGTTTACTATATGAATATGCAGATGGAGGGTTCGAACAAGGATGTGACGACGTCCAAGAAAATAAAATTTTTGCTGTCGCTATTAACAGCGAATGAATGCACGCTGCTCTGTGTTGATGCGAAGGAGCAATTGAAGATTTTATGCCGTGCTATGGGGGAGCGCATTGAGCCACATGTTCAGTTAGAAGATCCAAAGGTGGCAAATTGGCTACTGCAACCGGATAAATTTATGAGTTTTCAACAAATGGTGAGTTACACAGATTTCGTAAAGGCCTAGCTAGATAGACCCATTTCAAAAAAAACCTTCTTTAATTCATAGACGCAACAATTTGCGCCGGAGTGCACCGCTTTGACCGGCTTGTGTGGCAATGGGCGCGGCTATGGTAGTCACGGCCTAGATACCGCTAGTGCTATATTGGCCAAGGTTAGGTAATGTAATGTTGTTATAATAAAAGTTTGAGTAGTCTTTTCACAATAAACCTAAATTATCTACAGGTGTTCAGTTGAAGCTTGTGTTACGATGCACATTCTAAAAGCGCAAATAGAAAACTTGGAGCGCATCGGCTCAGGGCAATTGTATAAATTTTTCAAAGGTGATTTCAAAAATATTTAAATTTTTAAGTATCTAATACAAAGAGAATATAAACTTATTTTGCAGAACTAGAAATGCCTTTGCAGAGCTCACTCTGCAGTATGGAAATTACTGGGTTTCCGGCTAATGAAGCAACTCTACGAAATATATTCCAACTAATGCTCGAAACAATGAAAAAACTCGAATTGAAAATATACGAAATGCATGGTGGACGCTTTAATTTAGGCTCATCGGCTGCAGTTGCGAAGGTATTACTATATATTTAAATATACTTGTATGTATTTAATCTTACAAATAATTGCAATTTCAGGTTGTAGGTCTCCATCGCAAGGCCAGCGGCCGCGTCAGCACTTCACGACAATTACTGGAAAAGATCGATTCGCCAATTTCTCAAGCAATCATTGCATATCGTAAACTAAGTACCACATTGTCGAAAAATGTACAACCGCTTTTAAAATGCGTTAAAAAAGATCGGTAAATAGTAGTTGTGAAATGCGTTCATTGCGATCATTTTTGATCACCTTTTCTTCTTTTCGAATACCGCAGCATTTATGGTCAAAGTATCACCTTCACGCAAACGGGGCGCATTTCCATGACCGAACCAAACTTACAGAATGTTGCAAAGGACTTCGAAGTCAGTGTCGAAGGTATTTAATTAAAAAATGTTTTTACTCTATTTAAATATTTGAATATCATATTGTATAGGTTTCGAAAATGTCAATATTTCGTGTCGCAGTGCATTTTTTCCAGCCGAAAGTGGACGATGTTTGTTATCAGCCGATTTTTGTCAACTTGAAATGCGCATCTTGGCGCATCTTTCCCAAGTAACAACACTTTTTTATTTCAAAATATATATTATTTAATGACCTTCTCTAATTCAGGATGCCGCTTTGCTCAAAGTAATGAACACCGAGCGCGACATATTTACTGCGATTGCAGCGCGCTGGCACAAAATAACGGAAAGTGCTGTTTCGGAGCAACTGCGTAATGGTACAAAGCAAATTTGTTATGGCATAGTTTATGGCATGGGCATGCGTAGCTTAGCGGAGGCACTCAAATGCACCGAACAAGAAGCTACCACACTTTCGCAACAATTTCATTTGGCTTATCCTGGCATAAGGTGACGTGTTTCTGTGTATACTTTTAAGCTAGTAAAGCTTATATGATGATTTTATTTATTTAATTTAATAGATCGTATGCCGATAAAGTTGTTAAATTTGCACGCAACAACGGTTATATAGAAACGATCACTGGTCGTCGGCGTTATCTGGAGCATATAAATAGTGAAGAACCACAGCAGAAAAGTTAGTAACCAATATTTTTCAAATTGTATAACATTTGATAACTATGCCGATTTGCAGGTCAAGCTGAACGTCAGGCTATCAATTCAACAATTCAGGGCTCGGCTGCAGACATTGCGAAAAATGCTATCTTACGCATGGAAAAAAATATAGAAAAGTATAGAGACAAATTGGGACTAACCTGCGCAAACGTTGTACGTTTTGTGTTACATATCCATGATGAGCTTGTCTTTGAAGTGCCTTCCGACAAGGCGAAAAAAGTAGCAAAGATTTTAAGCCTTACTATGGAGAATTGCGTTAAAATCAGCGTACCACTTAAAGTGAAGTTGAAAGTCGGTAAGAGCTGGGGTGAGCTTCAAGAGGTTAAATTGTAAATTTTACTACTTTGAGTTAGTTTATGTTGTTAGTATCATCTTGGAGGCTTAGGCATGGTGGAGTTTCCGCTCAATATTGAGGTGAAATCATACAATTCCTAAAAAGCTAAGTGGTTAAGTGGTAAGACTGGATATTAAGTTATAAGACTAGATATTAATTTATTCAACGAATTGCTTGCAAATATTAAAGTCAACAACTTTGCTGTAAGAAGCAAAAATTACTTTATCGTTTTTTATTTCTCATATTAAAAAATTAACTTAATATTATTGCTGTTATGATTTTTATCTTAACCGATTAAACATTACTCTTAATTAGTTATAATAAGCTCGTAAGCTGCTTTAATTGTATTGGGCTAAGACTTGTTCAATCCTTCCTTTGCGGACCACTCACTCCATGAACCAGGATAGTATTTGGAGCTGCAATTTTTTTTATAAGTTTAATTAACGTGATAAGCTTATATCGCTCATTTGCCGAAACTTCGTCATAACTAAAAAAAAACCTAATTTTGAATTAACATCACTAATATATCGGAAATAATATGTTTGATCAACTAACACGGTTTTATATCCGAGGTTTTAACATTTCACGCAGCATCGAAACCAAAAATGCGTTTTCTGTAATATCACATTTTTTGAGTTATGACGGCAGTGCAGCAAATGAGCGATATATATGTACATGGTATCTATATCGTCACTCACTTTTTGTATCCATTTGCTAAAGCCGTTTCGTACGCTAGCTCGGCGCGTCTACCAGATTGGCAAGAAAATATCAATACAGCTTCTTTACTGGGCATGTCTCGATTAAAAGCACTTTTGAAATCATTTTCGGACATTTTAAAGGCAGCTTCGAGTTCAGGACCTAAAACAGCCATATTAATGATTTGCATGTACATGTTGTGATAGTAAGCATTGAGCGTATAGGAAGTGCCACGCCCTTGTAGTCGCAGGTGGTCTTAACTGTTCGCCACCCATTTTACTTATTCATATTAGGGTTCTTTTAGTAAAGCGAATGAGGGCTGTTTTTGAAGTTGATATTCAGTCCCACCAAACCAGCACATATTCCGTCTTTAACTGGGCGGTTAGTAATTGCAAGAGTTCGTCTACCACTTCACTCCACAGAAATGTTAATATGATCAGGTTCAACGCTACTTACGAGGAATGTTAATAGAACCGGGTATAGCACCAGTTTTAGCCAACTCATCCTTGTTACGCACATCAATCACATAGGTTTCAGGCTGGTTGAGTACATCTTTTACTTGTTCGTATGTGACAGTGGCCATGGTTGTTGCAATTATTTTCCGGTATAAAAAAGTACTAAATTTTCAGACAAAATTTGTATAAAGGAATCTATGCCAAATTAGGGAAGTGAATAAATAATCGACTTTTTAACCGATAATTTTTATCATCGACTTTTTTTAAATCGATTTGATAATAATTCCACTTTAATGTGGCCGAGGTAGACTTATAGTTCACCTAAACTATTATAGTATTAACCTTTTATTAAAAAAAAAAATAGCTTAATGAGTTCCTATAATTCAAAATTTCATTTTAAAAAGTTGTTCGAAAACACAAATACCAATGCTTGTATTATTAGACTTTGCTATAGTAAAGAACTCAATTTTTAGTAAACCTTAGTTCAGAATTAATTATCTTTGAATCGTCGATTTGGTTATTTTTTATAACCTTTTTTTATTCGTATTACCTTCTTCGATTAATCACTAAGCGATTTATCTCGAAACAAAAAATCGATTATTGAATAATCGATTTTACCGGCTCAAGGTGACATCCCTAATTAAGATCATATGACCGCCCAATGACCACCATGACGGAATATTAGCACAAAGAAAATAAATGGAATAAATATGTATATCGAACCGCCGTGCCCACTAGACTGGCCAGACGTAATAGATATTACTATACTGAAAACCTACACTCAGAAAAAAATTTCCTTATTTTGACATGGCTTCCTTAAACTAAGTAAAATATTCCTTAATTTAAAGACGTTTTTCCGCAACTTAAAGACCTTAAATTGAGGAAAAGACTTTAAATTACGGAAGCCATGTCTTTGGAGCCAAATAAGGGAAATTTTTCCTTGAAATAAGGTAACTCTTTTTTTAGTGTAGTCTGAAGCCACACGAATAGGTTCCAATCAGATTGCCGACTGAAGCCAATACGCTAGCTAGGACCTTTTATGCGATATTAAGAGTCTTATGGTGCTACTTAGGTTCAAATTTGAACAGCTCGTCAATTAGACCGGCATTGCTAGTAGAGCTCTTGAAAATCAAAGTATTCGTAATAAAACGTCGAATATTCAAACCGCACCATTCGATTCCTATTAACGAAAGCTTCGAATATTCGAACTACTCGAATAGTTTTAGGATCCCTAATTGCTAGGTGCCTCATTATTTCGAAGCCGGAATTTTTCAATCTTTACTTCAACATATGCCGACGTTTTCAAAATCGTCATAAATCACCCGCCTTTCTTAAACGGTTTTCTTTGCTTGAAGCGAATTCCTTGCTAACTTAAACAACAGTGTAATTCAAATATCATTTGCGAAAAATATTGTATTTATTGTTTTCTTTATATCTACATAGTATATGTATATAAAATTTAATTTATTTTCTTTACAACTCTTGTTCCTGTAACACAATTTAGTATGTATACATAAAAACGACGTTTTGTGTTACTGAATTTACTAAAGAATATATTATTAATTGCAATTGATTTAGGATTAAAATAGGCATTCATTGCTTGCTTTTAATTTTTAAATTTAAATATTTTTTTTTTTTTTTTTGTTACAAATACATTTTTATTAAAATGAAAAAAAAATTGCACAAAACATGAAAGGGCAGTAACAAACTCAACTAAAAAGTGGAAAGAGCGGCGAATTATGCAGGGCTTGGTGAAATTCGAATACAACGCAACGTAATTAAGGTATGAGGATTTGTTTCTGAGATTGTAAAAACTTGTTTAGCGGTTAACGTTAAAATTACTTTGTACTTGTACCCAGCTGGGTTTTGGACCAAGCCAACTTTTTTGGAAGTTAGCCAGCTATGGGCTTTCCAAGTTCGAAGTTAGACTCTTCGCAAGTCTTGTTTCCTAACTGTTTAATTTAAAAAATTTGAAAAGGCTAAATGTGGGCGTGGGGTCTGCTTGACACTCTTGATTGATTAGTAAACATTTTTTTTAATTGTGTTTGTCAGAAGTGTCACACAGGGCCAAAGTTCGAAAAAAAATAAAAACCGCATATTTCTTATTACAAAATATTTCTATTTACAACATTTTCAAGAAAAAATGAACACCAATCATGAAAGAAAAGAAAGATAGCACGCCCACCTTCGGCGAAATTTCTTTCTTTTAATTATGTCTTCCATCTTTTCAATAGAGTGGTTTTGCTCCAAGAAAAAAGTTGATTTTGTCGTATATTCCCAGCAAACCATGAAGTTAGATTTCGATTCGGGGTACATTCTCCAATCTCTAACGTTAGAGGACCACTCGAGAAACACTCGAGAATCATGGCGTTCTCTAACAAAATGGGACATAATTCTCAAATCGAGAAAGCTATAGTTTTCGAGTCGAATTCTAATGTCATTCTCTAATGGGATTCTAATGTGAATTTGAGCATTTCTCTAACGTTAGAGACTGTGTTTGTTGGGTTGTTCTTAGTAATCTTTTAACGTTAATTCTCTGCCCTGCTCTAGGGTTAAGGGCAAGGTTACTAGGGCGTTATGACCCAATCACCAGTTCTAACCTCAGTGTTTTTTTTTTTGTTTTGTGCATACGACATTGCGATGTCAATAATTCAAACCGATTCAAGCATCAAAAAAGATATTACTTTACATCACTACGATATTGAATCAAGATTTTTAAATGCAATTTTAAGGCATCAAAAAGTTGTTCACTTCATGTGGTGTATTAGTATTTGTTGGTTTTGTGGTATAAAATCTACATTCAAATACAGAATGATGCTAAAAATCGTGACTCAAAAAACCTGACAAGTGCATAGATACATCTAGATATATTGTAGTAGTTCACACATACATATTTGCTTTTATAAAACAAACATTTTTATAAGCGACATGTTAAGTTTCATATGTATTTATTATTTTTTTACATTCATCTAAATTGTTTTTTTTTTTTTTTTAATATGTTTTTATTTGATTTAGATCATTTTTGGATCAATGTATGTAGTTATATGAAACTGCCAAAAATATGTTCTAATTACATTTACATGATAGGTATACTGATTCCATTAAAAACTCAAATTTGACTTAATTTATACTATGTAAAATGTATTAATTTACACACGCATTCCAGTACTTATCTACGTATGTATGTATGCGTATACATATGTTCATATTCAGCAAATTCATTGCTTAGTTGGGTACTCAAAAGTTGGGATAGTTTATATAGGATATAACAAAAAAAAAACACATACAGATCTACTTTTAATGACGATTTGACCGCATCGTTTGTATTTTTATCATATGCGTTAGAGACGAGTTGCTTTAAAAGTGTACAATATGCAGTTACATAGATTAGCTAACTTAAGCGCATAGAACCATATTCGTATTACTTTAATAGATTAGCATCGATTTGTATAGGAAATAGAAACGGATCTTTCATTATAACGCCAAACAAAAAAAATCAAAACAAAAAATAACTTTTAAATTATTAGCAACGCTTCGCCGGAGGCACCAAGTGTTCGGGTAGCACATTTGGCAGTTCATTGCCTTCCAATTTGACGTTGATTAAGTGCATAGCGAGCGCAAATTCGTCTGAATCCAGAAAGCCATCGCCATCCACATCAGATAACTTCCAGATTTTGCTAAGTACCGAATTAGGTAGCTTCGACTTGATAAGTTCTTGTTTGGCAGCTGTAGGCAATCAAGAAATAGGCATGTTAGTTACATATTTGGGAACATAAAAAAACATTTTGTACTAACTCGCTCCCGAGATACGTCCTTCCACTGGTCCCAGCGCATTGAAGATAGCATCTGTGCGCGGTTTATCACGATTACAGATCCAGTCGTGTTCACCAAAGCCAGCATCGATGCCCTCGCCTTTCATATAACCGAACGGCGAAACATGATCGTCGATTACTCCAGCGAAAGCGCCGCCTAAAATGAAATACAAAATAAAATAGATTAGTTTGTGCAGCGTTATAACAATAATAATAATATATATGTATTAATTAGAAAATAATTGTATATTATAAAAATGGATCAAAAAGTGTCCTACTTTTTATGTAGCAGGGATGTCTTATAATGTTTTTCAGGGCCTTCTGTTTTAGGGCGACAAAGCCCTTTTGTGCGTGAAGTTCTGGATTTTTACTTAATAGGATATCTTATATATAAATGTGCAATGTTCAAAAAGAAAGGAAAGGAAGGAAAAAGGAAAGGAAAGAAAACGGATAGTAAAGGAAAGGATAGGAAAGAAATTACGGGAGAGGAAAGGAAAGAAAACGAAAGGTAATGTGTAGAAAGGGAAGGAAGGAAAAAGAAACGACAAAAAATAAAGGGAAGGGAAGGGGAACGGAAAGGAAAAGAAAGGAACGGGAAAAAATGGAAAGATATGACAGGGGAAGGAAAGGAAAGTAAAAAAAGGGATAGAAAAAGAAAGGAGGGAAAAAAGCAAAGAAAAATAAAGGAATAAGAAATTACAGGGAATGAAGGCAAAGAATAAGAAAGAAAAGGTAAGTAAAGGAAAGAAAAGAAAGGGAAAAGGATAAGGAAAAGGAAAAAATGGCAGGAAAGGAATGGTAAGGAAAGCACAAGAAAGGTTAGAATAGGAGAGAAATGACTGTAAATGTAGGCAAGCGATAGGAGAGGATAGGTGACGAAAGAAGAGGAAAGGAATGGTCAGCAAAAGAAACGAAAAGAACGAAAAGGAGAGCTAGGAAAGGGAAAAGGAATAGAAAGAAATGACAAGGGAAGGGAAAGGAAGAAAAGGGATAGAAAAGGAACAAAATGACAGAGAACGAAGGCAAAGGATAGGAAAGGGAAGGAAAGAAAAGGTAAGTAAAGGAATGAAAGTGAAAAAAATGAAAGGATAGCAATGAAAAGGAAGGGAAACACAAGAAAGAAAAGCATAACAAAGGCAAGGAAAGAAATGGAGAAAAGCGAATTGTAGGGAAATGAGAAGAAAGGAAAAGTGAGAAAAGGAAAGGAAAGAACAGTAAAAGAAATGACAGGATTTAGGAGAACGGTACCAGTACTTGTGCTGTACCCATCGTGCCGAAACGACCCGGGCCGTTTTCTTATATCGACCCGGCCAAGAGCAATACACTCGAGGTGACCCTGTCTGACATTTAGGCAGGGCTACACCTCGTTACAACAACAACAACAGGAAAGGAAAGGTAGGGAAAGGAAAGGAAAAAAACAAAAATGCAGAAAAAATTGATAAAGGTGAACCTAAGAAAATAGTAAATCAAAATGTTTTATAAACTAAAAAAATAAAAATAAAAATTGATACTGCGTTACTTAATGGTGTAGAGAGTAAAAAGCAGAAGGAACAATGTGAGGAAAGGAAAAATAAAAAAATGAAAGGAAAAAATAGTTAAATAAAAGGAAAGGGACTTCAAAAAACGTAGTAAATTAGAATAAAGTTTTGTGGTTGAATTTCAACCACTGGGCAAACTCTAGTACTGAATATAGCCATGGTTTTTTGTATTATTTTAAGAGCTTTTCCTAGGAACTAAGCCGTTTCATTGTTAATCTGGAAAATACCCTTACAACCTTACATATCTTAAAGATTGGGAATTTTTCCAACACCCTGTGTCCCGCAAAACGTTTTTGACCAATTTTCAATTTAAATAAGAGTTAAAAAGAAAACTTGCCGTCGTGCAAGTGGGCCTAAGTGCCCTAAAAATATTCTTTCATTTTTTCCGACACTTTTTCTTCGATAAAAAAAATGTTAATTTAAAAGTCTACATAACTTTATCAGTCAGCATCATGAGACTTTAATGCAATTTCCCAATTTCTTGTCACTAAATTTTACAAATGGTTTCTATTCGGTCCAGTTTTCACTGCTAGTCAGTCAAATGACAAGAACCCACATTTTAAAAATGCTCTTGAGTACGAACGGTCAAGTCAAGTTTTATCTCATCGAGTGCATTGAAAGTCGTAAAGTCTGTAGCGGCCACTTCAATTCCATGCGTTTATGGCAATTTAATCCAATTGTTGCATTACAATATAATTGATTTGCTTGTCTATTTGCTTGTGAGATCTGTGCGTAGAAAAATTTGCGTTCATGCAATTGCATTTAAGAACATTTTTTATTGATAAAAGAACATTTCAGTTGTGGTAATTAAAAGAAGTCTCTTTGTAACCGCTTTTTCCACTTTTTTTTAGACATTGGCTGTGAGACGATAATGGGGTCATATAGATTTATTTAAAACTCAAGAGATGTACCGAAGTAGGTATATTTTATTTATAGTTTTTTTTTATTAATATTCTTGTTCCTATCAATATATGTATGTAGTACTTTGCAATAGAAGGTGGATTTAGTACACTGAAAAAAGGGTTTCCTTATTTCAAGGAAAAATTTCCCATATTTGGCGCCAAAGACATGGCTTCCTTAATTTCAAGACTTTTTTCCTCAAGTCAAGGAAAAAGTCTTTAAATTAAAGAATATTTTACTTAGTTTAAGGAAGCCATGTCTTTTGGCGTCAAAATAAGGAAACTTTTTTCTAAGTGTAGTGTATAATCAATTTTAACGAAACTGTGCCTAATCCATCTTATAGATTAATTTGTCTTAAGTGCAATACAATTGACAACTTTTAAAATTATTTGAGTAATCGTTTTTCGCCCGCCAATAAGTAGATTATGCTCAAGAGAGCAAGGAAAAAAATTATTAAAAACAAGTAAGGAAATCTAAGTTCGGGTAAACCGAAAATTAAATACCCAGTTGTCCATATCGAAAGTGGGCGTGGTCGGGAAGCGATTTCCTCCCATTTCGCACTCCCTAGAATGCTAGTATATCTTGTGCTAAACTTCATTATTCTACCGAATTTTGGATTTTCCAAAATCAAAAAATCATAATAGAATGGACCCCCTAGTCATTCTACCAAATTATATCATATTAGCCATTTCCGTTACCGAATTATGTTAATTTAAGTGATTTTCGAAATTTTCGATAACGAAAGTGGGCGTGGTTGCAGGACGATTTTATCCATTTTCATCAGATATACTCCCAACGATACTAGTATGCTTTGGGCCAAATTTCATCGTTTCACCGTAATCAGTTCAAAAGTTACGACCAGTCGAATTTTCAAAAATGCCGCCTCCCTTTAAAGTGGGCGGTGCCAAAATTTATTAAAAAATCATAATGGAATAACCAGGGGGTTCACCTATAAAATTGTATCATTTTAGCCATTTCAGCTACCGAGATATGTATGTTAATTTATGTTATTTTTAAAATTTTCGATATCAAAAAAAGGGCGTGGTTATCATCGGATTGCGCCCATTTTCAATAGCAACCTACCTTGGCCAGAAGCTAACCTGTATGCAAAATTTCATGCAAATATCACAATTTTTATTCCAAGTTATCGTGTAGGTACACGGACGGGCGGACATGCCTAAATGAAGTCCTCTTTACAACCTAAGAACTTCCATATATGGAACTCTATATCTATCTCGATTATTTTCTGCCGTTACGTAGTACCGTTATGTGGACAAAATTATAATACCCTTGTACTAAGACTAGTACGCTGGGTATACAAATGAATCAGCGTTTAATACGAGTAAAGAAAATATTAGAAGTACATAAATAAAATTCTTACATCACAGTGAACTTCCGGCTCGGTCATGCCTTCTCAGAAACGTTTTTATCAATTTATAGAAACTATGCGTCAAAGTGATTTACCATCTAATTGTTTGGCAATTGGGTGCGTTAACAGTGGCAGCGTCTGATAAGTTGGCGTTTGTCAGAACGATTTCAAAAAAAGAAATTGCAGATAAGATATTTGTAGTCTTGATTAAAAAAGATGGCGGCAACTGAAATATTAAAGTAGTGCAAAAAGAGTATCTAACATAATAGTGATGCCAATTTTTTCGAATTTATCGCCCCGTGACTTCCCAACAAACACAGTTTCTAACGTTTGAGAAATGTTCGTCTGCACGTTAGATAACTCGCGTAATTCTCTAAAGCGCGCTACCCACCTGCCAAGAAATGTCAAACTCCATATAAAAAAACGCTCAAGAAATGGTCAAGAACTGTTTTCACACGTCAAATTTTCTTGAGCCAATACTCAGCTCACAAGAAAAAATACTACAATTATCTATGGTTGGCAACGCCGGTTTACCTCAAGAAATAAATATGCTCGTTTTTTTCTTGAGGCATTTCTTGGCAGGTGGGTAGCCCGCTTAACTATTGTCTAGGCAAGAAGCTCCAGCACAGAAGGTTTTCCTATCGACACACGAATTCGGCAGCAGAGAAAGGGGAAGGCCTAGACTGAGATGGAAACAACAACAATCGAAATCAGACTTCAGTGTCCGCTGGGTTGATATGTACCGATCAGTCTTAACTCAACTTTCGTCGTTGTACCAATAGGGGGAGCACCTAATTAGCGAGGATACAAAAACATTGGGATCATTGCAAACATAATTTCAGTTGTGAGTATTCAGAAGTGGAAATTAGCAAATCTCGGGATCCCATCCCTAATACATAATCATCTAAGCAAATAGAGCACTAAGAGATAATAGTATGTGCTTATGAAAGTACAAATTTATGTGTGTAATTCAACGTAGCGGCGTGTCGGCATGAAGTTACTGAACATGTGATAAGTGTCAAAAAGTATTTATGAAAAGATTGCTTAAGCTTGAGTAAAGTAAACACGATTTTGTCTCTAAGCGCGTATTAAAATACATATGTATGAATGTAGTGCAAGTCATTTGTAGTAATAGTTTAAGAGAAGTTAAATGTAAAAATATCACTGAATTTTTTTTTTTTTTTTAAGTTTCTCTAACCTAAAACAACCAAGTACTAAAGAATATTTGATTATTTTAGCTACACATGGTATTACCGATGGTATGAAACCGATTAAAATAACTTTCCGGTTTCGGTTTCCAAATAAAAAAAAAACGGACACACAAGATTTTAATTCTACAAAAATCAAGTATGTAGCTCAAAATAGGTCTGAATTTGTATACCTTTGTTCCTGCGGCCATGATGGATTTTTCTCCAATCAATTTGCCCTTTATTTTAACAGGAGGATGAACTGGCCAATAAATTTATAGTTAGCGTTAAAGTTGACGGCTAGTCGTGAAAACAGCTCTAAGCCTACCACTTATTTCTCTCTAATGAGAAATTTATCTGTAAACTGAATAGTGAAAGTGGCCCAAGTGGGATTTCCTTACCAAAAAATATTTTCTAAGTAACTATGTATTGTCTCCTCCCTTTGCGCATTGCTCACTTATAAAAAAATAATTGTTTAAGTAAGTGCGATTCCACCCGACCTAGTGTTGCTGTTATGTAATTTAAATTCACTTCAGTATTCAGTGTTTTTTCAACACGTTGACTAAAGAATGCAGCTATTATCAAGAAACTTTCTGCTTAGTCACTGAAAATATTTGTACATTTCGTATACGCATCAAGTTCAACTATCAAAGGTCTATGAACTTTTGAAAAGTGATTCGAAATCAACAATGCGCTATTTATTGCTACAGCAGGCAAAAGTGTTGTTGACAACAGCACTTTTCCTAAGGCACCAATACTAAAAAAAGCAAAACCGACTAACTATTGAAAATAAAATTGCAATGAGCAAAATGAGATTGACCCAGTAACCAAAAAAAAAGCTAAACACTTCTACCCCATTCTGTATTGCTTACACAAGCATATTTTGAACTATCGGATATCTCGATAATCACTCGTCTAGTATCAGAAAACTATGCGAAATGTAACCGATTGAGAACCCGTCAAGCTAAGGTTCCTTAGGACTTTCCGAGCAGGAACTTGTTAAGAGCGAGCTGCCAAGTAATGCATTGGGCGACAATTGAAGTCACCATTTGGGCAATGACATCCACAAGTAAAAGTAGCGATTTATTGAAATTTCCATTTACCTCTTGAAATATCACACCCTTTACAATGGACTATGGATTTTTAATCCCAAGTGCATATGTACCAACGTAATACATACATATATACATATGAATTCAAAAACTTTGATTAATTTTAAAATTACTAATCGCTCTAACTCGTTCTAACTCAAAGTGAATTATCAATAACCCCGATTCGTTGTTCTAAATTCTGTGCATGCTTGACTGATGCTTGGAAATATTTACGACTGTGCAAATGTACTGTGACTAATATTTGCAAGAAAAAAACACTTGCTAAAAAATTAAGTTAAACAAGTAAGGAAGTCTAAGTTCGGGTAAACCAAACATTAAATACCCAGCGGTAGTTTTCATATGGTTTTCGATTTTTTCCATTTTGGATGTGGGCGTGGTTGTTAAGCGATTTCGCTCGCTAGTATACTTTGTGCCAAATTTCATCGTTCAATCGTAATCAGTTTGAAAGTTACGACTAGTCGAATTTTCAAAAATGCCTCCCTTTAAAAATTGTTTATCAAAATCATAAGAGAATGACCAGGGGGAAATTTTTCCTTAGTGATTTTTTTTTTATTGTAGAGTCGAACCGGGGCCTGTATTCAGTAGCTCCGAGTTTTGACAGATTCTTCAAACAATTACATAATATAGTAAGTACATGTGAGAGTGCAATGAAAAGACTTTAATGAATATAGTTCAATAGTTCCTAAATTAAATAAACCAAACTGCTGAAATAATGTTTTTTTTTTTTTTCTTTCAAAAGACTTAGCCGCTTGCAGTTACATGTTTACAGATAGATTATGCGATTGCAATTAGAACATGGAACCCGTGCCAAACATTCGGAATGAGTGGCGTGCAAATGTCGAGATATCAAAAATTGCAACACCGCATACATGAAATGATCGTCAGTAAGCGTGAATAATTGAAATTAGAGCTCAACTTGACGCTGCCAAAAGTGGCACTGACCATCAAATGGACACACTAGCTATGTATTAGCATTAACACGGACGGATTCACTCAAGCAAAGCCGGGGTCGAAAATAAGAGAAACACCGGTAGTACTGAATTCATTTTGATTAAGATTGTTAAAATTGCTGAGTACAACAAAAGCTAAGCTCACAAATAATTTGCATAGGTTTTTTGCCACTTTCAATTGTGCCATGAGTACCTATGACGCCATGGCGACACGTTACAATACAATAAATAATAGGAATGTAAACGTGTGCATATTATGAATAAGTCTGACAGCCCAGATTAAGCACGAGGGTTTATAGATGCAACAAGAACAAACATTATAACATCCCTGCGAGAAATACTACTGACAGGGAATCCGCCACTAATTTCGCTATCTATTTGTGTAATGAAAAAGTCTTAATAGGCTGATAGATTTTCCAATTAATAAGTAAAGTTTGTCTCTTTCAAACAAATTACAATTGGGGTCTATAGCTATCCCGGCGGGTATAGTTCGATAGAGATCCCATCGACTTTTTCAAAAGTCTACGTAAAAATCGACTGAATTCTCCCATGATTTTTTCTATCGCCGGAAGCACCGCCGTAATAGCTGATGAATGCCGATTCAGATCTAATTATGGTCCAGCTGGTATCCGGAATGTCTAGATACTAGACGTACAATTTTGTGCAGGGGTTTTTCATGGAATTCTATTCACACATTGTTGATTGTGTGTGCAATGTCAAGTAGAAGAATGTTTCAATTAAGGCAGACCATCGGCGAGACCCAATATGCAAGCTATTTTGGCGCGATTCTACAATAACTAGTTATAGACCGTGCCATCGAAACTCAGTTGACTCTCCACAAAAGCCAGCCCTAAAGCGACATACTTCTTGTTCTGTACTGGTTAGTTAAAACAGCCGGATCCCATAATGAATTACCCACTATAAAAACTATATCTAGACTATCTGCAATGGAAACGGCTGAAACCTATCCAAAAGGAACCCCCAAGTTGAATGCCTTGCTTGGGTATTGAACTGGAACTCGTCAAATGCGTCATCTCTGTGTAACATTTTATGTATTGTAAATCAGACCGGTCTAATGTATACGCGAACGCAAGGTAGTCTGGAGGATAATTGTAATTCAAGATTAAGTGCTAGACACGATCAGCTGACTACTAAACGGGAAGAACGCTATTTCTCAATTAATGAGGTGTTGCAAAAACCTACGAGACCGAGAAGGATTAATAAATTTAAGAAAAAATTTATTGCTTCAATTTTCATATTTTATATGCCAACATGAACGAGTGAATTTGAAAACAAAGTTTTACTCGCCCCTGGTTTACCTTTTCAAGTTATTTTTTTAAACCAGGTTAAAAGCAATAATTCTAAATTAGGACAAATAAATCTCTACCATTTTCAATATATACTTAAAAAGTTGTGCGATAAGCATTACTACAATTTAATTAACTCGTTGTGTACATTGGACTCATAAAGCCACAAAATAATTGTTGCTGTTGTTTGCCAATACACAAGAGCGTCTCCTTGTCATAATTACTCATACAGTCAGTTAACCCACACTAATTCATCTGGATTCATTAGAAAAAAATTAAACAGTGGATACGCTTTTTGATAAAAAAAAACCCATAATGAGTTCACAGCTGGTAGTATTAAAAGCTCGTCGCGATTCTAGTTATTTGGGTAATTTCAGCTATTTGTCCAAAAAACAATAGATCTAAAATAAATGTCGACCAAGTCCACTCATAGACCCACCAGTTGGAACAGCTGTTTTGAAAACTAAAGGAATCCATTTCTGACACTATTTTTATCTTTTGCGGGCTGTTTTTTTTTTTCATTTTTTTTTCAAGCTGTTTTTCCGAAAATTAACAACATTGTTGGAGGAATCCACCAAAGCGCTCTCTGTCGCCCTCAAAAGACACAAATAGCCCTTTCCGCTATGCGTGTTAGTTTGAATCGTTATATTTCCGAAAACATCAGCGCTAGTTAAATTTAAACCTGACTTACACAATTGTACTAACTAGTTACATTAGTTAGTTCTTGATAGAAAACACAAACAGAAAATCTCGCGAAAAAAAAGTTTGGCTTCCGGTCGAAAAGGGATAGTGCCAGAAATTGATTAATCGACCACAAATCGTTGCCTCGATTTTCATTTTATATCTACATCAGAAATGACGCATACGAATCGACCCGCCCTAGTATGTGAATATGAACAAAGTTAAAATAAATATGTAAATGGTAGACAAAATATGTATATTAGATGCTTGTAATTATTGCCGATGGATTATGGATTTATTATGAACAAAGAGCGAGTTAGCGTGACGGTCTACAAACGGGATAATGACCGAACTGAGAGCAGAATTAACACAAATATACAACTTTGGGGCAGCCAAACGCCTTTTCGAATTGATTAAATAATATGTGTTAGCCCGTAGCGGAGGTGCACTTTTTGATCAAGACCTTGAACTTTGCTGCATTCAAGTTGTAAGTCGTTGTACGCAAACCAGTTTATTGGAAATGTGACTAAAATGCGATATTGTAACGCTATATTGTGAGTGTTGGCGGTGGTAAACTCGATATAACTGCAGCCCGTTTCAATTTAGTTTTTGTATGGTTCGGGAGCGGTATTAACCTTTTAGGTACAGTCAGATCTACATGTAATATCTCGTTCTGCAGTGCAAGTTTAAACCACAAACAAAGTTGACTATCAAATATAATGTTTAAACTCACTCTGAAGCTTAAACTTGTACTGTGAAATCGGGCTTTAAAAGTATGAACAGATTGAGTCCGTAGATTGTTTATGAGGTTTGTTGGAGTATCATTTTATCACCGCCAAATATTACTCATACGCCCCACTCACTCACTGTGGATTGAGTTCAAACATTATAATTATAGATAGACTAGTATTTTTCTGACTATTCTGGTTTTCACTGCAAGGTATTGAAAAGGGAAAAAACATTACACGTGCACATGAGTCCGGTGCAATTGTCAATAGCAGATGGCGTTATTGTGGGGTATTGCATCATAATTAAGGTCACTAAGGTAGTTCATTTGTATTACTATTACTGTTAAACAGTTGTTCGTAACTACTGAGAATTTTGAAATAGTTATAGTTAAATATGCTTTTTGTACAAACATTTACTCGAGCATATCAAAATGTGAAATAGTTATGTAAGTACTTAATCAGATTCTGACTCATCCTAAAGAATGCAATAAAATTCTGCTGCAATGAAAATGTAAATTTGGTTAATGACAGACTTGTTATATTTATTGTTAAGATTGATATGTTGATCGCTTTGATGTAAATAAATATGTACACATTTGACAGTATGTTAAAAGAATGCATATGGCAAACAATTTTTGGAAATATTGCCTGTTTGCTGTCAAAACTTTTCCAATAGATAAGCGTTTAATTTACCAAACCGCACCCTTGAAAATGAGTACATACATTGTGGTACCTCGTTATCTTACAATTGCGTCATCTGATAAATATTTTAGCGAGTAAAAGTGTTAGTTGCTTTGGGGCTGCGGCCTAATGACTTTATTAAAATGTTTTCAAAAAATTTAATTTTTTATATTTTGTTCGCTCTAGAAGTTATCTCGGTTAACTAAACTTTTTTATTCGTAAGCACTTATACAATGAAGGGAGTTCAAGGGATTGGTTTTACAGTTTTTTAATATCCCTACAAAAGTGTATGGGATATGTCGTTTGGCATCTCGAGTTACTTTTACACCTGTTCAAAACTAGAGAAATTCCCAAAGGTGTTGTTGTTTCAGCCAAACTAACGGCTATACACGATTGTTTTAAATGAGCGGATGTCCTACTTTCTCGTCCAGGTTCATAGACACCCGCCAAAAACGGCCACCTTATATGTATAAGGTTGTATATGTTATTTGATTCAAAAGGTAAAACATGTATGTGCGAGGTGCTCTATTTAAAAAAAATAAGGAAGTCTAAGTTCGGGTAAACCGAACATTAAATACCCAGCGATTTTTACCATTTTCATCAAGAATATTTCCTATACCACCATAAAACCTGCTAACCTAACGAATTTTTAAAAATCGCCCCATTAAATATTCACGGTTCCACGCCCACTTCTAAAGTTTAACAGAAAATTATACTATTTTAGCATTTGCCTTACCGAACTTTGTCAATTTATGTGATTTTGGAAATTTTCCATATCGAAAGTGAGCGTGGTCGGGAAGAGATTTCGTCCAAGTTCATCAGGTATACTCCTTGAGCCAAATTTCATGGTTCAACCGTAATCAGTTTAAAAGTTATAAGCAGTCGAATTTTCAAAAATGCCTCCCATAAAAGGTGCGGTGTCACGCCCACTTAACAAAATTTATTCAAAACCCATAATAGAATGACCAGGGGGTTACACTTGTAAAATAATATTATTTCAGCTACCGAAATGGCTAAATTTATGAGATTTTCGATTTCGAAAAAGGTGGCGTGGTTTCGATTTGGCCCACTTTCAATACAATCTACCTTGACCAGAAAGTAGCCTGTATACCAAATATCATGCAAAAAATATGAAATAAACAAAAAGAAGATAAAATTAAAAAAATAAAATAAAGCAAAATAAATAAAATGAAATAAAAGTTATTTTTCCTCTCTATAAATAACAGTTTTTATTCGGTATATATGAGTAAAGCTATTCTGGCCCCTGTTGTGGTTAAGCCTTTGCATAAAAGGTGTAATAAATAGGGTTCAAAAAATACCCATATGTATAACCATTTAGTAGATTCCCCCTAAGTAATTTACACACTTTGTGAAGTGTGAATTTCGTTCTCTTTTAAACATAGAAATATTCAAACTGAGTCAGAGTTGAATTGTGAATAGCTGCCCGTTAAATGTGACTTGCGTAAACTCTGTACAAATTAGTCAACAGGTTTGTTGAAATAAAAAAATCAAAAAGGTAAGAAAAACGTTCATATGAGCGCAATTAAATTGGTTAGCTGATGTGTTGAGATTTAAAAGAATAAAAGTTCAACCGGTCTAAATGCATGGTTTCGTCTGCTTTTGGATACATTTGAAGCATTATTTACTCTCAAAACTGTTAACTTATAAAAATACTTTCTATCATACCTAAGCAAATAATTGTGTTAACTGCGTCAGAGTTGTGTCATGCTACCGTCGACCTATTTGCTCCCCGCCTGCGATTCCAGAACAAATACTCCAAGTACATTTGACTTGACAACGCCATAAGTACATAACTAATATTATGTTGAAAACTAGAATGACTACATGTGTTTCTACATATGTATGTAATTGCTAAGCTTATCAAATGATGATAGTCGCCTGCATATCAGCTAAAAAACTAAAAAAAATGAAAAAGTATACCAAGGTATTCTGCGTACTTCGTAAGTATGTTTTTTGTACGAGTACAATTCGCAATAAAAAGACTAAGTTTTGCTCTGAGTGCGATCTAACTTCTTTTTTATAAAAAAGTATATACATAACGAGCAGATGCCCGCTACTTTGTAAAACATGAAAAAAATCATCCATACATATGGCTTATTGTATATAACGACTTCACAGCAATCTAGCGGGTAAATTTTTTGCAACAGAATTGTTATATAACAAACATATGTCGAACCATAAGTACGGCGCCGTCTAGAGGGAAAAAATATGTCCTATGTTGAGAGGACAAGGAATAAACTGGCAAAATTAGTAGTAGTTTTGAGCCATTTCGTTACAAAAAAACCCAAAAATTTTATATATGAGCCCCTTAGAGCACAAGTGAAGTAGGTCCTACTTGCGTTGCTTCCAGCTCCCAAAGCAACCGAATAAGTAGCAGAACTAACTTGTGAAATCAAGGGTAGTTACCTCCTAACTAATATTTGACAGCACAAGGAAAGGTGGACTTAAAGCACAAGTGGCGTAAGTGACTCATATGTGTATCTATATTAGACTGTCCCAAAAATGTATGAAAAAAATGAAGGCTCGAAATTTGATATACATTCTCTCTATATCGGTGCGTTTTATCCTTAATAACGTGTGCGAAGTTTTATTGTTCTAGGATAACGGCAACTCGTGCCGATTTTTAGTTAAAGTTTTTGCTAGCAGCTTACACTAAGTTCGCAAAAAAGTCCATTAAGGCTTCGAAAATTACATAAAGCTAATATTTGGCTCATATTCAAGAGACTGTGCTATAAATTTTGCTGGCTTCGTGAGCAAATGTCGTAAGTCCATTTTTTTTTTAATGCAAAACGATGTAAATATTTATAACTGTACTATCGTTTTGCATTAAAATCTCATTTTTCAAAAAAAAGATGGACTTAAGACATTTGCTCACGAAGCCAGCGATTTCCTTCTTTGAATTTTTAAAAGGATAACAGGATTATTTGCAGGGATATTGAAAAAAACGTATTCACGAGAAAAGAACATTGGAATTTCAAAAGTGTTTTAGTAGATTGCGTAGCAATATGGTTTCTAGCTAAAATTATTCAGAGCTTCTTGAAACTTTGCAATATAGTGCACTTTTTATAGGGCCAACACGGCGTCTGAGCAACATAATTGTATATAAAAAGAACATTTAGATTGTATTACTTATTTTGGACGATATCTCCGAAAGGGGTTGAGATATCGAAATAAATTTTACACTAATTTCAGCCCCGCATGAACACCTTTCATTTGATATCCATATTGTAAAATCAATTTCTGGGGTAGGTATGTCCTGTCCATCTCCTGTGCATCCTTGAATATTTGTATACACATTTTCAGAACTTTTATTACAATACAATTGAAAACACCTAGTGTTTTGAAAAGGTTGAAGGCTAATAATTATAAAGGACATTACCCCCAAAGAATTATCGACCAATATGTGGACCAGAGGTGACCCAAATTGTGAAAGTACAATAAATGTATGCAGTTATTAAAAGAAAGGTGCTAATTGGTGATCCAATTAGCGATATGTGCAATTTAAATATCTCAACTGGTTTTGGAGATACATACATATACCCTAAATGGGTTCAAATTTGAGCAGGACTTGCTTTGGCCGGGATATCGGCTGTGCTGTAATATAAACTGTAATATATTTTATTGCGCTGACGACTAAATCTACATTTAGGTAACTACATACATATATGAGCCACTTAGTTAATATAAAGTTTTTATATTGGCACATGGCAAAGCGATTGCTTATCAATTTCAGGTTGAAGCGATGACGGCTTAATAATGTGAAATCACAATGCATTGCATAATAATAGGCATACAGAGAATTGTAGATATAGCCCTAATATACTAAAAAAAAAAAGTATTAGTGCCTGAAATATACCATAGAAAGTGGAATAGAAAATACTATAGAGAAGCAGTAACTATTTGGTCTGTCTAATTTATGCAAATAAGTACATATGCATATGTACATATGTATATGTGTTTTTATTTTTAAGTTTTAGTACATTTTTCGGATGATTGGGAGCAATCTTAGACTTTCGAAGCATTAAGAAAGTATTTCCTGCTGAAAATAAAGTTCATTGTTTATATAAAAAGTTTCTTATACACAAGCAGAGAGCATTTGTAAGTATGTTTGTACACACTTATGTATGTAAGTACATGAGCTACATATTTGTTTAATAATTAACATCTTTAGCAGCCGTATTTACCTTATCAGCATAGGGATTTTGGCGCCTAAAATTGGAAAGTCGCAGAATAAAAATAGAAAAAATTGGAGAGTAACAAATAATGAAACACGTCAAGCATAGTGTTCAAGATAAAAGTGACTCTGAAATGGACTAATAACGTGTTCATTAATATCTTTTTCGTTAATTTCCTTAGGCATATCAAGATTAGCTTTGAAGTCAAAACTGATATGGAAATGTGTAGATTAGTAAGTACATGTGATTATTTTCAAAGTAAAACGACTGAGTGGAAGATCACAATGCATATTTTAAACATTTTTTCAAAAACGAGTTATCTCAAAATTTGGCCCCACATCTCAATTAAAACTCAATAGGTAAATTTTCACCTAAGATATGGCATTTTTAAACTTAACTTTTTAAGTAGGAAGCTATTGAAAAAAAAATCTGGAATACATATGTACATATGTAGGTCGTTTTGAAAAGTATTTATCATCAGATATTCTCTCTCTAGACTCTACCACTAGATCGATAGTAATATAGCCGAAGATATCACACACAAATTTTAGTCGCGATTGGAAACGATTAAGGCGTGTCGAACGGTGTCAAAGTTCAGATTGCTTTATGGAGACTTAAAACAGTTTTTCGTTATATCTAATGCTATGGATACCCACACGGAGATTACCTCCAATAAATCTTCTTTAATCAGATCCAGATTTTACCCTGATACACACAAAATTGAAGATTAACAATCGGCGCCATCTAGTGCTTTGGTTGTATTACTTGCGGTTTCAAACTAAATGTCGCTGGGGATTGTTTATTTTTTCGTCCAGTAGCGGTAAATCGTAATTTTGGTATTTGTCCTTGCTATTTTTGTTTATTTATCGGTGACAGTAGCGGTCAAATCGGTATGATATCTGCTCAAAAATTCTTCATTTTTGGGAGTTTTTACTGAAGATTATGCCCAATGTTTCCATTCGGAACCCATTTTTGCACGTAATATCTCAGATCATGATGCAATCGATTTCGACTATTAGATAAAAAGAAAAATCACTTTTATTTTTTGAGTCTGCATAGGGGAGCTTTGACCCCCATGCGAAAGACTGGTAAAAATTTTACATTTGATTATAAAGACCACCCTAATACATATGTTGCAGCAAAGTATTTAGTGCGAATTGTTTAATGAATGCTAAATCATCAAGTGCTTGCACAACCAAACAAATGCTACATTTTAAAAACAAAATTATCGAAGCGTGGCTGCCTTTGCTTTGGAAAAAGTGGTGTGCTCATCATATGATTTTTTTCTGCTCTTATTTTTCATTGCGAATTCTGTTTTTTTTTTACCAACTCCACATCTAAGGTAGAATAGTTTTAACACACTGACATTTTTTTGCTTTCAAATGGGCGCGTGTGTATATGAAACACTTCAGCTTATGTACGTGATGGGGGTACCGCCTTGTTTGGCACTTTTCAGTTTCATCGATGGAAATTCGTGATTTGCTTTGCCGATAGTCGCTGTACAACTACAATTAAAGCTTATTTGGTCGACAGATCTGTCGAGTACTCGAGTAAGTAAATCACGATGAGTAACCAGCAATGAGTTGCTACATTGTTGTTTTTGTCACTAAATGCTTTTTCTTCATTCTCTTTTTGTTTTTGCTATGAACTGGGTCAACTGCTTTAGATGTTTGAATATGTAGTTGGAGTTTTCTTGATTATTGCAAAAGTGACATGAAGAAATTGCTTGCTATTAACGGTATTGTGAGTAATTGCAAATGAAAGATAGTCGTCACGTGGCTCTTTTTTAGTAGGTAGTAGTTATGGGAGTATAGGATGGATCTTTGTCGAGCCAATAGAATCCAAATCAAAAGTTTTTACAATTTTTGTCTGACTGTATGTTTGTGGGCGCATTAGTCAAACACCGCTGAATGGAATTAAATACAACTTTGAGATATCCCTTAACGGATAATTATTTCAATAACTCGAGCAGTTTCGGAGTTATCGACCGATATGTGGTCCAAGGGTGACCCGAAATGTCTCCGTATATTCAATATTGGTATCAAACGAAAGGTGGCAATTAGTACTACAATAAGCGATGTGATCTATTACAATATCTCAGTTGGTTTTAGAGATACATATCCCATAAATGGTGAGGGGGAAATGGAGATGGATGGACGTAAGGCAGGTCCACCTTTGGCCGGAATGACATCTTCTAGATCAAATAATTAGTATACATATATCATAAGCTGTCGATCCTTTTTTCTTACAGCTCTAGCTAGCATGAATAATTCCAGATTTTGCAGGATTACACTTATATAATTTTTGATCAAACTTTAGTATTCTGAAAACTTTCATAGATTTAAGACCGACCAAATTTAGAACACAAGTTTTTATTTTGACTTTATATAAGGTGGGAAATCGTTGTTGTTGTTGTTAAGACAAAAACACTCTCCACGGGTTTTTCGAAGTGATGTCGCAATTTACAGTCCTTGGCCGGATATGAACACGGTACGCTCCCACACTCCCTTGCGGTACTGTCCGACTGTCTCAGGAGTGATTTGATATGACCATTGGAACCTTTTAGGTCATGTCATCCCTGCATCCGTCTCTTGGCCGGGTCGATATAAGAAAACGGCCCGGGTCGTTTAGGCACGATGGGTACAGCACAAGTACTGGTACCGTTCTCGTAGAACCGGCAATACAAGAAACTAGCCGTGTAGGCCATGTAGGTCATTTAGCGTTACCCAGGGTGCACCAACGGGCAGGCGACCTACTCTTACACATGTGCATATTAGTCGCCTCTTAGGATCGGTATGCCTACCTTGGGCATATTCTAAACCCCTAACCCGCAGTGGCAGGTGTGAAATGGTAATGTAAGGTAGCCACGCCCACTTTTTATTAATCGAATATTTAAAAAAAAAAGTGGATTTTCGTGTGAAGAAATGGCTCAAAAACTACTGAACGGGGTTTTGCCTAATTACGGAAGTTTATTCTCAGTATGCGTTTCCGACATTGCCTATATACATATTTATAGAAATTTATATTTCTCAAGCTACATGGCGCTGGAGACGTATTTATAATTAATTTGAACGTAATTACTCTTGAGCTCTTGATATTCGAATAAGTAATATCTCACGACCCAACTAATATTTTTTCGGTCATTTTGAAACTTGAAAAGTATTTTTTAAATGTGGCCAGTGTTTCACAACCAAGGCAAGGGTAGAACGTTAAAAAATCTTCGAATATTCGAACAGTTTCCAGAGATTTTAGTTGCCTCTGACGACGGGTAAGCCGCTGGGGACTCTACATGCACAATCATACTTGAATAATTTCTGTTTAGGTATACACGTTTTTTGAAAGTTGCTAAAACTAAAAAAACAATATTCGAAATATGAAGGTGTTATTTACCTTTGAGTTCTGATTAGTAACAAGTATAGTGTAGCGCATAGGTACATCAGCATATAAAAATACATAAGAAATGCAATATATTAAATTGAGGTTTTAAATTAAAAAAGAAATAAACACAGAAGAACGTAAAAACAAACAAAAAAGGATAAAATGAGTGAATAAACTAAAGAACAAAAAGCACATTTAAAACAACGACGAAGGGTTAAAAGCCACGACTAGCACGCACCGCATACCAACAACGGATGACTAACAATGAAGATATCTTTAAGGTAATAGATGTCGCAAACTTACCCTTGACCACCGGCTCTGAGACCAGAGACATTTCCTCATGTGGTATCATTTCCATTAAACGCGCTATGTCCTTGGCCAGCATATTGTCGACAACATCCAGTAAATGCGGTTTTAAAGTATGGAATTTGCTAAAGTCTTGATGCTGAAGGACCTCTTGCATTTTCTTAATGTCTGGAAAGTCGCCAGGTGAAATAGAGTGTTCACGCTGTATGCGATCGAAGATCTGTCCTAGGTTCTTAATTAAATCCTTCTTTTTACTATCTTTACCGAATACTGATGGCATATCTTTGCGCAGCTCAGAAATAATGAAAGCATGCACCTTTGCGAGACGGGCACGTTTGATCAAATCGTTGAGTTTGCGTAGCGCTGCATTACGTGGCAGTGATTGCAAATCACGGAAGAGATCCTGCTCTTCATCCTCGAATAGGCGACGATTGGCATCAAAACGTAGTGGTTGATCCCAAAATGAGCCGATGTATACACGCGCTACCTCGGGTGTTTGTAGCACTTTGCCTAGTGACCACATCAACGCGCCGTATACACGCATCAATTGTTGGTGATCAATCATGTCAGCCTTATTGAGAATGATACGTATTTTGTCATCGTGGCCCTTGAGTGCTTCGATGGAACGTCGGAACTCATCGGAAATGTCCAATTTGTGTGCATCAAAGAGCAATATAATACGATCTACGCGCTCTGCAAACCATTCCAGCACGCCAGTGAAATCATAGCCACGATCAATACGTTGTTTTTCACCCGATAAAATACCGGGTGTGTCTACAATAGATATCGCTTGTAACACGGGTGAGTTTAGTGTAGAGCACTGGAAACGATTTAAAAAGGCGTTGCCGTATTTGCTCAGCGGACGGAACTGCTTTTTGGGATCGACAACGAGCGCATTGCCGGGTATGACGCCTTCCTTTTCATCGTGCATCACAGCAATGAAGCGATCTGTCGTTGGCTCAGGGCCAATGCGTATGCCAGGGAAGTCTCGTTCCAACAGGTAACGAATGAACGTGGTTTTTCCCGTGGAGTACTGTCCCACCAGCAGAATCATGGGCTTTGCATCGAAGTCAGGATCTTCCAGTTTCGGCGAATGAAAGTCATGGAATTGGTAGTGTTCCTCCAGGGGCAAGAGCTTGCTGCGGTAGATTTTCTTTAACTCACCCACTACATTTTCCACTACTTCTTGATTGTTTTTCTCGCGTTTCAAAAAACTAAACATTTTGTTGTTATACTAAACCACAGCAAAAACAAAATATACGTTTAGCAGCTGGACTTTCACACGGTGACGTCTTCACTTGAAGGGGAAGGCTGTAATAATTTATAAAACATAAAATAAATCACTTTAATTATTTGATTTGGCTTTTAACATTTCTTTTCGTTATTTTATGGGATTAGCAGAGCGCGTCCAATACTGCTTTGGCTTGAGTCACACACGCATACAAATTTATTTTTGGAAAAATTCCGTCACACTTTTCTTTTCTACTTGCACGCTTATGTACTTTCGACTATGCCGCGTCTACTATTTCTAGCTATTCCGCCCCGATCTTTCACAACCAAAAGCAACAATGCATTCACCACCGCCCCTTGTACTCTTTCGAATAAAATGCACTAGGATTTCAATATCTGGCTCATTGAAAAATACATTCAGCGTGAAGTTATATTAATAATTTTAAGCATTGCAATTTACACAAACTTTCTTGAATTAATAAACGAAAAAATTACATTTAATTTATGATCTGCTTGCAGAAACTCGTCACTCCTCCAATAAGAAAATCAGTGGAAATATGAATAAGCAGAACGTCATCGGCACAATGACGTTTCCAATTGGAGTATTTGACAGCTGCTATTACTGCATTCAAACAAAGCAAGGGCTTGCTGGCAACAGCTTGCTTTTTAGCGTATGATCGGAGAGAGAGCGACGACGGAAGGGGAATGGTACCGAGTTGCCTGTGCTCGGTCAACACGCTTTCTGTTGCCATTCTTCGCAACTTCGTTATATTAGCTGCAATTTTAAATTGCGTAGTTTCTCATTTTTTTTTTCAAATTCGGTCTAAATTCTTAATAAGCAGCAGAAATCAGCTACTTAGCACAATAATTTCGAAAAATTTGTGATAAAAACACAGTTTCTCATAAAAAAAAAACTGCAACTCCTTGCCTGTGTATGAAGAGCATCAGCAACACTTGAGCAACACCAAAAGAGAATTGCTGATAAAAGCAACAAAAGTTGCCTCTGTATGAATGCAGACTATAGTTGCCACCAATGGTTGCCACACCTCGTTAGTTCAGGCGCTGCCACTCATTTGATGGAGCGTCCAAACTACCCTACAAGAAAATTTTGATCAAAACAAGTTGCAGGAAGATAGTACATTTCCGCCGCACCTAATTTGGCACAAAAATTCCATACAAATATCATTTTTCAAATTTGCAGCGATTGCATCCGGCAGCAAATACACATCCGCACACATTAGTTCTAAATGAGCTACCCAATTTCGTCCGATTTCACCCGAATGTAAACAAACTTTGAGCCTTATAGTACATTTACACCGTACCAAATTTGCCGGATTTAACTCAGCCACCCTGCAAAAATCGTTGGATTATGTGTTCCAATTTTTTGATGTTGGAGTACTCCAATAGTAATCCTTTGTATACCTCATCGGACCACCTTCAGCTTTTTGAAAGCCGATCATTGCTCCTGCCTTATCGACGAAAATCACGACACTAACGCTCTGACAGTATATACTCCAAGGAGCAACAACATTGGAGTACCTTGGAAAGTGCTCTGACAGTAGGTACTCCATGGAGTAGCAGAAAAAAAGCGAAGGTTGGAATAGGTAGTCCAGTCCTAGGATATCGCAATGTTAATTGGAGCACAATTTTTATATGAAAAAGGATTACATTTGGAGTACTCTGAGGCTCCAACCAGAGTACTCTTTGAATAGGAAATAGAGTACTCTCGATTTTTGCAGGGCAATTTGACACCGTTTACACAAGCAAATTTGCATTTGGCTTCAACTTCCCTGCAAGAATCTTCTACCAGGACAAGTAGGTGTAAAAGTAGGTCGTGTAAAAGTAGGGGTGTAAAAGTAGGTCGCCTCCCAGTTGGTGCACCCTGGGTAACGCTAAATGACCTACATGGCCTACACGGCTAGTTTCTTGTATTGCCGGTTCTACGAGAACGGTACCAGTACTTGTGCTGTACCCATCGTGCCGAAACGACCCGGGTCGTTTTCTTATATCGACCCGGCCAAGAGCAATACACTCGGGGTGACCCTGTCTGACATTTAGGCAGGGCTACACCTCGCTACAACAACAACAACAACAACAACAACAACAACCAGGACAAAAAGCCACCGAAAGAAAATGCATTACCGTGATGATTTAAACTCCTGTAGAGTAATAATAAAAGGTTTTTTTCTTTTCCTGGTAGAATTGGCCCATTTTCTTAAAAAAAAAACTAGTTGAAATTGATGAAAAATTGCAAATTTGCCGCTTTTTTCAATACAAATCTCATCTTCCAAATTTGGAATTCCATCACATTTGCCCTCATTTGCCGAACAATACAATCCACAGTTCCTCAAAATATCAACCCTGCGGATGTTTCACATCAAGGAATTCCCAGCAAGAACCTTAATGGGTAATTAACGTGTGAAAACTTTTGGATTATGCACAGTTCTAAATAACAATTTCAACTACTTTTTTTTATGATATTGGACCAGTTCCACTAAGAAAAGAGAGAAGCCTCCTTGATTCTTCATTTATTATTACTCTACATGTGTTTAAAACATCAAGGTGGTGCATTTTCTCTCGGTGGCTTTGTATTCTGGTAGAAGATTCTTGCAGGGAAGGTGAAGCCAAATGCAAATTTGCCAGTGTAAACAGGTTCGAAATGACAAATTCAAATTCGCCAAATTTGGTGCAGTATAAATGTACTATTAAGTATCCAGCTTTCACGATTTATTCAAGGTTGTAACCAGGGAGGGCCATATTATTAAAAATTATTATTGGTAATTTAGTTTTATTGTTTGTTGATTTTTTTATAATTTTTATGTAATTTTATTTTATTTTTTGTATAATTTTATTTTATTTCTTGTTTAATTTTATTTATTTTTTTTTATTTTTTTTTTGTACTTTCTTCAATTTTTTGAGTAATTTTATTTTATTTTAGTGTAAGGTTTGTTGTTTTTTATTATATTTTTTTTTTTTAATTTTGTTATATTTTTTGTTTCGTTTTATTATTTTTTTTTTATTTTCTTATGTTTTTTTTTGTAATTTGTTTTATTTTTTCTGTAATTTTATTTTGTTTATTTTTTTCCCCTTCAAATATGTAAACAAAGCATTTCGTTGCAGTGTTACCATATTTTCCCCTGAAATATTTGCAAAACTTAAGTATGCATTTTAAAACGTAAACTTGGGCAAATACTTAAATTGTGCTAAGCTAAAATTTTTCTAAAGTAAAATTTGAGTTCAACTTAAGTGTAGATTGTAAAACCGGTCATTATTAGTGTCATGATCTCGTGAGGTTATTTTTAAAAACCAGTGCTGCCAACTCCTAAAATCAGATATGCATTTGCATTGTTGCATTTTAAGCAAACTTGAATTTAAATTTTAGAACAAGAATGTGTTAAACTAAATATGCCCATATGAAGGAGTAGCTAAACAATATTGTTCAAATATTTTAATCTTTTTCGCCCAAATTTGTATTTATTTATTTTTTTTTTACTTTTGGCAGTAATTCTAAAAGCTACAAATTCATGAATGCTAAGATAAAAACATAAACATATATGTGCATATATTTAAGCAGTTGATAGATTGTGGTGGTGCGCAGATTACGATGCGCGATTTGGGAGCAAAGATGTCAACCTCTTCTGATGCCAAAGCTCTCATATACTCACTTTGATAATGTGGCCTCCGCTTAACATTGACATTGTTGTCGTATAGTGAAAGCATTTGCCGCCCACAATTTCGTTATACCATTTGTTTTTTTTTTTTAAGGGGGGAGGGCTCCTGGGCTGGTCTCGCTAATAGCGCGCAAATGAAAGCACATAACGTCACATTGTTAATCTTGGCCGAATGCTTTGATTTCTTTTGTATATTATTGTCAATGGGTGGGGGGACAACGCGTCGTTCACCTAACAGGTGTATTTACAGTTAAGTGAAAAATTATAGGGGCATCGATTTCTTTGATTTTTAAAGAAATTCAATGGTTTTAAGTATATAAGGGAACCATTTATATTATTAACGTAGATCATAAACATTTTTTTGGTTCTTATAACTCTTATAAATAGTAATTCGTATGCAAATTTTATTTTAGAAAACTTCTAAATTTTTTTTTTATGAATTGGATCGGTGCTGAACCAGACACTACAAACTTTTTCCATGGGTAACGAAAAAAACCTCTTATCTCAAATTTTCTCCAAGAATATATGGACAGATTCTAAGCGATCACAAGCTCCAAAATGAAACATCAAAGAAGTCGAAGAAGGCGGGTGTCGAAGGTGATAATCTTATGGGGTCATCACTTCTCATAACAAACAATCCGATGAGCTTTTATTCGCTGAACTATGCTTACAACTTCCCAACAAACACAGTCTCTAACGTTGGAGAAATGCTGGTATTCACGTTAGATAACTGTGGTAATTCTCTAACTATTGTCAATTCAAGGGCGACAGTAGGAAACTTCATTAGAATTCGATTAGAGATAGGTTAGAGAACTAACCAAAACACAAATCCCATTAGAGAATGACATTGCAAATCGACTAGAGAACCATGGTTTTCTTGATTTGAGAACTATGTCCCACATTGTTGGAGAACGCTATGTATTTCCAGTATTTCTTGAGTCGTCCTCTAACGTTAAAGATTGGATAATGGGGCTAGTTCTCTAAGGTACCTTCAATCGAAATCTAACTTCAGGGTTTCCTGGGTTGTCTTCGATATTCGATATCAAAACCCAGCATACACCAACCAACCAATTACACCGCCTTGAAATTTAATGTTCCACAACGGAAATTATAACTGTGGCTTACATAATTAGCCCTTAAGTTACAACAGTAGCGTAGATAGTTGAAAGTTATCGGTATAGCAGTACCTCTAGTGTACAGTGTTGAGAAACGAAGGTTTTTTTTTGAAACGGTTTTTGCTTCCCTGGGAGAAATTCTAGTGCTATGAAATGAAAAGGTTAAAAAAATTTATGTTTTTGAAGTTTCTTTTCACACTTTCTGTATGAATATTTCTTGTTCATTTTATTACTTCATAGAACACGAATTGAAAGGCTGGTAAGCCGACCAGAATAAATGTGATATATCTGCTCAATTACTAAAAACTAAGGTCAAGTTAGTTTGTGAAATACTTTTTTGCATGTGTCCCTATTATTTTTAACATAACCGTTAGATAGTAGAGAGATAACAGGTAGGACAATTTAACAAATATCCCAATTCGACAGGTCAACAGCTTCTTTGTGAGTAAATAAGCAACATGCAAAAAGAGACGAGGAAACACAGTGAAGGAGGAGAAAGTAGGAGACCATTATAAATAAAATATATTTACGATGGAACAAAAGACACATTAAAAATTAAATTTTATTAATTTCTTTTTGGTTTTTTTCTGTTTTTTGTTTTGTTTCGAGTCTTGTTAGCCTTCAATATTTGTCGCGCTTTGCATCAATAATTCTGCGTTTATGTTTGTATGTGTGTATGTCTTTCTCAAATTTTGCATAACGTAATTAATATTTTTTATGTTTGTATGTACGTGGGTATATCTATTTTAATATCAGCATATCATAAACATTTTACACGTCTTCGTCTTCTAACGTTTCTCTCTCTTTTGTTACTAATTTTTTGCGTTACTTCTTTAATAGTTTTCATTACATAATAGGTATGTATAGGGGGGGTAGGTAATTGTTACATTATTACATTTGTAAATTTTCCATTACAATTATTGTTATAATTCATCGTAATTGCATCAAGTTGCATATATGTATGTAAGTATGTTTTTATGTATATATTTTTTGTTATTGAATTATTGTTTTTCGTTTTGCTTAGCCTTTTCATCGATATATGTACTTATCTACATACATATATAGTTCTTAAATAAATGTTTAAATTGTGTCTACAATTTAAATTATTTTTATTATTATTCCAACATGAGACTACTAAACCGCACTTTGCATATTTCATACTTTATTTAACGTTATTTTTTACTTTTTCCTTATTTTTTCTATGTTTTGCTTCTTTTGATGCCTGTGACTCACCACAGTACCAAAATTGTGTCTTGTCAGCTTTTTTTAATTGCTTTTAGATATCGTGGAAGTGACCATTGTGTATCAATATAGATTCACAATGGAAGTGCACCCACGAAAAACACAAAACGGACAAGCCCTTGTTGTGATGCCGATATATCTAGTATTTGGATTAAAAAAATTAAATTAGGTTATGGAATTTAATAAAGTCCAACGTAAACCCAGTGAAATAAAATTTAAAAACCAAATATGCATCAAATTAGATAGATATTATATTTTAAGAAAATATCCAAAATTTGTAGCGCTTTCGAGCCACAGTTTGCGGTACCAAAAATAGAAAACCAAAATAGAGACAAATGACATGGTCCATCATTTTTTTAAAAACTCCCCAAATAGTTCCTTGAGCTAATAAAAAAAAGTTATATCTTTGAAATTATATGGAAAATGATTATGCCATTGCGTTCCCCATCACATACTAATTGTAAAATATATGTGAAAGTTTCTGACCGCTTCTGTATAAGTACAGTGTAGTTTCGTTTATACGGACATGGGATATCCCCAAATTGCAAGTATAGCATTTTTGATATTTTACTCTTCAATTCGTACAGAAAATCATATCGGCTGAGTGGAATGAGAAGCCAATTAAAAATATTTGTCAAGAAAAGCCTTCTTACATAATTTTTTCCTCAATACCGTTTTAATTCAGAACTTGATTTAAAAAGCCCTATCTCCGTTAAAAATCTATTAAATTTCAGTTGCGACCGGTCGTTTTTGAAACTTATTCTGCGATACATACAGTGTTCTTGAATCAAACTCTGAAAAATATTCTAGGCTACTCTCGTTTTCAAACACATTTTGTGGCATCACTTTTAGTTTTTTAAATTTATAAGTTGAAAAAATGTGAAAGTTTAAACAAACTCCATTAGGCTATTCACATGGTATTTTATAGTTGTATGCACTATTTCAAAAACAAAACTCTTGTGAGCACTAAAACTAGTTGTATGGTCGTATCTGGAAATTTTTAATTGAAATTTCACAAAAACTATTCAAACTAAAGAAATTGAAATTAAGATTCAAAGAAAAAACTGACATTTAAAAAAAATATTGAATAAAACAAATTAGCACAGTTAAGCTTTGTTTCTTGAAATCTCCAGCAAAGAACTGTCAGCAGAAGAGAGTCTTGTAAAAAGCTGTCAAAATCTCATTTTTTCTAATTTTTCGTCGAACAGGAATCAGTAGAAACTTGCAGCAAAACAGCGGTTACGTTTCTGATTGGCTAACAATTTGAATTTACATTTTTTGTTGTTGTTTTCTTATATCACCGATCAGCTGTTCCTGCTTTCTAGTTTCTGCTGAACGAAAAATCTCCAGCAATAACTTGCAGCGAATTGGCGCTCTCTCTCTCAATTAAATGTCAAAAAGCTGCTGAATTCGCTGCTATTTTTGTTCAAGAAACGCTTTTACAGGAATAATTATTCATACTTAGCAGGAAAGAAACGAAGCTTTAATAACACTTTATTGTGCTGTTCAAATTTTATATGAGAAATGACAGCATAGAAATTATGACAGTTTTAAAATAATAGCAGATATACCGATAGGATATCTTTTGAATTGCCTACATTTTTTTTAGCCGCCACTGTTTAAGTACAGTACAAACTCTACACTTTGGACACTTTTAATATTTCATTTCTTTAATTCGTTTGTTTGGGCTATGGTCTCAAGAAAGGTTTTATATATCCGTTGTTTTGTTTTGCCAGGTGGAAGTTTCGAAGAATTTTGCTCCTAGAAAGGCTTATAGATAGGAAGTCGCCTGCATAAGTAAATTTAACTTTCGAAATATATCTTGAACATTGGAATTTTTATTTTCTTTTGAACTGAATGCCAAACATGTTGAAATGTCGTTTGGCCCGGATTTTTACATTATGTGCGAATATATGTATTTCACGATTATCCGAAAGTTTTAAATAAGTCGTTTGGCTTCTGACTTCGAAAACAAAAATTAAAAATAATTTACTCAAAAAAAGTTGGTAAAAAACAAAGAATGCAATGGCTTTTTAAAATATTTTGGTTAATAAAGGTTATTTAAAAATAAGGCCGAATCGTTTTAGTATTGCAACAAACGTAGTTTTGAGTAAAAATTAGAAGCTTTTGAACTCGTTTTAGAAACATATATTGGTAAAATTTTAGTAATCGATTTGAAATCAAACTAAAAAGGAAAATTAAATATTTTAACATGAAAAAAATTATTTTTTCAATAAGCAAATAAATAAAATTTAAAATACTATTAATTATTTTTATTCACTTAATTATGCGTCAACAACTTTACTTTAGTAGCTCTTTATAAAAGGCAGCAAAAGTTTCATTAAAATATTAGAACTATTAAAATTAGCTTTAACAAATTTTAGATTTAAAACAAAAACCTTAAAACGAATATAGCAACAAATAGCTCGCTACAGTCACTTAAATAGTACTACAGAACGTCTGAACGTGAGCTGCGAAACATTTTTGTTTGAAAACACACATTTCCAGCGTTGGTGCCAGAGCTCCATAACTACTTTTGGCGTGTTTCAGGCAACGAAGCGAAATTCTAAAGCCTGAAACGCCCAAGCAACTAGTTATAGAGTTCTGGCTTGAAAGCGTAACTAGCACGTTTACGGTAACTTCACAAGCTATTAGCTCTATTATGAGTTTCATGTTAAAAAGTCTCTCCATGCATTTGTTTGGTTTTGTCAAACATGGGTATTTCGTGTCAATTGATTGAAATCAGCCGATTTCGATTGAAGTGAAATTTTGTATGCAGTTTCCTTTTATCTTAAAGCGAAGTTTGCTTTAAGGCTCCTTTACACGGGTCGATTTTCTAGTTGATTTTTATCGAACCACTTGTGTTCAACCCTTAAATACAAGGTGAAGATCGATCGAATTGCTTTTACACGGTCGATTGAAAAAGGTTACACAAATCGATCCGTGTAAATCATCCTTTAGGAAAAAATCCAAAAATTTTTATCAAATGTTTGCAAATTCAAAATTTCACTTTTACCACGTTTTGTAAATTTTTTTTATAAATTTTTTTACATGAAACGCTGACTATATTTTTTTGGCAACTTAAATGCAATTGTAAAAGTTTTTGATTACTTTGTCTATTTTTGTATTAATTTTTATTAATTACTTTTATAACAGCTTAATTACAATATATATTATTATTAACAAACTAAAATAATTTCTTTTAACACAGCAAAATTTTAAAACCTATCCGTTTTCTTACTCGGTCATTTCCTTGTATTGTTTACAGTTTTTTTTTATAATTTTTTCATTTAAACGTTTTTTAATCAGCAATTTTTCTTATGACACTTTTTTGTTTATAAATCAGTGGTCTTTTTTCTTTACATTAAATATTATATAGTTTGAATAATTTTGCATTCTAGCTTGTAAGTTAATTTTTTTTTAGCTTTTTCGTTAGTTGTTTTTATCAATAATTGTATAAGGTATATTTAAGGTATTTAGGAATTTAGGAGCTCTAGCTCTCGTGTTTTTTTTATTAAATTATTATTTCTATATTCTCATCTCTCTTGCTCGCTTGTTTTAACTCGCTTCGAAAACATATTTTTTTTTTTTTTTTTGTATATACGATTAATGTAAGAGTCATAATAAATATACACGTATATAATATTATTGTTTTATGCTTAATAAATACATATATATTAGATATATATAAATATAAATAACAAAACAACACACAATGATAAAAAGGTAAGTTAAGAGCAAAAAAATTGGAACATCGCATATGTTCGTTCACTCATGCGTCTCAGCCGGTGATGTGATGATTTGCGAAATGGCAACAATAATATGCGCGTGATGAGTACTTAAATGTTATGTGATAAGGATAAGGGGCTGATAGGTAGGCAATAAGATATAGAAATTACATAAATATTTTTTATCATAGCACAATCAATGTTCGTTTGACCATTTACATAAATTACAAACATTTTGAAAAATTGTTCCAAGATTTAAAATTTAATAATTGAAGCATTTATGAATTAATCTTTGAATTTTAGTAAATCTTTTAATTTTTCCATCGAGTGTTTAATCAATAATTACATATTTTAAATACAGCTTTTTTTGTTGTTTCTATATAGTTTTTTTTTTTTACTGTTTTACTTAATGTTTAACGTTTTTATATACTGTAGCAGTAGCTTTAAATTTAATTAACCGTTAAGTTTAATATTAAATAATTAATTATTGTTTGCCAACGAGTTGCTTAATGGAGTGATGAAATGTTTTGCACTCATCAAATGTAGCTTAGCGTGCTTGCTTCCCATTTCAATTGCCATTTGCTGGCAGTGGTACAACAACTTGTACATATGACTGTGGGAAGTAGCCGGTGCGCCCATTCAAGGAGCCCTCAAACCAATTATCATCCACACGACTCAACAATGTTATGGTATCGTTTTCTTTGAAACCCAACTCACCCGGATTCTCTGGCTCGAAATCATACAATGCCTGACAGCAAGGTTGTTGCTGTTGACGTTGTGGCGTAGTGGCTCCCGGTACCAGCGATTTGGCTGGCGAACGCAATGGCGAGGGTAGGGGTGAGGCACCCGATGCCCTGTGTGCCGGTGTGCTCACGCTGTCCGTATCGTTGATACCGCCGACATCGAGATTGAGATCCAGTAGTGTTTTGGGTACAAATTCAGATCGAGGTCTGGCTTCGGCCTCTTCGCGCTTCTCGTGCAGCGTCTCCTGCAAACCACGCAGTATGTCTGCGCACTGTGAGTGGAATTCGTAGAGCGCCTCAGCGAACGTTACCAATTGTGACACGTGTTCGGTGTCGTTCTCGAGCAAGTTGAACATGCCCATTTGTGCTAAAGCTAGCGATTCGGCAAATTTCTCCTCGGCGCTACGAATCTCCTCATCTTTAGTTTGCCGGCGACGCTTGCAGTCGAAGTCGAGGCGTCTGCCTTGCAACTTCTTGCGATGATGCATTACCTCTTTCAGTTCTTTAGTTTGTAGGTGGTGCAACGGTTCTAATACATTTTGCTTAATATTGTCATCTAATGAGTATTTTACATCAGCCATTTGTCTTAGAGCTTCGCCGAATTCGACGAGCGCCTGCGCGAATACGCTGTTCTCCTCACCCAACTTCTTGCCATACATCAACATACAATCGGCCAGTAGACCTTCAGGTTGGGGATACGTATTGGACTTGGCTTGGCCGGACAATTTTGATATGCCCTTGACGGCGGCCATTTTTGCACGTGCCGTTGGATTTGGCTGCAAGAACTCCTTCGTCTTCAGTTGCAGCTCTTCCACCAGCTCCACGGTGACATCAGTTTTACGTTCCATTTCCATGAAATCCATGTCCAACTTTGTGCCTTCCGCCCCACCCATTTTTTCCGTCACATACTGATTCGCCTTGTTAATCTGTTTTTTCAATCCTGCGAACGCCATCCCTTCTGCTTTCTACTTTTTCACTTGGGGGCTGCTCCTCAGTGCACAAAACGATTTTCACTAAAAGCGTTTAATTACGCGTAAATCTGGTTTTTTTAAAACCGTTGAACCTTTGCGTAGTTTCTATTCGCACTTGGCAAGTTGTTTCTGGTTTGATTTTCGCTTTCTTTTAGATGGAATTCACTTTTTTCAACGTTTTATGCACTGATGGACTTTCTTGTGCTGCAAATCGATATTTCACATTCAAGGAATTTGTGTATTCGTATTGGAGCTTTTGGCTTTTGGTGTGTGTTGGAGATAGGAGAAGAAATGACTGGAAAATGTTTTTTTCACAATGCTCGTATTCGCAAATTTGACAGCTGTTTCTGACATTCGCGTAATGCAAACGTCAAACACCAAACACAATGTGTTGCCAGAACTACGTCGTTTAATAGTACATTTACACCGCACCAAATTTCGGAAATTTGGCGAAAATTGCAAATTTGCGCTTTTTTCCATGCAAATCTCATTTTCCAAATTTGGAATTCCATCACATTTGAAGTCATTTGCCGAACAATGCAGTCCAAAGTTCCTCAAATAGCAACCCCGCGGGTGGTCCACATTAAGGATTGCCCCGCAAGAACCTTAATGGGTAATTGCCTTGTGCTAGCTTCTGCACTATCCCCGCAAAAATCGAGAGTACTCTATTTTCTAACCCAAGAGTACTCCAATTGGAGCATCAGGTAGGTACTCTAAATGTAATCCTTTTTCATATAAAAATTGTGCTCCAATTACCATTGCGATGTCCTAGGACTGGACCACCTCCCTGCAAAAATCATTGGATTTTTTTTTTTTGATATTGGAGTACTCCAATAGTAATCCTTTGTATACCTCATCGGACCACCTTCAGCTTTTTGAAAACCGATCATTGCTCCTGCCTTATCGACGAAAATCACAACACTATGGCTCTGACAGTATATACTCCAAGAAGTAACAACATTGGAGTACATTGCAAAGTACTCTGACTGTAGGTACTCCATGGAGTGGCAGACACAAAGCGAAGGTTGGAGTACCCTACAAAAATCGTTGGATTATGTGTTCCAATATTTTGATATTGGAGTACTCCAATAGTAATCCTTTGTATACCTCATCGGACCACCTTCAGCTTTTTGAAAGCCGATCATTGCTCCTGCCTTATCGACGAAAATCACGACACTATCGCTCTGACAGTATATAGTCCAAGAAGTAACAACATTGGAGTACATTGCAAAGTACTCTGACTGTAGGTACTCCATGGAGTAGCAGAAACAAAGCGAAGGTTGGAGTAGGTGGTCCAGTCCTAGGACATCGCAATGTTAATTGGAGCACAATTTTTATATGAAAAAGGATTACAATTGGAGTACTCTGATGCTCCAATTGGAGTAGTCTTTGGATAGGAAATAGAGTACTCTCGATTTTTGCAGGGTAGGTGGTCCAGTCCTAGGACATCGCAATGTTAATTGGAGCACAATCTTTATATGAAAAAGGATTACATTTGGAGTACTCTGATGCTCCAACCAGAGTACTCTTTGAATAGGAAATAGAGTACTCTCGATTTTTGCAGGGCTACTCCAACCTTCGCTTTGTTTCTGCTACTCCATGGAGTACCTACAGTCAGAGTACTTTGAAATGTATTCCAATGTTGTTACTTCTTGGAGTATATACTGTCAGAGCGATAGTGTCGTGATTTTCGTCGATAAGGCAGGAGCAATGATCGGCTTTCAAAAAGCTGAAGGTGGTCCGATGAAGTATACAAAGGATTACTATTGGAGTACTCCAATATCAAAAAATTGGAACACATAATCCAATGATTTTCGCAGGGATGCACAGCTGTAAATAACCATTTCAACTAGTCTTTTTTTTTTAAGAAAATGGGCTAATTCTACCAGGAAAAGACAGACGTCTTCTTGACCTTTCTTTTATTATTGCTCTACAGGTGTTTAAATCATCACGGCAATGCATTTTCTTTCGGTGGCTTTTTGTCCTGGTAGAAGATTTTTGCAGGGAAGGTGAAGCCAAATGCAAATTTGCCAATGTAAACGAACTGGCTCATTTGAATTCGCCAAATTTGGTGCAATGTAAATGTACTATAAGTATAATACATTGCATCAATTTATTTATTTTTTTTCAAATTCATCGCATTTCAAAATTCAATATTCAATCCACAATAACCAATAACAGTAAAAGCGTTATCCCGTTATACCTACATTCCACAATCAATGGCCAAATTATATTCACTATCCACATTCCACAATCAATTCACACGGCAGAGCCTGCCATAACTGTTTCTGCATTCGCGTTCTGTTGCTGTTGGCAAAGCAGTTCATGTCTTCGTTGGTAAGACAGTGCCACTGCGTTGACAAAGCAGTTTAAATGTTGTTACTTCTTGGAGTATATACTGTCAGAGCGATAGTGTAGTAATTTTCGTCGATAAGGCAGGGGAAATGATCGGCTTTCAAAAAGCTGAAGGTGGTCCGATGAAGTATACAAAGGATTACTATTGGAGTACTCCAATATCAAAAAATTGGAACACATAATCCTACGGTTTTTGCAGGGATGTGCATTCAAAACACTAGGGTCAGCCTTTTTACTTTGTTGAAATTAGAAAATTGTTTTTGCAAAACGTTTGAAAAATCCATTAGGGGGAATCATCAAACCTTATAAACACCTTATAGAGCGTGTAAACGTATAAATTTATCAAGTGTGTAAATGAACTGTCAAAATTTGTTTGGAACGAAGTTTAATAAACTACCGTGTCGATTTTGGTGTGTAGAGGAGTTCGTAAATTTATTCAATTCAATGACGCTATTCGACTTGTAATTTTTTTAATGCAATCAATGCACTTTACACAAAAATAAAACAAAATGCTTAAAAATAGGTAAAAAGTTACTTTTTAAAGTGCACGAAAAATTTATCTAGAGCGTTCATCTAACTGAGCTGGTAAATTTATAAATTTACGCATTTCGTTAACTTATATGGTTTGATGCAGAAGCCTGTCCAAATCTAAAAGTTGGGTGCAACAGAAATACACTATCACCATCACTTTCACTTATCACTATAACTATTGGGTTTAAACCCCAAAACCCTCCCTTCTGCGGAGAAATCAATATTTCTCAGATATTTTTGAATAATTGCCAATTCCAATTTTTTGGTTAGAAAACGTCAATGGGGTGTATTCGGGGTGGTGGGGATATCGAGCATAAACGAGTGTAAAATTATCGTTTTCACTTTCCGAAGCACGCAACACTATTTATATTACATACATATATGGAATACGATATCGAATTGAAATATCGAGGCAACGCGCGTTGCACTAAAAAAAAAACCAGAAAAAAGTGAAGTGGTCCTAAAAGGGTGGGGATAAGTTTGTTCTTTATATTTTTGTATATTTTTTTTTTAACTTTCATCTTTATTAGTAGTAGATTAAGATAAAAAACGTATGGTCCTGCCGAGCACCGATACGTTTTGAAAAAAAATATTTTTCAAACCAATTTACTTTCTAACCACTTTCTTCCGCAACTGCAGTTTGTAGGTTCGTCCCTTCGTTTGCTGGAGCTGGAGTAGTTTGAGAACGTGCCTTTGCTTCGTCCTTAATGGCCTTCAACTCGGCTTTAGATTTGGAAAGTTGTAAAGCAACACAACGCATTTGAAACCAAGGAAGTGTCGACACTGTACTACAGCTATCGAAACCCAATTGAGCGGCATCCAAAGCGTCTTGTACACGCTGTTGGAGGTCAGTGGGTAGCTCTGGTGTGGTGAGAACTTTTTGTGCCTCTGAACGCAGAACGACGTCGTAGAAAAACTGGGGCGGTGGTGGTCCAATGCTACCGATACTCAAACCCAGGCCAAGATCCAGTTGTGCCTGAAAAATTAGGACTATTTGTATACTTTTGTATGTACTGAAAACTGAATTATTCTTTCCAGGATGGTGAATTACCTGTGCTGCAACAATGCCGGACACAAGGATAACAAGCAAAAGGAATTTCATAATTTAAACGTTTTTTTAAGGTTTGGAGAGATTTATTCGACTATTGACCAAAAAGTTTCTCGTTTCGTTCGCTGTACTCTGTTCGTATTGGTATGATGTTGCCTCCGGATGATGGAACAGCCTTTATACCAAAAATTTAGTGCTAGCTTATCTCAGCGATGCGTACCCACTTTTTTCAATTTTTTTTTCGTATTTACTTTATGCATTGCGACTTACGTCAAAATCAGTGGCGGGCAAACTTCATTTTTCTACACAATGTTTTTTGGGATACAAGGCGACTTGCTGCGAGGTCCACCCATCCACATATACATACTGTAATCATTTTCTTAATACAATTCGTACTGGATTCAACAAGATTTAGATCCGTCAGCTGTTAGTAGTATATGTGACAAAGTAGTACCTTTGCCCAACTCTGTTCAAAGTAACATAATCATCTCACAAGTGGCATACTTGCAGTTTGCTACATATTTGCACCACTTTTAGTATCTTCATTTTTATCATTTGATTTACGCATCTGTTTTTTATTTACTCAGTGTTGATTTACGCACTAAACCCGTTTTATAGTTTTTTTTACTGCAGTCGATGACTAAGCGCAGGGATCTGTAATTTTATTTTGGACAGGATTTTATTTAATCACTTTATTTTATTTCACTAAATTGTATCTCATTTAATTTAATTTAATTTATTTTTTTATTTCATTTTTATTTTTAAATTTTATTTTATTTCATTATTTCTTTAATTTAATTTAACTTTCTGGTTGAAATCATACTAGTCCAGGTCTTTTTAAACTAGTATGGGGGCTAGTATACTTCATACTAGTCATTTTTGCACTAGTATGGGGACTAGTACATTTTCTTGAAATCATACTAGTAAAGGTTGAACTAGTATTTCATGACTAGTAGATGACTGGTATGTTCTGGTCGCAGTCTGACAATTGACATCTCATAGGACCTCAACACGTAAAAAATACCAGTTGCTTATATGAAAAAAAAAACAATCGACTGACTAGTTGGATTGACTGCAGTGTTACTTTATTTTATTTTTTTTTATATTTATTTTATTTTATTTCAGCTTATTTTATTTTATGTTACTTGATTTTTATTGAGATTGGCCTATTTCTGTCTGAAATCTGGCAGCTGGCAAATCGGAGGATATAGCTAGTTCAGCTCGGTGCACATTAGACTGTCCCAAAAAATCAAAGTTGTTTTTTTCTCACCGTTTAACGACTTCATAATTAGTAAATCCGTTTTTTTCTGTACCAGATGCTCAGGATATCCCTTAAAGGAAAAGTTGCAACGCGAAAAATTAAAAAAAAAAAATGTTGTTATGGGGGGTACTAATAATAGAATATAGGCTAAATATAACTTTATTTAAATTATCCCTAAAGGACATGGACATAATATCCTTTGAAATTAGTATATCCTTTAACTTACTAGACACCCGATGTGTTATAAAAAGTTGTAATCTAATAAAAGTTCTGAAAATAAATCTACAAATATTTAAGGTGCATAGGAGATGGACAGGAAATATCGTAGAAATTGATTTTACAATAAGTGTACCCAATGAAAGGTATTCATGCGAGCCTGAACGTAGTGTAAGTTTTATTTCGACACCTCAATCCGTTTCGGAGATATTAACCCAAACATGCATAAAATTTATCTGATCTTTTCTTACTTGTATAAATAAATGTTACTCATACGCCGTGTACGACCTATGAAAAGTGCACTATAATTGCAAATCCTTAAGATATACACAATCATTTTTGATAGAAAACATATTGTTACGCAATCTACTAAACTGCATTTGAATTTCCAATGTCCTTTTTAAGTGAATATGTTTTTCCAATATAAATATTTACATATAGGATCCTGTTGTCCTTATAAAAATTCAAAGGTAGAGATCTACTAGATAAAAATTTAACTAAAAATCGTCACAGGTTATCTACATATTATGCATATAAAATTTATGACAAAAATTGTTAAATAAATTTTTGGGACGCTCTAGTGCACATGTGTATGTATGTATGTATTAGTTTTTAAGTAGTTTGCAATATGCTATATGTATTGATGCTGCTAACTAACTAAATATGTATTTGCGCCAATTCATTTTCACAGATAAATACATAAATGTTTAAGTGCCAGTGGTAATGGCATAGTTGTTGCTCGTTTTATTTTTATATTGCCCTGAGGTTGCAATTTTATTATCAATGCAATGGGATCAGGTAAACAAAATTCTAATGCAATCGTTATACCATTACAGATTTCATCTCACCCACTTTCAATGAATTTACTTTGCTTTTATTGTTGTAATTTCGCTCTCACTATAATTTCGAAAGCTCTTTCAAAGGTAAATTTTGTATGAAACAGTAGATGGTTGTGAGAAAAAATATGAAGAGCAATGTTTTTATTGGATATATGACATTCTGTGTTGTTGTTGGAAATTGCAAGAACAATGATATCAAAGCAATATTGGTCCTGACACTGACAGAAACAATTACAAATAAAAGCTTTATTTTTGTATTTTAAAGTCTTTTTCTTTCTCAACAAAGTGTGTTTTTATGCGCCTAGAAACATTTATGACTTACATAAATTCGATTTCAAAATCAGATTCACATTAGATTAGCATTTAATAAAGTGCTTTTTGCAATAAATCGTGTCCAAGCTCTTTGTCGATAAGTGTATGTCCTGAGGTGGTAATTTATCAAAAAGTTCTTATTGATGGCTTTATTGAGTATTAGCTTTCAAAAAATAGCTTTACAAAGCATATCGGACACTAACCACCAGAGGCGGATCCAGATTTTGGGAAGGGGGGGGGAGGGCTTCAATTTTTATTTTTCATTACATTTGTTGAAAAGCATCAGTTGGCAGTTTGCTGGCAGTTTTACTATATTTTTTGTGTAATTTTTCCCGTAAATTTTACTTTATTTTTGGCGTAACTTTTACTTTCTCGCAAAAAGTAAAATATAGTTCTCGAGCTAGAGCCATCTTTTCTCTACTATAGGCTTTACAAAAATAAATATTTTCATTTTTGATGGGAGCTTCGTCACAAATAAACGGTAAAAGAAAATTTTTCTGAAAAGCCCATACGTAGCACATATTCTCATATAATTTCCAGAGCGATATCTCAGAACTGGTTATTCTTAGAGAAAAGATGCTAGGGCTATTTTTGTAGAGAAGTTCCAGGTCTACAACTTGGTCTCAGGTAATTTTTCGAAACAACTTACTGTTTTCGAGAAAAGTCCAATAAACCCAAAATTTTGACCTTTGCCCCCGAATAACTTTCTTAGCATATATGGGATCGATGAGGACTTTTGAGGTTATCTATCTGAAGGTAAGCCTAAGCTGTATGCAAAAATTTGGCCCTGTGAGAATTATTATTTAACCACTATTTTTATGTCTATATTGACCGGACAATTATACTTGAACGGAAATAAACAGACAAAAAAGTAATATTCTTATTTCACCAAAAGAGAGTTCCTAAAGCTTCTCTTCGATAATGTAAGTACCTTTTGTTGGGCCTACAAATCTGCGCCGCACAATGACCACTTGTTTTTTTTTTTTGTAGTTCATTTGCAAAAAGACCGCTCCCCCCTTCAAACTTATTATTCAGCAGCGGCAACATTTTAATATTATAAGCCATAAAAACCAGAAAAATAGTAAAAATAAGTATCTGTAATAACCATCTAGGCCAACCCCACAACTCGCTACAACTTAGATACAATTTAACTCATCAAAACATTTGCACTTCATTCGGCGTATTCTCACACACAAACAAAAATATGGACATAACAATACAAATGAATCAAATTTTTTCGTTGTGAATTTTACAAATGAACTTATTCACATACAATGAACTACAAACTAGTTACAACAATAAACACAAAATACCAGAGACTTAAAAAGTATAAAGTGAAACAAAATTGCAAATAATAAAGTGCTACCGAACGCCATCAGTAATAATGCAACAACAAGTTGGCGCAAATGCTCCAAGTTAAGGCAGCTGTTGTTGTTAGCAGCGCAAGTCTACAGCATCGGTTCACGTTGCTCATACGCCCTGCTGAACGGCGAGGTTGCACAGTGAACCGTAAATTAAAAAAAAACGCAATAAACTAAGACAAGTGCACATGTTAATTTATATGAATATATACAAGAGCAAAAATTTACGTATGTGTGTCCTGAATCTATCAACATTAATTAATATTTAATTTTATTTTATTTTATTTTATTTTATTTTATTCTATTTTATTTTATTTTATTTTATTTTATTTTATTTTATTTTATTTTATTTTATTTTATTCTATTTTATTTTATTTTATTTTATTTTATTTTATTTTATTTTATTTTATTTTATTTTATTTTATTTTATTTTATTTTATTTTATTTTATTTTATTTTATTTTATTTTATTTTATTTTATTTTATTTTATTTTATTTTATTTTATTTTATTTTATTTTATTTTATTTTATTTTATTTTATTTTATTTTATTTTATTTTATTTTATTTTATTTTATTTTATTTTATTTTATTTTATTTTATTTTATTTTATTTTATTTTATTTTATTTTATTTTAATATTGACTACCTATTCATTCAGCGTTGGTTTCGGTTGTATACTGTGCGACATGTACTACGAAAACACAGCCAATACAGCCACGTCATTGACATGGTTGTTTGGCATACCCAAATGTATTCTGCACCCAGTGCTTTAGTTCTTTAGTCATAAAAACACAGGAATATCATAATAATTGCAATGCCCTTGAACTTTGGCTAACTTTCTCTACCACACGCTGTTATTTTGACTGCTAGTCGCCATCGGCCGAGAATGGACTGTTTTAATGCGACTGGCGCAGCCATTAGATTCCTATTATTTCTACTCAGTTGGGCTTCGCCTTAACTCAACATCCACCACAGTTCCATGAGCAGCTTTTTTTATTGCCAATTTTCACATACATTTTCACGGTTCGAATGCTGAATGTCCAAAAGTTGAGCTGCAACATATTTAGCACTGTAGTAAATTTTACCTGATTTTCACACACACATGCACATACAGGATGTGCGGTAGTTAGAAACCTACAAATCACAGGCAGGCAACTTTCTTGCCAAATAATCTCGTATATTTCCCTTGCGAAATGGCCTTAAACGATTGCAGTGTAAGAAATCATGGCTTAGGTGCAACTTGTTGTTGTTTGTCTTGCAGTGATTGCTCTATGTATTTCTTGTTCTTATTCTCATGTTGCTTCAACTTACTACACTGCCGTTTGTTGAATTAGGCTATCTGTGGCCAAGTCTCAATTGACTGTTGCGTGTTTTGGTATGCAGTGTTTATGCAGGCACTGGTAGGTAAACGCCTAAGTGCAGGTCGATCGGTTAGCCATCATTAATAAGACATTTCGACAAATTGCTTTGAAGATGTTTGCGTCCGTTTGTGCATCAATGAAGTCTGCAGGTAAAGGCGATTTACCAATATGAAGAGGCTGATGGCCTAAAGATTTCACATGACAATGTTTGCACATGCGGAAAATTCGATATACCCAGCAGTAATTTTTAATAGGGTTTTATCTTTTTTTTTTTTACATTTTTGCTTATATGTTTGTTTGGGCATGTCTCTATGACTTCTTCATGGAATTGAATGCCGTTTGCACAAGTGTATTGGTAGAGGTCCAACTTAAAATATAGGGGTCACTTGGCCCCTTCTGTTGCATCTTTAGTGAGGCCTCGCACAAATGTAGCTAAATAAAAAATGGAATAAAAAGTGCAAAGCGAAACTTTAAAACTCTTTTTTGTTTTTTTTTTTAGTCAGTGTGGCTCAAGCATCACTAATGGTTATAACAACTTTTGGTGCATGACTCCATCTTCTTAAGTGCAATGATGCATCAATCATTGCCTACTTGACAGAAATTTTTATTAAATTGCTGTAATTTCCATGCCGCATTGGGAGGTAATTTGCTACTTGGAAAAACTAATTTGCTTTGCCTTCTTGATTTAGGATCTTTTGAATGGATGCCAAGCATAAATCAAATTTAATAAAAATCAATGACCGACCAAACCGAAACTCAGAGTAAGTGCTTTTAAAGAGAAAGTTCATTTTGTATATAAATTTTGAAAGTGACAAAGTTTTTTAAGATAATTTATCTTCATATGAGAGTAATGCTAAAAATGGAAAAAACATTTTTCAACCTTAAATTAGATAAGTTTTTATTTTTATTATTGTTGATTCTAGGGTTCGGAATAAGTCGATGAAAACATCCACAATTTTTGTCTTCGCGAATGTATTCAAGTATCATTCTCGACTGCATTCGCGAGTCAATGTAGTGGGCATTTTTTCTGGATTATTTTCGGTAACTTCTTTAGAACCAGGGACCGCAAACAACAGTTACTTTTATTATATAAGTTGGTTATAATAGTTATTTTCCAATTTTTAAATTTCGATCAAAAATAAAAGCTTTTCACGAAGGAAAACAGATTTCTCTTATTTTCGGATCAGAATAAAAAAGTTTAAAAATAACTCTAATTTGCGATCGAAATTTAAAAATTGAAAAATAACTTTTATTTTTCACTTTTAGGGAAAAAATGTCAAAAAAAATCGTTTCACCAATCGATAACGATAGTAATAAAAAATTTTTCTGTGTACTCCATATGGCAGTAGCACTACCCCTTCATAATAATTTTTTTGGATAAAGTTTTGCTTGATAACTATTATTTTCGGTCCCTGTTTAGAACACTTCAAAACTGTTTTCCAGTTCATTTCGGGACTTTTACGGGACTATTTCGTGAATTTTTGGGCCCATTTCGGGGTTGTTTTCTGAAACATTTCGGGATTATTTTAGGAACATTTCGGGATTGTTTTCGGAAACCGTTCGGGACTGCATATTTGGGACTATTTCGAGATTGGTTTAGAATAATTTCGTTAGCTTTTTGTTTTTTAGTTTACGTTTGCGATACGAGCTAACGATAGTGAATGTGTCCGAACCCTTGTTTATTCAACCTAACCTCAGAACCGGCTGTAATAATTTGGATATGATACCCAATATAGGCGATATCAATCTTATTCGAATCCTAAGCAAAATCTTATTTAAACCAAAAAAAGTAAAATATATCTATTTACTGAATAAATATTTCTCTTTTGAATTGCTTCCAAACTTTTTCATTTGCATCTGAAGTTGAATTGAATCAACTCTAAAATATTCGTAATTAAGTGTGGTCATGCCACGAAACTTATTCCTTCAGCAAAAGCAGAAACAGGGAGCGAAAAAGTAGAAGAAATATCGAAACAGCCATAACAAGATAACAACAATAACAATGGTGTGTATCAAAACAAATAAGTACCGTGAGAGCATAGAAATGAGGCATTCCATGCTAAAATAACAACAATTAGCAAATCCTTTTAAAAGAGAACTTTTTGAAAAATTAAGAATCGTTTTAACGGTGTAAATCCCGCCCGAGTTTTCCATATGATGACAGTAATTTTTTTTTTAACCAGGTGTCAACTCCTTTTATAAAAGTTATAATAAGTTAAACATTTTATGGCCAAGGCCTTTCACAGGACAGCTAAAATTTTAAAAACAAACTATTAGGTAGAAAATAATTTTTCAATAGGTGGCAACCCTTTTCAAACACAAATTGCCCATAAATCTAGAAATATTGCCTAATGTACATATTTGATAGAGTGGAATGCCTCATATGTGGCAGTTAGCAACGGTTGTTGAACTGAGCATTTGCCTGTAGAGCAAATTAGAGAATCGTCACATACGGTCACATTTATAGCATACACATAGGCTGAAGGCGCATCAGCTTACCAAAAAAGGTACAACAACACAGAAAAGATCCAAACAGTAAATGGCAACAGCAAAGTTTTGTCCCTTAATTGAAATATTCGCCTGAAGATTAAAACTTTTTACCAACATTTTCGTGTGAATTTTTAAAAGTTTTACTTATTTGACAAGCGTACACAAAACACGAGTATCTACCACAGTTGTACATATGTACATAGGCTTGTATGTGTCACTCGTAGATTAATTGAAAAGTTTTCACAAAACTACAACTGAAGCAAAATATTAGCAAAACATATAACGGCAGAGTGGTTAAATAAAGCAAGTAAAAACGGAAATACAAATCAGAAACAAAAGTTCAACTAACGAAGCTAAGTAAATAAATTGAGAAATAACAAGAATGGTCAGTGTTGTTGAACATATGTTGGCAAAGGCGGCACAAACATACGGAAGGCTGGGAGTAGAAAGGAAATGTATTTTTCATGCAAGTAAAACACAAAACTTAAAATGTTTAATAAAAAGCGGTAAAAATTTGTTCAGCAAATGGTAGACAAATTCTAGTAAAAGAACTAACTTGGCCAAAATAAATATAAATTTATTTTATCTCTTTCAACCATAGAAACAACCCCAAACATTCGCCATTTTAAAAATACTAAAGCTTGCTGACAATTTAAAAATATTCTTTCCTTTAAGAAGACGCATGTTACGACCACATGAAGTACAATAAATTGCAAACAAATACGTTAAAATTATAAATTATGCGTTGCTCGGTCCTGACATATCTCCCCTTCGCCAGTTCACACAAGCCAGTTGGTGCGATTGTAATGTCTTGTCAAAAATGCTGCGTGAATTATGTCAGTTGGCAAAACATGTCGAGTTTCCAGTTGTCATAACTCTTTCTGACACTTTCACTCAATCTTGCCACTTTAAAATAATTTAAGTTGGTTTTCTGCTTTGCTTTGAATTTATCATTTTGTTAGAACATTTGCGCCACTTAGCAGTGCAGTTGTTTGTACAACTTGTGAACACATAAAATATGACAAAGAAATAACTTAAATTGCTGATATAAAAAAAAAAAAAATAAATTGTGTGGCATGCCATTTATGTGCATGGTTTATTTGGCTTTAAGTGTTTTGCTTAGATGAAAATCTTAAAAGTAATTAATTAAGACATTAGGGATTTAGAATGTGTGAGAGCATGTAACATATGCAAGTAAGTGCATGTCAACACATATGACAGCAAGGTTACATTAGACGGGCAAAGAAACAGGAGAGACTCAATTTTTTTTTGTAGAAAAAAAAAAAAAAAAAAAGAAAAAAACAACAAGAACAACTAAAATTTTTTAATAGAGTTAAAAAAAAATTTTAATTATCTATATTTTAATCGTCACCACTGTATTCTTTGTGAAAAAAGCAGCTACGAAGAAAAAGCGTCCTAAACCTTAGGTCGGCCCAAATTAATTCTTTAATTAAAAATAAAATAAATAATAAAACCAATAAAAAATTAAGCTAATCAGTTCAAACTAATTAATTCTAATTTTTTCCCCTTTTTTTTACTCTATGTATTATCTTATTTTTTTAAATTATATTTTTATTTTATTATTATTATTTTATTTTTTTTTTTTTTTTTATTTATTTTATTTTATTTTATCTTATTTTATTTTTAATTTATTAAATTTTTTTTTATTTTATTCTATTTTTTGGGAGTAAAAATAATTTTGTTTGTTGGTGATCTTTGCCCATTGCCTACTAGCGAAGAAACATTCTGTTTCCAACTGTACTATTAGGCAGCGACTTTGTTTAATACATTTGTTGTTGTATTAAATGCCGCGTGCTCTCGGCTGAACTAAACTGGTTTTTCATTTCATTTCATTTTATTTTATTTTATTTTATTTTATTTTATTTTATTTTATTTTATTTTATTTTATCTTATTAATATATCTTTTTTAATTTTTTAAAATAACTTGGAGTACCCATTTGAGTATAGAAAACAATTGCATTATTTAATCAAGGGCAATAAACTTGCATGACTAATGAGAGATAAGCGACTTTTTTTTACATATTCTATGCATATTTTTCTCCGTTATTACCTTTTGTTGGATGTAAACAAAAATATTTTTGTCTACAATTTGTAATTAAGCTCACAAGAGCGTGTCTGTTGACAAGATGCGCTTATCACTTAAGATGCTTCTGATTCTCTTATCTGAAGTCAACAATGACAGAGGCAGATAACTGCAAAGGAAACTTTTTAAAGACATAGCCGAAGAAAGATTTAGCTGAATTTATATATTTCACAAGAAACTGAACACCGAGCAGCATCATTTCGTTCAAAACTGCTGGCAAAGAAGAGCACATATTCCATTTTTAATAACCACGCCAAAGCACAGAAGTTGTACAAATTTCGAAATTTCGTAAGTCGAAATTGATTTAGTGACCATGTGTGACAAATCATTGTTGGCAACAGGAAATGCAGCTGCAATTGCTTTTGCGCTACTGACTCTGGTAATATTAGCTGCAATTTGGGTTTTCACAAACTTTTCCAATTTCTTTTTCAAATTAACTTTTTTCCTTCGTATTCTCTTCTACTTAACAAGTGTGTGCTGCCTGATGCTGGAAGAGCCGCTACTGACACGTCGGTGAGTCCCACGACGGACACGGACAGTCTCAATATTGTTGCCGCCGAAGTGCAGCAGTTCAAGATTGGTGCACTAACAAAAATCGATAATTTCCTGCAGCACAAATTGCCAGAGAGGATGAAAGCGCAGGGTGAGGCGATACGTGCTGAAACACTGCAACAGTTAGAACAATGTGCTCAATTGGCGACGAGCAAAGAGGAAATTGGGCGTTTTAGGCAGTGTGCTGGTGAAGAGTTGGGCAATTCGATGAAATCTTTAGCCTTGTTGATAGAGCAAGCCTACAATGGTGGAGCAAAAACAATGCAAGCAATTTTTTTGAATTTGTTGTTTTTTGTTGCATTTTTGTTGAAATAAGAATAAGTGAAGGTTGAAAACGACATGGAAGGAAACTTAATACTCGATGTATTTAAGTGTTTGAAAAAAAATAAAAAAAACTAAATGTAAGGATTTATTTTTTATATTAAATTTTATTTTACTTAATTGTATTTATTTTGTTTAGTACCACTTTTATTAATTTATTTTATTTGTTTTATTTTTATTTGATTTAATAATGTTTTAATTTATTTTAGTTAAGTTTTTTAATTTAAAAATTATTTTTATTAAATTTTATTGTAGTTAAATTAATTTAATTTTATTTATTTTAATTTAATTAATTTTTTTGTATATATTTTGTTACATTTATTTTGATTTATTTATATTTTATTTTATTTTATAAAATTTTTTAAATTAAATTTTATATACTTTTTACTTTTACTTTTACTTTTACTTTTATTTGATTTTTATTTAATTTTGTTTTATTTTCATTTGATTTTCTTTTTTTATTATTTTGTTTTATTTTTATTTTTAATTTCTTAATTTTATTTTAAATTTTTTAATTTCATTTTATTTATTTTTATTTGATTTAATTTTATATTCCATATTTTTTTGTTTACTTTTATTAAATTTAATTTTATTTTGATTTATTTCATTTTATATATTTTTGTTGTATTTATTTTTGTTTAATTGAATTTTTGTTTGATTTATTTAATTAAATCTAATTTTATTTTCATCATTCATTTCATTTACTTTATATAGTTTTCTTTTATTCATTTTTATTTAATTTAATTTTGATTAAATTTTTTTTATTAATTTTTTTTAATTTTAATTTTATTTTTTATTTTTTATTTTTTATTTAATTTTTTATTATATTTATTTTTATTTTATTTTGACTTATTTAATTTAATTAATTTTTATTTATTTGGTTTTTTATTTTTTTTTCTGTTTTCTCAACCAGTCCAATGTTAACGCATATGCCAATGATGTTATAATACGGCAACCCACAACACATTAATATCGCCCGTCGTGTATTCACTGATCAGTCACGCGTTGCATTAGCGTCATCGACAAGTCGGCATGTGGTGCATAAGTCAGTAAAATCAAAGCCACATACAAATTGAAAGCAACAAATATTGCTGTTGTTGTTGTTGTTGCTGTTATAGTAGATTAGTGGGAAAACATTTATTTCGTTTTGTGCCATGACTTACAAACAGTAGCTAGGCTTATGGCTACGGTCATGCCGCCACATCACACAACAACAATAAACCACCCAAATGTTGCATGTAAACGTTGTTGTTTGTGGTTGTTAATAAATGCACGATGAATGTATTATTCGTTGCTCCGAGTGCAACGGCTGTTGATAGCTTTACATGGCGTCAAAGCTTTTACGCAGAGGTTTGTATGGATGTTTTGTGTTTATATGTGGGAGGCATTTAAAAATGAAGCGGAAATGATGATAAATTGAAATTTAGGCTGCTGCTCTATGGAGTATATGAAAACTAATGCGCATTTTGTTATGTGGCATATAAAAACATTCATACTTAATTTTATACGCTTTGTTAAATATTCCAAAATCCCAAAGCCATGTTGGTTGTGGTACGATTTAGTTCAGGATTTATTGCGTCAAAGCACAGTGATTTTTGTTTTGCGTATCAATTAGCAAATAATTCAATTTTCATTTAGTACTAACTACCAAAAGCGTTGCATATTTTCCAAATTTACATCTCTGGTAATTGTGGAGCATTATTTATATGATTTCGTACTGATCTATTTGCTAGTAAAATTAAATTATGCATGCATATATGAATATTTTTATAGCAATAAAAGTCCAAAAAATGTATATACAAATATTTAAGTATGCACAGGAGATGGAGAGTAGATATCCTAGAAATTAATTTTGCAATATGGGTATCAAATAAAAGGTTTTCATGGGAGCCTGCATGTAGTTTTATTTCCATATCTCAATCCGTTTTGGAGATACCAACCAAAACATGAATAAAATTTATCTAAACTTTTCTTACTTGAATAAATAATTGTTACTCATACGCCACGTATGACCCATAAAAAGTACACTATAATTGCAAAATTTCAAGATATACACAATTATTTTTGCTAGAAATCACAATGTTACGCAATCTACTAAACTACATACATTTGAAATTACAATATTCTTTTCTCGTGAATACGTTATTCAATATTCGGGTAAAGGATCCTGTTGTCCTTATAAAAATTCAAAGACAGAGATTTGTTGCACAGTCCTTTATAAGTATATGAAGACAATTTAAAATTATGTGTTTTCGAAGCCTTTCTAGTGTAATTAAATTGTTTGTTTTATTATAAACAAATTTCCATAAATGTTATTATCTGAAGAATTTAATTAAAAATCTATAAAATTTTTGAATGCGAATAATCGAAACATGCATATCACTGCTTTGCAGGAATGCAGTTTGCATTGCCATTTAACAACTAAGTTTTATTGTAGCAATAATTTAGAATCATATACATTCTGAGTTGAACAACGAATGAAAACGAAATAGAAAAAGCAGAAATGAACAAAAAATTCATTGAATGAAATGAAACCAGCGAACCACAGAGGCAGCCAATACGAATTTCAAATAGCATTTTGGTATTGTTGATTTAATTAAAAGCTTACCTGAAATGGACGCACATACATATATACATAATGTGCATAGGTGTGTGTGTGCGCGAAAATTCACAGTTGCGAATGTAAAATGACAAACACGAACTCTGAGAAATGAAAATATTTTAAAAGGAGTTAAAGTAAAATGAAATAAAATTAAAAACAAAAATAAAAAAGAACAAAGTAAAAGAAAAACAAATAAAATAAAAAAAATGAAATAAAATAAATTGAAAAAAAAAAATTTAATAAAATAAAAAAAAAATAAAAAAAAAATAAAATAAAATAAATAAAAAATTAAAATAAAATAAAATAAAATAAAATAAAATAAAATAAAATAAAATAAAATAAAATAAAATAAAATAAAATAAAATAAAATAAAATAAAATAAAATAAAATAAAATAAAATAAAATAAAATAAAATAAAATAAAATAAAATAAAATAAAATAAAATAAAATAAAATAAAATAAAATAAAATAAAATAAAATAAAATAAAATAAAATAAAATAAAATAAAATAAAATAAAATAAAATAAAATAAAATAAAATAAAATAAAATAAAATAAAATAAAATAAAATAAAATAAAATAAAATAAAATAAAATAAAATAAAATAAAATAAAATAAAATAAAATAAAATAAGATAAAACTAAAAAAAAATAAAATAAAATAAAATAAAATAAAATAAAATAAAATAAAATAAAATAAAATAAAATAAAATAAAATAAAATAAAACAAAATAAAATAAAATAAAATAAAATAAAATAAAATAAAATAAAATAAAATAAAATAAAATAAAATAAAATAAAATAAAATAAAATAAAATAAAATAAAATAAAATAAAATAAAATAAAATAAAATAAAATAAAATAAAATAAAATAAAATAAAATAAAATAAAATAAAATAAAATAAAATAAAATAAAATAAAATAAAATAAAATAAAATAAAATAAAATAAAATAAAATAAAATAAAATAAAATAAAATAAAATAAAATAAAATAAAATAAAATAAAATAAAATAAAATAAAATAAAATAAAATAAAATAAAATAAAATAAAATAAAATAAAATAAAATAAGATAAAACTAAAAAAAAAATAAAATAAAATAAAATAAAATAAAATAAAATAAAATAAAATAAAATAAAATAAAATAAAATAAAATAAAATAAGATAAAACTAAAAAAAAAATAAAATAAAATAAAATAAAATAAAATAAAATAAAATAAAATAAAATAAAATAAAATAAAATAAAATAAAATAAAACAAAATAAAATAAAATAAAATAAAATAAAATAAAATAAAATAAAATAAAATAAAATAAAATAAAATAAAATAAAATAAAATAAAATAAAATAAAATAAAATAAAATAAAATAAAATAAAATAAAATAAAATAAAATAAAATACAATAAAATAAAATAAAATAAAATAAAATAAAATAAAATAAAAAAAATAAAATAAATTAAAATTAACTATTATACAAAAAAAAAAAAAGAAATGAAAAAAAAAAAAATTAAAAATTAAATAAAAAAAGAAGGTTGGGGAAAAAATTCAGTTCGCACTTATTTTGCACGTTACTGTACATAGAATTCATACTAGAACAAAAACTCAAAACAAAGCTAACAAATGCATCTAGTGAAAGCGATATCACTTAGCATGGTGTATATACTGTTATGTAATATATATTTACAAGCCAAAGGAGAAAAATCGACTTTCAAAGAATTCAAGTGAAAAAAATAGAAACACAACACACAAGTGAGAAAATATTGTAAACATTTATAAATAGCAAAACCAAAAGAGAACAAAAAGTCTGCAAAACATAACTCACAACGAAACAAATGGGTTATTTTTGTGGTAAACACAAAAACACCGACAAATATAGCGAGAATTCCCTGCAGCGCAGACATTTCAAAAATGGGTTAAAAATAAAGAAAAATATGCAAAATGAAAAGTAAAACATTAAAATGGTTGCTCCCACTACATGTTGTGTATGTAGTAGTAGTTGAGTGTGTGTGCGCTGGGTTGGGCGTGAGCATTGCGTGCTGGCAGAAATCAACACCGCCATCATTCAATAAGCAAAACTGTGCATATGCCTGCATACATACACACATACATCCATTGGTGCTGCCACTCCCATTAGAATTATAATGGCAGTTTGAACCAAACGAATGCACAGCCAACTAACCATTTAACGGACTGTTTTCCCAAACCCATACAAACCAACAAACTAAATACGAATAAAACGAATCTCTCAACGAGCACAACAAAACCAAAAGCAGCAAATGAAATTCGAGTTAAGCCAAACCTTAAAACCTAAATACTGTATTGAAATTGAAAATAGCAGTAAGTCCAACGAAATGGAACGAATTGAAAAGCAAAGTGAAGAGGTTGAGTCCAACAACAGATTCAATGCATGCGGTGCTGGTTAACCTCAAAAAACCACTTGAAAATGAGGTGAGCACAATATTGCTCTTGTTTCTCAGATAATGTTATTTATTTTGCATTTGTGTGTGTCTGTGTGTATTTGTGTCGCTGCTCCTGCCTCCTCATTGTTGTTAAGTTTACTGACCGCAAATGCAATTTACTCCACGATCATCAATGAAATTTTGCCCGAGCTAAGCAATAATGGGCAACGAAATGACCATAAAGCAGCGCCACCAACTAGTTGAATAGCTAAATAGAATTGCTTGAATGTAGTTTACCTGCATTGCTTCCTTGCGTTGGTCGTTTTTTGAATTTGCTTTCATTCCAGCACATAGGCTACTCGGTTTTTGTGGCACTACTAAGCACGCAAGCAAAATGCCAACAAACCCAGTAGGAAATTTCCCGAATAACTCTGGTTGTCGATATAATTTTATGGGTTTTAAGTTTAATTTCCTTTTGGCCAGTTATGGTAAAGATTCATATTTGGTAGTAGTTTTTTAAGAGAATTGGTTAAATGAAGCGGATTTCAATTTCAAACTAGAAATGATTAAACAATATTTGAAGAAAAATAATATTTTGTCCGTTGACTGGAACTCAAACCAAGACTCCCAGAATCATGCCCGTCTGCTCTACCACTAAGCTACATCGCACACATAAATGTAGTGGGCAAAATTCTATCTTTCAAAAATAGATGGAAACAAAATCAAAATTTTAGACCGAAAAAGTTTTAATTTTAAACCGAAAAGTTTTGTTTTACAACCCAGAAAGTTTTAATTTTAAACCAAAAAGTTTAAATTTTACAACCAAAAAGTTTCAATTTTAAACCGAAAAGATTAAAAAATAAAATAAAATTAAAAAAATGTGGCACTTGGTAGGATACGAACGAAAGCGCTCAGGAGTCACAGCCGACTGCTCTAAAGTTTTTTTTTTGGAAAACTCAATGACTTTCAAACAAACAAAAAAAATAATTTATACTGCTTTTTCATTTAGATATTAAATCGAAACCAAAAGAAATTGAAATTCTTTTTAAACTTTTGGAAGGCCTAAAATTTAGACGGGTTTAAAATTTAGGCTAATTTTTTTAACAGTGTTTCAATGAAGATTTGCGATTAGTTTTTTTAGTTACTTTCCTTCTTAAAAAAAGGAAAACAAAATTAAAAACATAAAAAAGTAAAAATAAAATAAAAAAAAAATAAAAAATAAAAAAAAACAATAAAAAAATGAAAACAAAATAAAGAAAAATAGAATAATACAAAATAAAATAAAAAAAAAAAACAAAATAAAATAAAGTAAAAAAATAAAAAAATAAAGTAAAATAAAATAAAATAAAATAAAATAAAATAAAATAAAATAAAATAAAATAAAATAAAATAAAATAAAATAAAATAAAATAAAATAAAATAAAATAAAATAAAATAAAATAAAATAAAATAAAATAAAATAAAATAAAATAAAATAAAATAAAATAAAATAAAATAAAATAAAATAAAATAAAATAAAATAAAATAAAATAAAATAAAATAAAATAAAATAAAATAAAATAAAATAAAATAAAATAAAATAAAATAAAATAAAATAAAATAAAATAAAATAAAATAAAATAAAATAAAATAAAATAAAATAAAATAAAATAAAATAAAATAAAATAAAATAAAATAAAAGCAAAATAAAAAAAAAAATAAAAAAATAAAACAAAATAAAATAAAAGTTACGATGGTTTTTGCTATCGGAATCAACTCATTTCGAAAAGTTTTACTAACAATATTTTTCAATCAAATATTTTTTAAGACCAATTTCAATTATTTCAACTATGGGTCTCATGAGCCGACTGATACTTTCGCTTCGCACAGCTGCTTATAACGAGTGTGACATTTGTGATACCACAAAAAGGCAAAACACCAAGCAAAAACAAACAAAAAAAAATAAATATTAAAGATTGTGCAGTGAGTGCCACAAATGTGATCATATGTGACATATTAGTGATGTTACGAAGCTAAGTTTACTGAAGCTGGAGTTAAAATCCGATTACGACATTTTTGTTCAGACAGATTTTTGATGAGAGCGCGCGCTGAATACAAAATTTTTGAACAGTAGCTATGGTTACATTCGACATTTTAAATATTTCCAACTCCATGTTGATAGCATAGCTCAAAATCGTAGCTATCGAACATCCGTAGCGCACCTAATACATTTACATGCCTGAGTGTCATCAGATTACACAAATAATCTTTTTCCACAATATTTGCAAATGGACTTTTATATATTTACACAATTGTGTAATAAATTTGTTTTCGAACACTTTACTCTTAAGTTGTTGAAGCATGCATTGAAACAACATTTTGACCATATTCAATCAGAATCATGATATGTGTATGCATTTTTGTTGTAACAATTATGAAATTTTTTTGTTTTATATTTTTTTAAACGATAAGAACCATTCGTTGAATGCTCTACAATGAAAGAGGATTTGCATTTTGAATAAAAAAAAAAAAAAATTACAATTTTTATTTTATTAAAAATATGTGTAGTTATAAAAATTTCGAAAACAATTTTGTTTTTGGTTTAAGCCAGCTTAAGCTTTATTCAATATTTTTGTAATAATTTTAAAAGTTTTACTTGCTGATAAATTGAAATGTAACATTTTAAAAACCTTCGCATTGAACGTATGTTGAGGGCAAATAGATGAACAAGTTCTGCCTAAAAAAATGGGAATAAGGGCGCTGAACTTCACTAGTAGAAATAATGCTATATTTCGAAGCTATTGTCTTTACTGTCTAAAAGTATGCAATTATAATTATTGCATTGGGATGCAAGACCGAGACAGTTTTGCCACTTGAGGCGGTTCATAAAATTGCCACGTATTTGATATTTTTTCGCAAATCTATTTTGAAAATTTTTTGTTGGTAAGACTATGCAACAAAATCGAGAACACCGACCAAGCTGCCACTTGTGACTGTTTACAGGGTTGCCACCTTTATAATTTTTTTTAAATATTGAGCAAGGTGTGTCAATATGAGTATCAGATAAAAGGTATTATCGGCGATATACAAACTAAATTAATTTCAAGTATTGTTGCCACCCAGTGTCGCCATCTTACCGTATTATATTTGTATATGGGACAATCCATATGAAAACGTCTAACTCAAAAAGCTGGCTAGTCTCGGATTTCGCTCAAACTTTTAGGGACACTTTTTAGGGTCCTAAAGGCACATATTGACCCACATTTATTTATTATAACGACAGGTTCCGGACTGGTCAAGTTTCAAAGTTTGAAAAACGTCATTTTTAGGCCTACCCTATTTTAGCTGTAAAAATGTTTCCATTAGAGATATCTTTACATTCGATTTTGCGTTTTAAAGGGAAAAGACAGTAGTTTGTTTAAATATAAATATTAAATCATATAGCGAGTACCTGATATTAAAAACCCGGTACTGAAAATAAGTATTTTTTATCGATTTTCGTCAACTTTAGCCGGCTCTGGCGTCTTTACTGTTTTAAGTAGCCACTCAATATTTGTCAGAAATTAATAGTACATATCCTAGAAGAAATAAACCCATCCATCGGCGAAAAAACCGCACTCCTTATAGATAAATTATTATCTCGAAATTTGTCAATTTTCAAAAATCATGGTTTTCAGGCTCGAAAACGGACATGTTTATCAAGAGATAAAAATACGAATTTCTCATGGACTCTAGTCCTGACCTTTGGCTTCAAATATCTCAACATTTCGTTTTGTTATTTTCATATTAAGGGGCTCTGCTGATGGATCTCCTAAGCCAATATAAATTTTTTTCAAAGTAAATTTTTGTATAATTTTTGGAAGTTTTTTCAAGCAACCATTACATAGTCTTAAAGTTAAAGCGTACAACTTTCCAACAAAAAAACCGCGTGCAATTATCATAACTCTTGAACTATGTAAAGTTTGTTTGAACAAAGTATCAAAAATTATACGAAAATTTACTTTGACAAACAATTTTTTTTTGGTTTAGGAGATCCCTCAGAAAATACCCTTAGTATGAAAATAACAAAACGATATGTTGAGGTATTTGAAGCCAAAAGTTAGGACTAGAGTTCATGAGAAATTCGTATTTTTATCTCTTGAAAAACATGTCCGTTTTCGAGCCTGAAAACCATGATTTTTGAAAATTGACAAATTTCGAGATAATAATTTATCTATAAGGAGTGCGGTTTTTTGACCGGTGGATGGGTTAATTTCTTCTAGGATAGGTACCCTTAATTTCTGACAAATATTGAGTGGCTACTTAAAACAGTAAAGACGCCAGAGCCGGCTAAAGTTGACGAAAATCGATAAAAAAATACGTATTTTCAGTACCGGGTTTTTAATATCAGGTACTCGCTATATGATTTAATATTTATATTTAAACAAACTATTATCTTTTCCCTTTAAAACGCTATATCGAATGTAAAGATAACTCTAATGAAAATATTTTTACAGCTAAAATAGGGTAGACCTAAAAATTACGTTTTTCAAACTTTGAAACTTGACCAGTCCGAAACCAGTGGTTATAAAAAATAAATGTGTGTCAATATGTTCCTTAAGGACCCTAAAGAAGTGTCCCTCAAAATTTGAGCGAAATCCGACACTAGACAGGAACGATTTTTGCTAATATTAGACGTTTTCATATGGATTGACTCATATGCGTTATTACTTGACCGATTTCCATGAAATTTGGCATAGCGGTGGTTTGCTTGATTCTAGAACTTTCAACTCGGGTGCTGCCAATTTGTGTGCTTTGGAGGGTTGTCACCTATCTCAATTTTTTTTTAATATAGTGAAAGGTATGCCAATATGGGTATCAAATGAAAGGTACATGAGTGTTGGCACTTAAGGAGGTTCCACCTATTTGATTTTTTTTCGCAAATCTATATGAAAGTTTATGTTGTTATGCGACAAAGTCGAAAACACCGAGCAAGCTCGGTCACTCAGGTACTATGCATAAAAACACGACAAGATGAGATATGGACATGGCTTTGTTCTAGCTTTCCTTTATTTCATATATCATTTCGTATGCTTTTTAGTAAATAATTTGGTTTTACTTTTGCATTTGATTTCCAAAATTTTCAGGAACTATTTTACCAAAAAGTATTAAAATATGTACATATGTAAGAAGTTGTTTTTACGAGTTAAGCATTTGATTCTGAAATGGTAGTGCACTGACTTATAGAAATCGGCTTATCCGGCTTAGGTTCCTCGGTCGAGCCAAACACACAAAACGGACATTTCTCTTTGAGGACTTGTCGGTATTTTGGATGGCTAAAATTAAAATATTTACAACAAATTATTACTTTCGCATAAAATTTATTTATGACAATTCCAATCACCTTATAGCGTATACCACCGGATTTAAGACCGCACCAACTTTTGCAAATGTGCCACCCCAAATTGTTGCTAGAGGTGTCAGATCACCTACTCCGAAGACTCCACAATAAGCAATGGTCACATATGGCGTCCACGCCATAAACCACAACGAGATGGTAGTCAAAGCCACTTTAGCCAACTTCAGCTCAATACTTTTCTCACAGTCCTCTGAAGAACGTAGCGATTTCACTTTCATTCGTCTCGCTTGCTCACGCATTGCCTTCTCATGAGACGCCACTGCAGCAATAATAAACCAATAAGAATAGCAAATGGTGAAGAGTGGAGTAAAGTAGACCAATGACGAGTAGATGAAGATATAAGAACGCTCGGTCAAATCTTGTGTCATGTAATCAATGGTACAGGCCGTTAGATTGCCCTCTGGCACATATCTTTGAATGGCAAGAAAAAGAAGAAGCAGAAAATGAAAAGAAAAACAAAAAGAGTAAGAAATTTCAAATTTTCATTTTGATTTACCTGTTCCAACCCATCATCGGCAAAACGGTCCAAAATGTCGCAAACAGCCAAATACATTTTATTTTTCGTTTTGCCAATTTTATAGTCATTGGCCGCCCTGTCACGCCCTTCACTATAACATTGTATCGATCCAGCGCAATCATAGTCATCGACCATATGGAAATGCAACCAAACATCGAACCACAAATCGCGTAAATGTCACACCATAACGGTCCCAGTATCCAAGTTTCATAGTAATAATTAATAATCATAACTGGCGCCTGTGAGACCATCATACACCAGTCCGAAAAAGCTAAATTAAGGATGAGTAGGTTTGCGGGTGTACGCAATGATCGAGTGTTTCCAAATATATAAAGTACAACACCGTTGCCGATGGTCGAGATAATTAGGAGTACGAATGTAAAAATAGCCAAAATTTTACTCCATCTCGACTCCATTGGTGGAAATTTACCCCAATATGGATTGATGAGATGAGCCATGTCTGGCGTTACCTGCAAGTAAAATCCGTGACCAATTAAAATATGTACTAGAATATCGATGAAAGGATAGGTAGGGAGAGAGAGAGAGGGAGAGCAACAAATAGTAAAAGAGGTGACGATGAGAAAGATGCTCAGAGGGAGGTAGATGAAGGGTAGAAGGAAAATGAAATGGTAAAGGTATTTGTAAAACATGACGTAACAGCCCATCCCTTTGGCATTTTTTGGCTGCACTATGTTTTATTTGCTTGGTAATTAAGTGGCATTGTATCATTGGGAAAGGCTTCCCAAAGAGATGCGGAAAACAAGACAAAGGGAGCGGGAGGCTCGGTGATTTTACTGCGTGATAATTTGGTGGGTAGTAACGTTATACAAGGCTTCATTTATAAAGTGGACCGAGTTACTAACCCTGCGGAGTTTGAATTTTATTTAAGATATATTTTAGTTTTTTGGTGGATTGTTGTAGTTAACACTTAAGTTCAACACCGTCCCTTGAAACTGCCACGCCACTCTCAAAAATTATGTCGGAAAAATAAAGTAAAAATTTAACCTTTTGTCAATGAAAATCACAAAAGCTAATCCGTTGAACAAAGCTTAATCCCGTCATGCTTAGTGAGCTTTGATTTGACGCCTCTTTGGCAGTCGTTTAGACGTAACAAAATCAATGCGATTTGGAAGCAAATACATATGAACACTAGGCTGCTTCTTTTAATCAAATGTACATTTTTTTTCTAGTCCTATCTGCTAAATCGGCTGCTGTTTGGAGAAAACAAATTATTATTATTTTTTTTTAAATCTCTATAGGGCAGTCTGAGCTTTGAACCTCGTGCAAGACTTCTTAAACGTTTCCAATCGACTACGAAATGCCTGCATGATATCTTCGGTTGTAGGGGTTGATAATTAAGAAATCTGATGTTAAAATTGTATCGCTACAAATAAGGGCCACCCTAATGAACATCTTTAAATATATTCTCAATTACATACGATACTATCCTAATCATTAGTGTTAAACCGACAATTTTGTCACCTTTGTATTGACTCGTAAATTTCCACCTAAATAATCAATAATACTGAACTAAACTAAAACAACATCGCATTTTTTAAAATCGAAATAAAGTGGCATACAATTTACGGGCCACCACAAGGAAATTTCAATGAGTTTAGAAAACGCCTGGAAACTCGATTATTTTTAAATAGTTGTAGACTAAAACTTTACTGATAATCTTATGAAGAGCCAGTACGAGAATCTAGGATCGAGCGCTACCGAACACTATATCGAGATGCGAGGAACAAAATAACTGATTTGTTCTTTTATAGATCGATATACTTTATAAGCATACGCATTCGCTGCGAAGTTTTCGTAGCTGTCAGAAGTACCTACTGTTATAAAGTTACGGCGAAGAGAATTTTCGTGACGCTTATTTATTTATTTCGACACAGCCGAAGAAACCTTTTATTACTTGATTTTTGTTTTCATGCCATTCATCAGATATCAATATATAGAATGTTGACGTGGCTATAAGATTGGAAATATAACTTGAGGAATAGAGTAAGCATTTTAGATAGCATAGTTAAATTTGTTTTGCCTAATTTATTATTTTTGTAAAAGGTCGAACGTGCTACTCTTAAGAGATACCGTCACTATCGAGAGAGAGATAGATGAAAGGTATGATTCTGTGCTACTCTTTGGCGGCCGCTACTTTATCGATTAAGTCGCAATGATCAATTAGACCTATAAAAACTTATATGAAGATCTGAAACTTTATAAAAATGTTTTCAAGTAAACCAAGTAAGGAAACCTGAGTTTGACCAGAACCGAAAATTAAATACCCATCTCTAATTTTTTCAAAAATCGTATATGTAAGGGTAATGTTGTTCTAGGTACCAAATTTTATCATTCTACGTAAATCGGTCAACGACATTACATGTTCAGTCTTTGTACCTAATTTTCAGAACTTTTTCAACACAAAATAGGCATGGTCGAAAAGTGATTCTGCTTAAAAAAATTAATATACTCTTTGAACTAAGCACAGATGAGTATACTTAATAATTGAATTAGGTAAACAACCATATCACATATTTACGTAATCTCACTTATGTATACGATTTTAGTGTTGCGAATCAAAGGCAATCATTATATTTTTGCAATAGCTTCAGCTTTATACATTTTCTTGTTAATACCGTTGTTAACACTGAAGCAGGTAATGTCTTACAACCACCCAAAATTACTCGCACGTTTTCACAGTATTACCGTGTGGGCAAAATTACCGTGTAAAAATATGTTTTTACATAAGTCGTTTTTATATTCTTACTTAAGACACACATGGAAAACAGGATTATAGGAACTTTATCGAAAAGGCAAATCTGCTGATGTTAAAAAAATTTGTAAGATCCCGAAAAGATGATAAATTTTGGTTTGAAAAAGGGTTTTCTCTTCAAAGAACTCTTTTATGTTCACTTACACAATCAAGTATTGTCCCATTTGCCATATACAATTCACATAGTTTACCAAATTCATCCCAAAATTCATTGAAGCTGCAGTGAAAATTGAAAAAAAAAATTTATTATATATATATATATATATATACGGCCTCTATATGTATTTATACACTAACCGTTCTTGACTTTCAGAAAAATTTAATGTTGTAAAATATTCCAACATTTTTAATTTTACAATGTGCGTTAGTCGTTACGCACCCGTTTCTGATATTGAAATCACTGCTACGACGACGCGTTAACATTTCGCAAACAATATTTGTCGTCTACTCATAGGCGCTTTGAGCCCAAAGAACCCATTTGAACATTTCCGCACTAACATGCTTAAATTACAGACAGATTAAATAGCTGACACATACAAAAATGCTCAGTAGATATGTACACTGTAAAAAAATTTAAGTAAATATTTTTCAAGTTCTTCCTTTTTTTGGAATTTTGTGTGTGATACGCAATAACAACTTAAGTCAACTTATGGCAGACTAATCTTTCTATAACACAAATAACTAAAAATGGACTTTTGAGGTCAACATCACCCTTCCTTAAAATAGTTTTCAAGGACGTCTTATCTCAGAACCTTTTTCAAAAACATCCTATCTTAGTTAAAATGTATATCAATTATTGGTTAGTATAAGACGCTTAGAAAATAATATTTTAAAAGGATGTTCGTAAAAGCAATAACTGAGGGCTTTTTTGAAATATTGAAATTTTTTTTTTTTTAATTTATCAAATAAATTTTTTTCAGTGTTCTTCGCCTTGACAGTGAAAATGCACTAAGCTAATCTAAAACGTCCAGCACTGATTTTACCTCTGACGGATTAGCTGCCTTTACTTTGAAATATTGAGTGCTTTGAAGACTTGGTATCGATGTTAATTAGAGAGCATGTGTGTGTGTAACTATTGGCTAAAATAATTGGTAGAGTGCTCGGTTTAATGGTAAAATATCCAAAGTTCAATTGCTAGGAAACGTTTCAGCAACTTACTTTTAACATTACAACTCAAACTCAGATGCGAAGTTCGGCCTTAAAACTCTTAATCAGATACACATCATAATGTAAAAAATGTAGTATAAGAAAAGAAGAGTACAAAGTGATAGCTGAGAAGTGGCGGGTATCTTCCGACGAATCTTTTTGATTCATTTTAACTACCTTTATTTAGGCTTTTATGTACTATCAAAGCGATTACGCATTATTTGTAAGATTTTGTTAAGGTTGCATATTAGGGATGTGCGATTAACCGACTAAAAATGTTTAAACAAAGAGTTTTTATGATAAGTCCCAAAGATTGATTAATAGGAATTTGAGTAATCAAAGAAAGAGAAATTACTTGGAATTTCAAAATTGCATTGTTTTCCGTAGTGCTTCGAGGCCCTTTCGAGATTGTCTTAGCTAATTTCCTGTGATCGTTTCGTAACCTTCCTTCTCGAGGCTCCCTTTTTCGATATCGAAAATAAGATGATTCGTTGACAGAAGCAGCTACAATGATAGTATTTATATTTCTAGATAATTTAATTAAAGATTTTGGCAAAACTGGAAAATATCTCAATTTTTACTCAATTTGTGTGATTTTCGAAATTTTCGATATCGAAAAAGGGTAAAAACTTGTTTTTTGGGCTTGTGTTCGAAATTATTTCGGTATGAACTAGTGATGTTTTTCGAAATTTTTTTTGGATTATTGAAATATCATTTTGGGACTTTCTCTAGTAATTTTCGTTATCGCTGTCGGGTCTTTTCTAGGCTCATTTCTTAAGTTTCTAGCGATTGTAGTCGTGATAGTTTCGGGATTGTTTCAGGAATAGTAATAGATTGGTTCATCTTTTTCATATAAATTAACATGCCCGATGAATAACTGTTCAATCTCTCGTGGTATTCTGTGATGTCATGTCATCGATATCGCGATTTATGTCTTCATCAAAAAAATGTTCCCAAAATTGCCAAATAAAACACAGACTATCTATTCCGAAATCAGTTTGTGACCATTTCGGGATTTCTTCCGGACTTTTTCGGGATTATTTTATCGAACTTTCTGAGAGAGTTTTGGTGGCTTGAAGCGATTGTTTTCGGTCTCACTTATCGATTTTTTCAGGAATTTCGGAACTTTTTCGAGCTCATTTCGAATTGGTTTTCTAAAAGTTGGAATATTTTGCAAAAGTTTTAAAATATCATATCATTTATGAATTTGGACGGGTTCTCAGTCAACCTGTCTAATTCTACTCGTCACAAAAACAGAATAGATTTCACTTCAGTTCATTCAGTTTTTCATGACCAAAGTAATATAAAAAGTGACTCTTGCACATGTAAGCTTATGTAACTCAGTGTCCTACATTTAAATTTAATTTGTTGATTTAATTAAAGACAGAAGTGCAATGGCAACGAGTTTAACATGAATATAGAAATTTTTTATAGCGAATTACATTAAAACTCGTAACAGAAATTACAAACTTTGTCGAGGGTTCTGGCAACACAACAACAACAACACATTCAAAATTTACTATTCACATTAAAATAAGTAAAACTAAATTTTTAACCAGCATCTCACTTGTAACCAGTTAACTCTGTAACATGGTTGAAGTGAATGTAACGAGTAACGAATACCAACGGACAGAGGTTGCCACGCTTTTTATTCGCAAAAATTTCATTATCATCGCTAATTGGATTAGCGCGGTGTCGTAGAAAGCGCAAAACGCTTATAAATTTGCATACAAATAAAATTACGAAAATTTGTTGCAGTTGAAACTAACCTTCAAATTTTGGCTGCTAGAGTGAGTGGTGAGCAACCAAAAAGCGCTTTACATACATATACATATGTATAATGACAGCAGTTTAAATGTGACTGCGCAAAAAACTCTTAAAAATAGCTAGTTAGCTAGTGCAACTGTCAATTTTTAGTGAATTGACAACACTTACGTCATAGCGGTGAAGCTGGATGAAGGGGAGCATTTTTTTGTGTTAGAACACTTAAAAGTAGGTGGCATAGTAAAGAAATTTTGGGGTTGCTTTATATATTGTACAATCTTTTGTTAAAAAAAAATGATAAGAGAACTACTTTCTTCAGGAAAAATTGAGTTTTATTATTTGCTTAGTTGGTAAAGGGCTTTTATTCCCCACAATCAAGGGTGGACACTCATAACTACTCAATAAGTGAAAGTATTTTACCGACTATTTTTCAATATAAAATAGGGCCCGGCAGAAATGAACGTGAGGGTATATTAGTGTAAGAGCGGTCAGCACAACAATTATGTTACCTGTTTTTGCTGCACGCTCACTACCAAGCACATAGCTCTCTCACAAGCGCAGAGAACGTATTAATCTGTGTGAATCTGGTTGTCAGATTTTCGGACAATTCACCCACCAGCTGTCTAGGCCTGATATAAAAACTCTTGCTTCGTATCTCACATTTTCATAGCTTTTTCATTCTACATTTAAAAAAATGTTTCAATTTCAGAAAGTTAAATGTTTTTGCAAAATTTACCGGGCTATTTTTCTCATTTATTTATTTTATTCGCTTAGCATGTTCCAATATCCAATAGTGCAGTTAATAAATTATTGGAAAAAATATTTAATCCATAGATTTTCGTCAATTCCACTTGCACAAATTGAAAGCCACAGATTTTCCAATCAACTCGTAAAAATATTTACATACGGTTATATCAAAAGATTTTTTGGTAAAATGTGGAAATAAAAAAAATAAAAAGGAATTGTTCACATATAAAAACTTTGCCAACTACAGCGAATGCAAGGTGTATGTTTGAATGTATGAACGAAAGCATAAAGGTTACCAGGAAATTCATATATGTACGAACGTCGCCACGAAAATGTTTGATATAACGGTACTAGGATTAAATATATTCTTGTAACATGTGAAAGACATACACTGAGAGAAATGCATATTAATATATATGGGCGAAATGTATTTTTTTCTGGGACGCATAATCATAATAGTTCAACAATTTTTACTATGGATTTCCGAACAATATTACAACTTGTTGGAGCGTTTTTTTAAATTCAAATTTTTTTAATTTTCTTATGATTGAACATTTTTCTAAAAATTTTATAATGTGCCGTAACCGAATGGTAGAATACTGGGCTAACGTGCCAGAGGAGCATGGTTCGAGTCTCACTGATACCAGATGTCAAATTATATAAAATTTTGTTTTTTTTTAAACTATTTAGAATTTATAAATAGTTTATATGGATACCATTTCAATATTGATTTATCAAAAAAGCATTGATGAAATATCCATATTCATTGATGGGACAGGATTATCAATTTTTATTTAATATGATATCAATAATTATGGATGTTCGATCCATAGATTTCCCTCCGTGTACATATGTACATTGTACATGTAATAAATCTATATGGACATAAGCTACATGAGTATATTTTACAAACTTGATAAAGGTGCGCTCAAAACTATTCGCATAGACGTTCGTATGTACGAACTAGGGATGGCAATTTTTTCGATTTTTACAATTCTGGGGTTTGCCGGATTTGGGTATTTTTAATTTTTCACGATTTTAAGCTTACCATACTATAATAGCTTTCTAATAGTTTTTCGAGATACAATCTAAATATCTGATTTCAATCAAGCACATAGCTTCCCACGTTCGCTTACTATTGGCTCTTGACGTCACCGACTGCACTGCTTAGTCGGCAACCTTGAATTTTGGGATCTTTTTGGCGTCATTTTAGGGTAATTTCGGGGTGAGTCGGGATCATTTGGGATCATTTGGTATCATTTTTGGGATAATTTTGAGGTCATTTTAGAATCATTTTGGGGTCAGTTTGGGATTATTTTGGCGGAAGTTTGGGGTAATCTTCCGATTTTTTTTTGGGGTCAATACGGAATCATTTTGGAAACAGTTTGGGATTATTTTGGTGTCATTTTAGGATCACTTTGGAGTAATTTTGGGACTATTTAGCTAATATTGCAATTAAAAAAAAAAAAATAACGGGCCACTCATCACTCAAAATTCAAAAAACGATGAATAATTTTTTATTTTAATAATTTTTTTTTTTCGACGTGGCCCAACTCTGATGGTAGCTTTATTCTAAGATTTTCTACTTGATTGTTGCCACTTGAGACGGTTTATAAAGTTGCTACCTATTTGATATTTGTTCGGAAATATATTTTTAAATGTTTATGTTAGTAAGTAAGACAATGCGACAAAATCGAAAACACCGAGCAAGTCACCCAGGTACTTAAACATAATTCGGGGTTGAACTCACTACCAACTACATCCGCAATCTATATCATACATATTTATAAAAATGCTTATGCAGTTATACAAGCGCAAAACATAAAATGTCTGCCATAAAGGAATGCTTAACGAGGCAACAGCAACAACAAAATCAAAGCAGATTAAGGAGCCAAGTGGTGAGAATTTTGTAGTGAATAAGCAAAACTATGCATGAAGAATGCTCGCTTGTGCTGCACGCTTAAAAAATAAAAAAAAAAGACTATCGAAGTGTCAGAGTGAAAAGGGTATGCGCGGTAGTTAGCGACTATAAGTTGTTGTTGTGAGGACATTAAGTAAACGCGTTAAAAGCGTAAAGTAATTTGAAGTATCTTTGCATAGTTGTAGTTGCAATAACTTAAGGGGTGACAAGAATATTGCTTGAAGCAGCTCGGCGCACTTGGTCGCCTTGATATTGAGTGGGTGGTGGTGTGTGTTGACTGTTCAAGGTAGCTGTAGTTAGCCTTGAGCTAAATATGTGAAGAAATTCCAAACTGAAGCTGCAAATCGAAGAACAAAGCATAGAAAATGAAGATGAAGGGCGATGGTGAATAATGATTCATTACTCAAAGTCGTCAAATAAGATGGACCAGCAAATGCCAAAGCATACCAAAATTGTACAGTTATTTTGATAATATAAATACTAGATAGTTACATTCATACTTGTACATATCTACTTTCTCATATCATCAAACGCTTTGGTATTTCACTAAAATATCTTTTGTGCTTACATAAAGGATGACTATAGGAATTGCGAACACGCTGTGATGGTGGCTAGCAAAACTGCTTAAATTATATTTAATTTGATTTAATTTAATTCAATTTAATTTATTTTAATTTAATTTGATGTGCTTTTATCTTATAACTTTAAACGAGCTAAACTTGAATATTTGTATATCTGGTACTATCTCGGGAACCGCTTGACTGATTTGGATGAAATTTGACATATAGATAGTATGATTGAATCTAAGACTGTCCACTTCGGGGTTGCCACTTTGGGCGGTTTACAGGGTTGCCACCTATTTAAATTATTTTTAACTATGCAACAAGATATACCAATATGGGTATCAAAGGAAATGTATTTTTGCCGACATGGCAACTAAAGTTATTCCAGGGTTGTCACCTTACCTCTGTATATTTGTATATCCGGTACTATCTTGAAAACCGCTTGACCAATTGGAATGAAATTTGGCATAGAGATAGTATTATTGATTCTGAGGTTATACACTTGGGGGTTGCCACTTGGCAGGTTTACAGGGTTGCCACATATCTCAATTTTTTTTAAATTATGGAGCACGATATGCCAATATGGGTATCAAATGAAAGGTATTTTCGCAGATATAGCAACTAAAATATTTGAAAATAGGGTTGCCGCCCCGGGTTACCGTTTTACCGTATTGTATTTGTATATTTTGTGGTCATTTTGGGATAATTTAGGGTTCAATTTTAGATCATTTTCGGGGTAATTTTCGGATCATTTGGGGTCATTTTGGGAGCCTTGTGGGGATCATTTTTAGATCATTTTGGAATTATTTTAGGGTAATTTTGGCATCATTGTGGGATCATTTTTGGGTCATTTTGGAAACATTTCAGGGTCTTTTTGGGGTCGTTTTTCGATCATTTTAGGATTAGTATGAGATTATTTCAGGGTCATTTTGGGATAATTTTAGGGACTTTTTCGGATCATTTTGGGTATATTTTTTGGTCTTTTTGGGGTCATTTTGGAATAAGTTAGTTAGTGACCGCTACATTGATAGCACCGAATAAGCTCTGTCACCCAAGTACTTTAAAGTAATTTATTTAATTTAATTGAATTTCATATAATTTAATTTAATTTAGTTTAACTTGATTTAATTTGATCCAAATTTATTTAATATCATATAATATAATTAAATTTTTTGGTATTAGAGAGAAATGTGTAAACTTTTACATTAAATTCTTTCTAATACCAATAATTTATAAATTCAAGGTATAAATAAAAATTCATAATTAATTTAAATTTAATTTAGTTGAAATTTTTGGTCGTCGCGTTAGATGGAAGGCATATTCAAATCGGTTAAACCATCACCACACCACCAACTATCTTACTTACTTAAAATTGCCTCTAACCGCCTAGGCGTTTTCGCCGTCAAACATGTTTCGCCAGTCGGTTTTTGTAAAGCCAACTGCCGCCAATTGGAGACACCCCGTAGATTTGCCTCCATTTGGTCTCCCTCTCCCTCTACTTCCACCGGCGGGTGCCGATAAGAATACCTTTTTGGCTGGAGCATCTTCGTCCATTCGCACAACGTGGCCCAGCCTAAGTCTTAGTTCATCATTAAATCTTCTTCGGTCCTATGGGTCGCCAAATTTTAGGGATGCATAGATCTTTCGGGGAATTATTCTCTCGAATACTCCCAAAGCCGCCTCGTCAGATGCTGTCAGTGCCCATGATTCTGCACCATATAGCAGGGCGGGTACGATAGGTGACTTATGGAGTGTTGTCTACCCACCATCACTCACTGATAAATTGTTGCATTTTATATTGATATCATGAAATAATCACTAAAATCTCTGAAAGCTTCGTTGCTGTGTTCCTCGCATTTAAGTATTTCGTAAAATAATTTTAACTTTTTATGCATTTTTTGCCCCAGATAAACTCTTGACAAATTAACTTTCCAATTTCATCCAAAAAGAAGTTAATTTTACTTCACTAAAGAAAAGTTAATTAATTTTTACGCGTTTGTCAAGCAAGTGAATGCAACATTTGCTGCTATCTTAAAGTCAATATAAACACAAAAAACACACACATGCGTGCGCGTAAAATGTAAGTAAAATGTTGCAGTTAACCTTAAACATTTTGGCGATACATATATAGTTTCCCTTTACTGAGCTTATAACCAAGCGCTATACGAACTCGCAAATGCAACATAAAAGCATATATGTTTGTCTGTTTGTCCTACATATAAGTATACTACATTTGCAACAAGCTCTCCGTTATAGCTTCATTGTTGTACAACAATTCCAAGTGCACTTCTGTTGCACACAATCGTTCGACTGTTACTAATTCCCCCGTTTAATATCTATGCGCATATCAAAATATACCGGATTATGCAAGTAAATACGCGAGTAAATTTCTAGAAGGGAACTGTGTACAGCTATATAATATATACTGCAAAAAAGTCGTATTAGTCTATGATGATTCAGGGATGAGTTGCACAGGAGCATGCGAAGAATGCCAGTTTTGATAACTTTATGTATATGGCTTGAACTGTTCCCTTATGTTTGAGCACCACACTTAGAGTATTCTTGGTCTTATCACAAACTAGCTGACCCGGCAGACGTTGTCCTGCCACAAATTTATTTCCCTGTCTGTTTCTCTAACCCGATCCCTATATCTATTTTAAACCATATCCCTATCTCCTTCATATAGGAGAAACCACGCCCCCTTTTTCCTTATCCCCAGTCTTTTTTGGAGGTGTCCGGGATTGCTCTTATATAACTCTTCACAAAATTTCAGTGGTCTAACCTAAATATTTCTAGAGATATGGACTATGAAGTATTTTATTCGTATGGGAGGTGCCACGCCCCCTTTATCGTTAACTCGAGTTTTTTGGGAGGTATTAGGGATCGATCACATGTAAACCCTCACCAAATTTCAGTGGTCTAACATAAATACTTGCAGAGATATGGGCTATGAAATGTTTCCTTCATATAGGAGAAACCACGCCCCCTTTTTCCTTATCCCCAGTTTTTTTTGGAGGTGTCCGGGATTGATCTTATATAACTCCTCACAAAATTTCAGTGGTCTAACCTAAATACTTCTAGAGATATGGACTGTGAAGTATTTTATTCGTATGGGAGGTGCCACGCCCCCTTTATCGTTAACTCGAGTTTTTTTGGGAGGTATTAGGGATCGATCACATATAAACCCTCACCAAATTTCAGTGGTCTAACATAAATACTTGCAGAGATATGGGCTATGAAATATTTCCTTCGTATGGGAGGTGCCACGCCCCCTTTTTCTTTATCTCCAGTTTTTTTTGGAGATGATGGGATTAATCTTATTTAACTCCTCAAGAAATTTCAGTGGTCTAACCTAAACACTTCCCGAGATATGGACTATGAAGTATTTCATTCGTATGGGAGGTGCCACGCCCCCTTTACCGTTACCCTAGTTTTTTTGGAGGTGGTAGGGATCGACCTCATCTAACCTCTAACCACGTTTCAGTGGTCTAACATAAGTACTTTCAGAGATATGGACTATGAAGTATTTCATTCGTATGAGATGTGCCACGCCCCCTTTTTCGTTATCCCCAGTTTTTTTGGAGGTGGTAGGGGTCGATCTCATATAATCCCTTACCAAATTTCAGTGGTCTAACATGAATACTTCCAGAGATATCGACTATGAAGTATTTCATTCGTATGGGAGGTGCCACGCCCCCTTTTTGGTTAACCCCCAGTTTTATGGGTGAGAATGGTGTTGTTATCCTATAGGTCTGTACCGATTTCCAGGTCCCTACCTTAAACTCATTTAGAGATATTCACCTTGAAGAAAAATGTTTGTATGGGAGGTGCCACGCCCCCCTAATATTTTGTTCTGATTTTATAACATGACCTGCGCGTGGTAATAACAAACAAACCCCCTAACGGAAGTATATGATTTGGTTCAGCCGTTTTCGAGTTTTAGCGTAACGACTGAATACCATTTCATTTTTATATATATAGATTGTATGGGAGGTACCACGCCCCCTTTTTCGATAACTCCAAATTTTATGGATGAGAATGGTGTTGTTATCCTATAGCTCTATACAAATTTTCATGTTCCTACCTTAAACACTTTTGAAGATATTCACCTTGAAAAATTCAGTTTGTATGGGAGGTGCCACGCCCCCTTTTCCGATTACCCCTTCTTTTATATGTAAGAAGGCTTTTGATACCATATAGGTCTATACCAATTTTCAGGTCCCTACCTTGAACCCTTTCACAGATATTCTGCTTAAAAAATTTAGTTTGTATGGGAGGTACCACGCCCCCTTATTGGATAACCCCCGGTTTTATAGGTGAGAGTGGTGCTGTTATCCTGTAGCTCTGTACCAATTTTCATGTTCCTACCTTAAACACTTTTGAAGATATCCAACTTGAAAAATTCAGTTTGTATGGGAGGTGCCACGCCCCCTTAATATTTTGTTCTGATTTTAAGACATGACCTGCGCGTGGTAATAGCAAACAAATCCCCCAAAGGAAGTATTTCATTTGGTTCAGCCGTTTTCGAGTTTTAGCGTTACAATTATACACCATTTCATTTTTATATATATAGATATGCCACAAAGTACTAGTTGGGATCATCACCACTGCAGTCGAAATGGATTCATTGCGAGCCAGTCTCATTACAGAGTACTCGCACGCATTTGTATGTGGACTACATACATTTTTTAGAATGAAAGTTGGCGCATAAAGTTTGAGCTGTTCCGAACGATTTGAGACAACATGCCCATACTCCGTACAAGAAAAGTGAGTCAGGAGATTGGGATGATATACGAGTGTCGGGTAAAAAAATTATGCTACAAGAGGGATGTGGCTATTTAAAGACGTCAACAGCTTCTCCTGCTTATCGGGTACAATGAGGTCAAGCACGTACAATCAATATTTTATCCTGGGAGGTGCGTATTCTTATTTAAAGTTTCCATTATATAACTAGGGACATCAACTTTAAGACATACGGTCACTCGACTACAGGATGCCCGCTGATAAAGGAGGTAGCTAGGCTAGCAATATTTACTCAACTTTTATCTACTTACTTAAATGTCAGCTACGAACAAATTACACATACAATATTAAACTGGCAACAGCCTTTTGAGCTTTCTATGCAGGAATGTAGGCATTATATGTGATCGCATATGCTCATTTCCCTCAACGATGCCTTCTAATCATTACGTCAAGGACATCAATATTATGCATGTAGCACGTTGAATGGCAATGACTGTTTTATGCTCGCGTGACAAGTCCCACTGAGGGTCAGCTATGATAATAGCAATCGCAAACTCGAATGATAAAAACTACACAATTCCCGTATGTAGGCGGTCTAAGAGCAAATAGCGCAATCGTGAAAAGACGCCTATGCCATATGAAGCGGGTGGCTGCCCATTAAAGTTCCTACGGCACACTAGCTCAAGCTGTTAAAACGTTAGGATGTATGCAAGCTAGTAAGCAGTTACATATTGTTAACATATTTACGCGTTGCCACCACATAAGTATTTACATTGCGACAAACTGTCAACATCAGTGCCATCAACGCTTGGCTAATGTTTATAATTACAAAGCACTTGCGTTACCACTTCTCGCATTGCCGCATCATTTCAAACACCAACTACCAAGCCAACACACACAATTCGCACATTTCAAAACGTAAATGTCAACGATGCGCTGGCACTGTTGCTGGTGCTGTCACGCCTGCGTTTGTATGTATGCAAGTAACCGCATATTGGCGAAACTCATATAATGTGGTGTCTAATGAGCTGCCTATTTAGACGATGACTTGCACAATCTGCATACGTTTACGTGTAGGTATGTATGTGTGTATGGAATAAATCTAGTTGTAGAAAAAAAAACAGACTTTATGGTCCAAATGTGCTGTAAAATAAAATAAAATAAAATAAAATAAAATAAAATAAAATAAAATAAAATAAAATAAAATAAAATAAAATGAAATAAAATAAAATAAAATAAAATAAAATAAAATAAAATAAAATAAAATAAAATAAAATAAAATAAAATAAAATAAAATAAAATAAAATAAAATAAAATAAAATAAAATACAATAAAATAAAATTAAATAATATTAAATAACAAAAGTGTTCATAGCGTGCTTTCGATTTCTTAACTATGATTTGTACGTCGTCTATCAGCAATTCTAACTGGTCTTGGGATACTTTACAACCAGTTGTTTTTGCTGCTGGGTGAACCATACATGTGTGTGTTAGCATGTGTTAATTAGACATTATTTGATGACAATGTGGAGCATACAATTTTCAAATTTTGCTTCACTCAAGTTGAATGTTGTTTAACTGTGAATGACACTTGTTGTTGATGTCATTGCTATATCAGCCCGCTTTTACAACAGCAACGTTACCATGATTGTCGCCATTTTTGCCAAGCAGTTCCATAAAACCTTGCATAACAGCCTTTGCCTTTACTTTGCGGTCTTTGCTATTTGCATTTCCTTCCCTCATAAACTCATCTTTGTTGCTATTACTTGTCATTTGAATAAATATTTTGCTGGTTATGATGATGCTTATAATTATGAGGGTGTGTGAAATTAACTATTGTAAGACAGCTATTGACTATGCTGCTGACGTGCGCTATGCATTAAAAAAGTAAACAGAAGTAGGTGTGATGTGTGATATGACTATGTGAACGGCCCCCTCGGGGCGCGGGTAGTTGAACGAGAGAATGAGTCTTATATGGCATGAATATTTTACTATGCATAGCGGAGCAAAAAAAAAAAACAATGTGGTTTGCCGAATTTAAATTTTGCAAGGAGTGACATGAATTTGTAATGCTTTCATGCAACTAATTTAATTTTTTATTTAATATTTCAGTCAACAGTGTTTATACAAGAAAGTAGGGTTGGAGCTGTTACTAAGAAATTTTCAAAATGTGCCGAAGAATCTGTTTTTTTCTATATTTCCCAGAAATGCAATGAGATTTTTTTTATAAACTTATTGCTAACCAAGAATATGTAGCCTACTTGAAGGACCTGGCGTCGGCTTCAATCGCATTCAAATACCCGACATCAACATTTGATACGCTCACATCCACCTACAAGTGGCTACCAACAACGTCGCAATATTTTTTTTTTTTTACTTATTTAATATTCAAATTGGCTTTACCTTAATTAAATAGTGAAGTGATTCCTCGTTGATTTATATGCATTAAAAAGGAAATGTGTATTCGCTTTCATATTCACTTTAAAAAATTAATTACGACAGTTTTATGCTCCTCACCTTCTCACTACACCCTGTATGTATGTATGTTTGTATTCATCCAGTAGACGCGTCATGGACTTAAATATTTCTGTTAATTACTTTCAATAGCGCTCAATGCGATTTATGGCCAATGCTTTTTTTTTAATAAAATGTAAAATACGCTTACAAGTGTCATACATAATTATAGATTCAAGTATAAAAGTGGAAATATTGAAAAAGAACTACTCAAGAAAATACGGCACACAAAAAAAGGAAAGAAAAAATATGCGCTGACCCTCGCGATAACTGTTAAATTAAAAATCAACAAGGACACAGCATATTATACCCCGCCTCTTCTTACTTTTTTTGTTTCACACCGGCCCAGTCAGCGCTGAGGAATGTACAAAGCGTGCTAAAATTTGTCTTGCTTTTTTATACCCCTTTAATTTTATTTTATTTGACATCATTTTGAATTTTTTTTTTCAAATTAAATTTTTTTCTTAAATTTAATTATTTTTAATTTTCTCTTATTTTGATTCAATTTAATTAATAATTTAATAAAAAAATTCAATTAATTTAATTACTTGACTGTTTTTGTTTTATTTTACTTATTTTTTATTTTTTTTTTATATTTTATTTATTTTTTAAAATTTTATTTAACTTAATTTTATTTTGTAACGTAGCGTTACAATTGCACGACCCCCACTGTAACTAACTCCATTAGCTCCTAAACTGCGCGATACGCTAATCAGCTGATACATAGCAACAATGGCGCGGCGATCACCACCAACCAACACATATTTTCAACAACACACCATGGCAAGTGATGGAATTCTTGACAGCTCTATAACCACCCCCGTATATAAAGGAGTTTTTGTGCCAAACAAAATCATTCACTCTAGGTGAGTCAGCTGTAGTCGTTGCCTTTTGGGCTTTGTCGCTCCGCTGGCTAGCCAAGTGGAACAGTCGTGCCGCTTCGGCGACGTATTGACGATCCACTTGGCTCTGGCCCTGGCCAGATTTATTTTATTTTATTTTATTTTATTTTAATTCATTTTATTTTATTTTTTTTTAGTTTTGTTTTGTTATATATTACTTTATTTTGATTTTTTTAAATTTATTTCATCTATTTTAATTTAATTTATTTTGTTTTATTTTATTACTTTTAATTTTTTTTTTTTGTAATTTCTTTTACTTTATTTAATTTTAATATATTTTTTATTTTATTTTAATTCATTCAATTTTATTTCATCTTAAAAGCTTTGTTCATTATTTACAATAAATGAATAAAATTGTTTCACAACTAAACGCTGGGTATATATGGAACGAACGTGGACTCCCTTACTTGTTTTTTTTTGTCTGCTATTAATGCTATATGTACTCACTGGTATATTGCTTTGAAGCGCATGTTGGAATTACGGACTGCTACAAACCAAGTCTACTGTCCTTGGGGACACATGGCAACAGGTACAGTTACCAGCGATTGTCGTCGCTATTGCTCCGTTCACTATTTTTGTCGGTTGTATTTTTCTGTTTTTTCTGAGCATCTCTCTTCTGGCTTTCATAGCTTGAATGATTTAATTTCATGCGCTGCACTTGATAACCGGGAAAGTAGCTGCATGTATTAATTTATGTGTCTATATATGTATGTATGTATGTATGTATATTTATATGTAGATGTGTATAAAAATTTATGTATGTCATGGAACTCATGTAACAGCATAAGCTGGTGGACAGTGTGGTAATTGCGTGTGAGGCAACGTAAGTTGTGGTTTTTATTAAAGCCGGCGTTCTGTGTTGCTGCCACGATTGTTGTTATTGTTGCCAACAAATGTGACCATTGTCTGCACTAATTTACGTTGAAACGCTGTTAAGTGTTATTAAAAAGAAAATTAAAAGATAAATGTACATGAAAGTATGTGAAAAGAAATGAGCTCAGATCTAGTTAGCTGAGCGTGTGTAAAGTTGCGTGCAAAATATATTAAGGTTGCTCATACGCCATGGTGTCGCACATGTGTGTATGGAACAAATAAAATTGAAGTGGCAGTGTTAGTTGTTGCGAAAAGTAAATATAAAACGAAAGCAAAAAACAGTTATCAAAACAAAGCTAGTTCTAGCAATTCTGCATCGTCAAGAGAGGCTAGGTAAGGGAGCAAGCGTGCAGCTAAACCTACAATTCACAGTGTGTGCTTCGAGGTGTTAGTTCGCTAGCAACAATTTTAGTCAAACAACAATTTACACAGGCGACCACATGTCAGTTGTTGCACCGCAAACACAATAAAATACAGCTGGGAAAAAATAAAAATGAAAAAGCAGCTCAACGCTTTTGCGGTTTGTGCAATTGTTGTCGAGTAATTTTTTCTCGCTGCTCTGAGTTGCTTGTAAGTTGAACAAACGACATTTAGCCCACGCTGGTTGCAGTGAATTTTTTTATGTAGTACATATGTGCACATGAGAGTTTGTACATAAAAGTTACCTCAGCATAAAATTTGTGTGCTTGCAATTACTATTGCTGTAAGCTAAATGTTTTTTTTTTTTTTGGTAAAATCTTTCATGTTGGAAAAACATCTGCTTGTGAACTAGGGTATAACTTCATGGCAGGGGATTGCGCGACTCTGTTTATTCTGTAGTAGATGTGATGTATTTTAAATTTTTTTATTTTATTTTATTTTGTTTTATTTTTTTATATTTTAATAAATTAATAATTTTATTTTATTTTATTTTTTTGTATTATTTTGATAAATAAATTTTTGTATTTTATTTAATTTTTTTAATTTTATTTTATTTTTTTTGTATTTTATTTTATTTGTTTTTCTTTTTTTGTATTTTATTAATTTTTTTTTAAATTTTTTTTTACTTTCTCTTGTTTTATTTTTGTTGTATTTCATTTAATTTTTTTATTTTATTTTTGTTGTACTTCATTTAATTTTTTTATACTTTATTTAAATTTTTTTTTTTTAATTTAATTTAATTTTTTTTGTTTTTTATTTTTATATTTTATTTTATTTTATTTTTACTTTTTTTGTATTTGATTTATTTTTTTTTTATATTTTATTTTATTTAATTTTATTTTTTTGGTATTTGATTTAATTTTTTTATATTTTATTTTAATTTATTTTTGTTTGTATTTTATTTAATTTTTTATTTATTTTGTTTATTATTTTATTTTATTTTATTTTATTTTACTTTATTTTATTTTATTTTATTTTATTTTATTTTATTTTATTTTATTTTATTTTATTTTATTTTATTTTATTTTATTTTATTTTATTTTATTTTATTTTATTTTATTTTATTTTATTTTATTTTATTTTATTTTATTTTATTTTATTTTATATTATTTTATTTTATTTTATTTTATTTTATTTTATTTTATTTTATTTTATTTTATTTTATTTTATTTTATTTTATTTTATTTTATTTTATTTTATTTTATTTTATTTTATTTTATTTTATTTTATTTTATTTTATTTTATTTTATTTTATTTTATTTTATTTTATTTTATTTTATTTTATTTTATTTTATTTTATTTTATTTTATTTTATTTTATTTTATTTTATTTTATTTTATTTTATTTTATTTTATTTTATTTTATTTTATTTTATTTTATTTTATTTTATTTTATTTTATTTTATTTTATTTTATTTTATTTTATTTTATTTTATTTTACTTTATTTTATTTTATTTTATTTTATTTTATTTCATTTCATTTTATTCGATGCCCGACAAAAGTAACATCAAAAATTATTTAGAAAAATAATTTTTCTAAACGGGGTCGCCCCTCGGCAGTAGTTTGGCAAACTCTCCGGGTGTATTTCTGCCATGAGAAGCTTCTCAGCAAAAAATTCATTTGCTTTGCAAGTGCCGTTCGGAGTCGGAAAAAAACTGTAGGTCCCGCCAACTTGTAGGAAAAACTCAAAAGCAACACACCACAAGTTGGAAAGAGAAGCTCGGCTAAAAATCTCGTTAGAGGTTATGATAACCTGTTGGTATATCACCGCCATTAGTTTTTTTTTTTTTTTTTTTTTTTTTTTGTTTTATTTTATTATATTTTATTTTATTTTATTTTATTTTATTTTATTTCATTTTATTTTATTTTATTTTATTTTATTTTATTTTATTTTATTTTATTTTATTTTATTTTATTTTATTTTATTTTATTTTATTTTATTTTATTTGATGTTATTTTATTTGGTTTTTCTTTTTTATTTTATTTTTTTTTTAAATAATACATTAATTTGACTCTTGCATGATAGAAAATTATTAAAACAAAAATGCTCAAAATATTTGCTATAAGATATTTGCATAATCAGTAAATACATTTTTCCAACATATTTTTCATTCGCTTTAAATTTAATAAGAATGCATTGCCATTTCAGTGTGACTTACCGTCGAATGTCAACTCAGTTTCAAATTACAAAATTCCGCATGAAATGAAAACCCACAGTCACTGAACAAAAATGTGTGTACAAAACACAAAAAAAAGGTAAACAAGCCACAACAATATCATTGTTGTATTTGTATGTTCTTAGCAGCGATTGGACCACACCCTTTATAACAGTCATAAATTTAAGTTATATCGCTTCCAGCAAAACGCACAGCAAATAGATTTTTTTTATTTCAACTTGCAAGAAAACCGCACTCTAAAGAGGGGCGAAGTCATTTGAAGTGTAAAGGAGGATGAGCAATTTAATTTCTATTTTTATTTCAATTGCATTTTTGTTAAATAAAAACTCTGCGACACACAATGCAACTTGACGCCAGCACACAGTGGAGGTGGTGTCTGCAATTGTGCTCCGGTCGGTTTGTTTACTCCTCATAACCAGGAGGCGTACAGGGCGTTAAAGTGTTCAGGGACCGTGACTGACTGGCTAATACCAGAGTTGAGCATTCGCGATCAAGTCCATTTTTGCGCTGTGTGGGGTTGAAAGGTTTGCAATTACTTCTTCCTTTTTGCGGTACTTTTGTTTGTGCACACGAACATTTTATTTAGTTTTTTTTGTTGTTTTTTCATGTTTTTCATGTATATTCCGCTTGTACTTTTTGCTGTTCTTTAAGCTTTTGTATTTATTGCACTCACTGTGTAATCATTAATTTTGATTAGCTTTTCCGTGCGCTAATGCCATTCTCTTCTTAACTTTACTCAGCTTAACTTAACTATGAAGCATTAAATAACGTACACTTCACTGAACTCTGCAAATGGAATGACGACTTGACGCTCTGTCACATTGAGATTAAAACTCGACTTATTTTCGTTTATTTGTGGGGTTTTAGTAAGAGTAATTAGATCGTAAGGTGGACTTTATTGAAACTTATTTTCTTCACTTAAAATTTGTGAAAAAAATTAAGTAAAAGAAAATAAAATAAGATATCTAAAGAATGAAAAACTAAATAAATGAAAATAATAATACAATGAAAAAAATTAAAAAAAAAAATCTAAAAAATTGTCATTCCAATCTTTAAAGAACTATGTATATCATAGCAGCACCCAACACTAGCTCCAATGTTGTGCATGGTTGGGAGGAAGTTATGTCTGCTTTAAAAGACATCCTAGAGGTATCCATTGTCTGGGTTCCGGGTCATGGAGTAATCGAGAGCAATGAGAGGGCTGAGTTACAACTCTCGATGGCTGCAATTCACACATGAAGACATGCATGGATGAAGGGGGTATGTCGCATTTTGAGTGAAACGAGAAAATCAACTTTAAAGTTTTGCTTAAACATTTGAGGTTTTTTCGAATCTTTATCGAAAACTGACAAAAAAATTATGCAAGGCCATAAAAGACGTTGCATAATATGCAAGAAAAAGGATAAGTTTAGGTTTAGTACTTTATATGAAAAAAAAACGGAACATACCCCCTTCTTCCACAATTCATATTGAAAAGTTGTGTACATACCCCCTTCATCCATGAATTATCTTCTTTCAAAGCTACTTGGGCGACCTTTTTGGTCGCAGCCATTCCACCTGCCTACCTACTATACATCATACAAGTAATACACGGCGTGAGTTCCTACGTCAAAGGAATACACCTGAATAAGATTTTACAATTTTTACCATTTCTCGAAAGATACATAATCGCATATTTTATCAAGGTGGAACGACAGCTACACGCCAAATATCAAGCTCATCGAGTTATACAAATGATTGTTTAGAATAAATCGGGCCCTTGTAAACTTCCTGGAAAAAAAAATTATACCATAGATTAACCTAAGCATAACGATACCCACATACCGAATTACAAGTAAGTCCAACCATCTACACGATAGTTTAGAATAAATCTACTTTCCGGAAGAAAATGTATCATATATTTTAATCTAAGCATATAGCAAGTGGTATAAGTTCAGTTTTTTTCTGGGTTAGGCATGACGCCAAGTAGGAGAAAATGAGTTCTATGTAGCACACTAACTTACCCCGTTACCTCCTAGCCCCCATAGAAACCGAATAAATAGCAGAACTAACTTGTGAAATCAAGGGTACCCCTAGGTATACCCTGAATATCTCAGTTCGAGAAAGGGTGGACGTATACCATTCGTGCTTTGAGGGGCACATATATACAAGACTAATGTATAAAGGGATGCTACGCTGTTATTTGTTTGTGAATAAGATTCTAAAAGCACTTTCTACCGCCAAAGTTTTGACGCCTCCCAAACTCTTCAAACTAAAAAGCTTCTTTTTCAAATTGTTCTCTCAATAAATCTCAGAATGGATTTCTAAGATATTCCAAATAAAGGTGTTCACACACCCAATAGCTGACGATGATGTCCTTGATAGAATAAAAGGGTTAAAAGATCAGATACTCCATTAAGCTAATACAACAATTCCAAGAAGGTAGTGTAAAGCTTTTTATTTACACTTACACAACAGTTCCAGCATGTGCTTTGTACTTCTATCTGATTAGATAAAATCTATACCCTTTTTCAAAATTTTCGTACTGAGCACATCCTTTCATTATTTTCCTTCAAGCTTTTGCCCATCTGATAAGTAATTTTTTAAGTTTTCCAATATAATACTTTCAATGAAGTTTAAATTCAAATTCAAATATGAAGTACGAAATTCGAAAAATATTGAACGAACTTAATCAAGCTGAAGGGGCGAGCGTTGCAACGGAAATGTGGCTGATGATGGCTATGAGCACGACAGCATGGCTAAAGGCAGATTGTGTCTGTTATTTACTCTTGGCACGCTACGAAAAACTTTGTGAAGTGTATAGTGTAACTTTTGTTAAGAAGTAAGTGAATAAGTTTTGTAATATTCTATTGCCAATGAAGTGAGTGATAGTTGGGTGGGTGGATGGATGGGGTGCGTGCTGAGAGTAAATCAAAAGGCAAAAATTAATTTCAACACATATTTGGGTTAGTAGGTATAGATGCGATACCACATACATATGTAAGCTAGAAGTTATACCAAGATGAATAAAAATGAAAAGATGAGCACGAAATTGGCTATATTTGTTTACTCAATGCAGCTAGTTAGCGCTGCTCAGCACATGAATTGCCCAATTTCTATAGAAATTTTGCTCACGTATTTTTTTCAATAAAATATATGATTTAATTAAGTTTCTTCTTTGATCATGGTTTATTTTCTTCTCAATTTTGTTTATTTTCTACTAGTTAATTACTTCAATATCTAAAAAATTTATTAGTGAATGCTGCCAAAAACGTAAATGAGATGGAATGAAACAAATGAGCTAACAAACAAGCAAGAAATAGTGAAAATATTCAGCAACTGGAAATAATTAAATTAATGCAAATGAAAAGAATTCATTTTTATAAAGAAAGAAACGCTGTATACTGGCGCATTCGCAAGCTTGCTAGAATCTTTTCAAATGTATCTTCTGAGATAAAGAATTTGACCATAAACTACGAAAATTTGTTACCTAAAAGGATTAGCAAACCGAAAGCAAATGAAATGAAAAGTAAGTATGACTTTGTCTGAATAAAGTAAGCGTATACAAAGTATTTACTTATAACAGAATCTGAAGAAAAATTTAAAAGGAAGGAAAGTAATTAAAATGAGATAAAAATCTAGTTTGAATAAACAGATCAAGACTAAGTGAAAGAACTATGGACAAAAACGGACTTAACTAAAATGTAATATAAATAAAATAAAATAAAATAAAATAAAATAAAATAAAATAAAACAAAATAAACTAAAATAAAATAAAATAAAATAAAATAAAATAAAATAAAATAAAATAAAATAAAATAAAATAAAATAAAATAAAATAAAATAAAATAAAATAAAATAAAATAAAATAAAATAAAATAAAATAAAATAAAATAAAATAAAATAAAATAAAATAAAATAAAATAAAATAAAATAAAATAAAATAAAATAAAATAAAATAAAATAAAATAAAATAAAATAAAATAAAATAAAATAAAATAAAATAAAATAAAATAAAATAAAATAAAATAAAATAAAATAAAATAAAATAAAATAAAATAAAATAAAATAAAATAAAATAAAATAAAATAAAATAAAATAAAATAAAATAAAATAAAATAAAACAAAATAAAAAAAATAAAATAAAAAAAAAATAAAAAAAAAATAAAAAAAAAAATAAAATATTGTAAAACAAAAAAAAAAAAAAAAAAAATGTGTATATGTCTACTCTTTTGCCACCACTGTACACAGCTGACGAAAACCATTTTTCTGTATTAAAAGTTGTTCTAAACTTAAAGTTGGACATCAAGAAATGCCTTCGTGTACCTAGCATTAAATTCCTTAAAGCTGTTTTGAAATGATGAGCATACAAACACAGTTACATACACAACTTCTAAAAACCCTTGTTCCATATCAAAGCAATGAAAAAAGATTTTCCAAATCCATATAACAGTCGCATTCAAAATTAGAGTGCAAAAAAAGTTTACGATTTATTGTAACGCCGAAGGGTCAAAGATCCGTCAAATGCAATTAGAAATTGTGTTTACAGCTTTTGTTTGCTTAGCTGTTGAATCGAGACCGCTGTCAGGCAACATTATTGTGTTGCCCTTTGTGTGTGTGCCACGATTAGATATCCATTGTCAGTTGTAATTGTTGTTTGCTGCTGTTGCTGCTTCATTAGTGCGTATGCCAACACCAATGACAATGAACAATGAACAATTTCATGTTCGAGTTTGTACGTACTTGTAGCCAAAGTGGCAGTTCAAAAAGAGTTCGAAATTGATTCGAGTAGCCAAACAACGTGGCTTCATTGTTTTAAACTTTTGCACTGCATTGGAAAGCTTTCACAACGGACGATTAAAAGTACGAAAGTAAAAAAGTAGCAAACAAATAAATGAATTGTGTGAGCTGAAAAACTTCAGTTTAGCGGGAAATCTATTATCTGTTTTATTCTGCGTGTTGTATGTGGTATTGGTGCCAGTGATTTTTATTACCGCATCGACTAGATTATCCATACTGTTACCAGAAGTTCTGTTAGTAACACTACTATCCGAAATCTTCTGGAGCGAAAATAGAAAAAAAGGTTTTATTGTAACCTGAATATAGGGTTTTAGGTAACAGTGACAAAATTAATGATATTTGACGTGGTAACTTGTTTGGTTTGGTCAGAATAGATGCTTAAACGAAAACTTTTTATTCCACTCATTTTATTTTTTTCGAGTTCTTAGAAAGTTTCAACATCTCACTAAATCTCACAATGCCTTTGCAGGTTATGTCTTAAAATGAATTTGAACTTGTTGACATTTTAAAGTGGTGTACTGTCAGTGGGGGTTTTTGGTCGCTGTTGGGTCAAATCAGGATACATGTTAATCTGAATCTGAATCCAAACATTGGAAGCGGCCAAGATGAGTTTACTTTTTTAGAGGCCGTTTTCAATTTTAATTAGAAAATGCTGTCCTTTGCATACATACTTACATCGATAATTTCCGCACAAAAATTCAAAGTATATCAAAAATAATTTTTCACGCCAGCAAGCACAATTTCAAAACTTTCAATTCCGCGTTCAATTTGCCATTGGCAAGGCGAGTTATTTTTTTTTTCTTCTTAAATTCGTCACGGACCAGGTTAATTAACCACCAAGCGCCATGTTGCCTGCAAAAAAGCTGCTGCCGTCTTAACAACGTGGCAACTAGCAAAAAGTTTCAACTACAATTACCAAACCTCCACTGAATGGTTGAGTGCTCAGTGCAGTACCGCAATAATTGTTGACCAATTCAATAAATTAGGTAAATTATTGGCTACCAAGGGGCCAAGCTAAAGTGCAAAGTACAATATATACAAAAATGAAAACCAGATTTGTTAGCGCAATAACAACAAAATCTGTACTGGCGTAGTCGAAAAACTTTGTGTAAACTTTCAGATTTGGCTGTTGCACTAATGGCGGAAGTAAAAGTTTTTGACACGGTCAGTGAATGCGCTGAAGTTGTTGCTTATTTTAACGATATACATTAGACTGTGCCAAAAAATCAAAGTTGTTATATTTAAATGAATCTATATATGAAGGGCTCAGAACCAAAAGGATCTAAGTGACATTTTTTTTAAAAATTGAGTTATACCCATATTTGTACTAAATTTTATTGCATTAAAGATAGGAGTCAAAAGGATCTAAGTGCACTCCTCCAAGCATTAAAATTCAATTGCTCGGCCTAAAGAACATGCAGAATTTTTTCAAGTATGCAGTTTTGTAGTCCCTTTAATTTTAGTCTAACAAAGTGCTAAACTTAAGTTCGTAGGAAGTCTCGCTGATTTTTGGCAATTTTTTTTTTTTGGATCTGCATGAACTTAAGTTTAGCACTTAATTTTACTAAAATTAAACGGGCTATAAAAGTGCATACTCGGAAAAGTACTAAATGTTCTAGAAGTATTCGGGTTAGACCAATGAAATTCGGTGAGGGGTTGTACGAGATCGATCCCTACCATCTCCAAAAAATCTGGGGATAACGAAAAAGGTGGCGTGGTTCCTCTTATACGAAGGAGATAGGGATATGGATTAAAATAGATATAGGGATCGGGTTAGAGAAACATGCAGGGAAATAAATTTGTGGAAGGAAAACGTCTGCCGGGTCAGCTAGTATCCAATAGTTTAGACCATTATACACGAAGAACTATCCTGACAACGTTTTATGCAATTCGAACTACGGCAACCCGGATTACATAATTAGCAAATCGGTATTTTTTTTCAATACCAGATCAAAGTTGTAACGCATCCCGAATAATTTCAAAAAAATTTGGATATGTGGGTACTTAATATATAAAATAATTGGAATATAGGCTATATATAACATTTTTTAACTATCTTTCAAGGAAATGGAAGTAATGTCGAGGTATATTGGAACGATTTTTCGTCATCCCTTGTCAATTTTGGTTTTGTAACAAACCGGTTGCGGCGATCCGCCATCTTCAGTGTTAGATTTCGTTCTCACTGAAGCACTGAAACACTGAAGATGGCGGATCGCCGAAACCGGTTTGTTAAAAACCCAAAACTGCCAAGGGATGACTAAAAATCGTTCCAATATACATCTAATATCCACGCTGTCGGAAAAACACAAAACAAAATTAACTCAGGAAGTAATGTCCTTTAAAATTATTATGCTTCAACTTTTTAAAAACTCGATGTGCTATAAAAAGTTGCAATTTAATAAAAGTCCTGAAAATGTGTACAGAAATATTTAAAGATGCACAGAAGATGGACATAAGATATCCTAGAAATTGATTTTACAATATGGGTATCAAATGTTACACATACGCCGTGTATGACTTATAAAAAGTGCATTATAATTGCATAATTTCATGAAAGACACAATTATTTTTGCTAGAAAACATACTGTTACACAACTACTAAACTACTTTTAAAACTACAATGTCCTTTTCTCGTGAATACGTTTTTTTCAATATCCTGTTAAAGGATCCCGTTGTCCTTATAAATATTCAAAGGTAGAGATTTTTTGCATAGTCCTTTATATATGGACACCATAAAATTATGTGTTTTTAAGAACTTAGAACTAGACAAAACTTTAACTAAAGAAATTGGTACGGGCATATCAAATTTCGAACTTAAATTTTTGTCCATACATTTTTGGGATGCTCTACTATACATATACAATAGTGCGCGGGCTTTTTGGTTCAGTGTAGAAAATTAGAAAATATTATAAGGGCCCTTCTATATCTAATAGTCAAATGAATGGTTCGACCGCTTCCGTTTTGAATGAAATTTGATGGAAAGGTCTCTTGTTTTATAAAACGAAAGCAAACTATTAGCATACCTTTACCATACCATTATAAAGAATCTCTCTGAGATCAATGCTGCAAGTTCATGCCGACAAATTACCCAGATATGAAAGCAAAACAATGAATCAATATTCTGGTAAGGAGCTAATAAATCAATTTACATAAACACAGCCAATATGCCACTACGTCAGCACTCTTAGCAATAGATTCAGATATCAAAAGTATAGGCAAACGTCGAGGGAAAATGCAAAGAATAAAGCAGAAATTTGCATTAAAAATTTATCGAAGTCACATCGAAACTTTGAAGTACCAAACACTATAACAAATCTGAGAAAACTAAACGAACGAAAAACTCGAAATAATAAATACAATGCTTGTAATTGAAGCGTGACAAGTTGCTTGCTTAGGTCGCTGAGTTGAGGAAGCTGTGGAACAAAAAATCCATATCGAATTCCTGCATCCTGCCAATATTATAGCAAATACAGTGACATGGATAAATTGACAGCCTTAGCAGTGCCATTACTAGTTGTGCGTATGTGTGTGTGTGTGTGACGTATGCAACAACACATTTCAATGTTGTTATTGATGTTCTCTCGTAAACTCGTTGCAATGATTTTTGGCTCGAGTTCTGTTTGCTATGCTGATTTATGCAGCAACAGTTACATGCTGCAATTCGCATTTGGCCTTTAGGTCGTAACAACGTAACGAATATTGTGAGTCAATGGCAAATGAAGTTAGGAAAGTGCATGCAAAAATGTAGAGTATGCAATGCCGTCATTCAAGATTTCCTTAATATTTTGTTGTTGTTTTTCTGTTTCACATATTTTTCGTGGCGACGACAACTTTGTCAGCTTGAATTTGTCTCTTACTCTCTAAGCTGATTTTGAAGATGTTTCGGGTTTATTATGTTGTTCGTTTACTACTCAAATTTGTTTCTGTAAATGTTACCAAGTTGAAATTCGCTATTCCATTGTGTTGCTTTGTATGATGATTTTGACAGTGTGACTACGTGCCGTTGGCATTTGACTGTTGAACAGTGGCAGCATCACGCCTCTCGATGATTTTCCATTTTGCTGCCTTTGCATTCATAAAAAAATTTGTATAGAGAGGGCAAGTGCAGGGTGTGTTGAAAATATTCCCCATTTTTAGAATCCTTCGTCGAAGAGAAAATAATGTAAAAGTTTGTATCAAAGACTTCGTGGTTACCTTGAAGTTTTTAAAGCTTGAAAGTAGCGAACCAAAGCGGCGACTAATAACTGGTGCTACTTAAATGCAACTTAAAGGTTGCTGTTACTTTTAAGTAGCTGTTCATTTTTCCCTTAAAGTAATGAGACTTTGAGTGATATTAAAAAGTGATAACAAGGTTCCTATAGCGCGCTCGTGACTAGTAACTCAATACTTTAAAGTCACAAGAATGGTCGCAGCTCCGTTGCAGGGACTATTTGTGCTATTTGGATCAAAACCTCTGTAGCGCATGAACTTATGAAACAAACCCTCCTATCTACACCCTTGACCGCCTAATAGACACACATACACATGCACTCATCTGCCATTACCGAGCCTGAGAATATTTGCATGCATGCCAACTCGTCATGTCAGTCAACGGCAGCGCATACTCAGTTAGATAGACAAGCAGGCGTGCCCCTGATAGTTGGCATAGCTAAGATTTGACTTTGACTTCTTTTGGTCTGGCGTGATGCGCTGCCGCCTTTTTGTTGCTCCATTCATTTGCAAAAGTTGCTGTTTTGTTTAAGGTTTTGTGTTGGCAATAAAATTGAATTTTCAAAACGGTTTCCTGGCCTGACGAATATGCTGCTCGCCTCAGTAAGTCAGAGGTCATACTCAGACTGAGTTACTTCAAATCTTGATGAACTTGTTTTGCCGGTTAAGGCACACAATTGCTAGCAGAATAAATAATTTAGTTGACTTATTTATTTTTTGACTTTTTAGAACAATTCAAGTTGAAATGTAAATAAGAAAAGATAAAACATACCCAGCAACGAAAGGTTTTGGTACTTCTGTCGTATATTCAAGATCGGCACTGTATCGGCATCTGTAAATTATAAGAGAAAAAACACGCAAACGAGTTTTGGAAATTTTTCGTTTGCGGCCTTTTTTATTTTTCGTGTTTGGGTGTATACAAATAGTCGCTGCTTTCTACAGAATAAATTTGAAATCGAAGGAAAATGATAATATAAAGGGTAAGCCATGAAAATAAAGCGTTTATTATTTTCTGTTTGAAATCATATTAGTCCAGGTACAATGCGTTTTGAACTAGTATGCGGACTAGTATATTTCATACTAGTACTTTTTGGACTAGTATGTGGACTAGTACGTTTCATGAAATCATATTAGTCCAGGTTGAATTAGTATGGAACTGGTATTTTACAACCAGTATGATTCTAGTATTTCATGACGAGTAGATGACATCTCGTAGGACATCAACCCGTAAAAGATACCAGTTGCTTATATGGAAAAAAGACAAACGACTGACTAGCTGTAAAGTAGTTTTAAACTAGTTGGATTGACTGAAGGGATAGTACCATTTAAGTGTACTAAAATGTTCACTCACCAGGGATAGGCAATATTTTATTTTTGAGTGACGAAAAAATTCAAAATAAATTTTTATTCATTATTCGAAAAAAATTGAGTGATGAGTGGCCGGCTACTTGTATTCAAAAAAAAATCAAAGTGATGAATAACAATTTATTTTTATTTCAAGCAATTCTTGAATAAAATAAATTGTTATTCATCACTCAAAATTTTTAAATTAATGAATATTTTTTTATTTTTTATTTGAAAATTTTTTTAATCAAAATGGCCCAACGCTGTCACTCACATATCTTTGTATTTGTCTTTAGTTGTATACACTTGTCGTATCGCTTGCAACTTGCCATAGGAAATCCATAAATCCACTTACGACAATTGCATTTCATTCTATTTACATGTCAGACGGATGCCATAATCTGTTTTGTAAAATCAGTGGAATTGTTTTGTGACAGCAAAAAGCGGCGAGAAAAAAAGCACCAACCTAACTTGTATATAAAAATAAGTCAACTACCAATGTTTTACTTGTCGTGTTAATTGAATTTATAGTTTTCAATTTTATTTCGGAAGGAAATAAGTTTTCTCTTTTATTATTTCATTGACTTATGGCCCTACATAGGTGCTACGTGGCGTATGAGTAACTTAAAATTTAATATGTGAAACATACAAAAATCAATTGATTTTTGAAAAATAGGCTTGGGGCCACTTTCTCGATTAGCCGTCGGGTAATACTTTTTTTATAAGGGGTATTCTCTCTAAATTTTTTTTATAAAAAACACAAGAAATTAACACACTAAATTGCAAAATTTTGTTTAAACATTTTTTTCACGCTACATCAAAATACGTTTGTTTTTTATGCTAGAAAAAATTTTGAAAAAAAAATTTTACAGTTTGGACACTAGAAGTGTGTTTGTGTTAATTTCTTGTGTTTTTATGAAAAAAAATTATAAGGTATTTATGGAACTGTCATTTCAAAAAGCTTTTTTATTTAGTTTTTTTTTTTTTTCTTTTGAATTTACAGCTTAGTTTATAAGAATAAATTTTATTGTTCGAATTAGCTTTCCCTGGTCATTTAGTTAGGGTAAAGAAAGTCAACAAAGAGTGAGAGTGACCTTTATTTTCTTTGTTCGAATATTTTTAAAAATATAAAAGGTCAATTAAATTTGTCTGGTAAGCAGCTTAAGTCTTAGCCGAAAATTATAAGTTATTTCTAATACATACATACATGCATACATAGATGACTTTGGGTAATAAAATCCGATTATAAAACATAAAATACAGTTAAAAGCATTCACAAAAACTTTTCACCAAATCTAATTTGCCAACTATAGATACCCATTGAAAAAGGTACAAAATAATCTAAAAAGGTAAATGATGAGCGGCAAAAAATAAAATGAAAAAGTGAATATCAGCATTAGTACACAAATTATAATTTAACCACAAAAGAATTCATAAAAAATGTCAACTTTCAGGTTTGTACGACAAAAAGTTAAGTTGTCATGCGGTTGAGCCAGCGGTTTGATTGTACCCAAAAGTGCGGCCGATTTTCTAACCAGGCGATTGGTTGCATATTCGAGTGATTGTTTGCTACTAAGATAAAATTGCAAAAAAAAAAAAAAATGCTCATGAATATTTCTTGGCTAGGAATGTTTGCTATGTGATAAGGAAAATAGCAAGTTGGAGTGAGACAGCAGCAGCAATGGTTGCCCGAGTGACAGCCTGCGTTTTACAATGCACCACTGCTCAGGTATAAATCATGGTTGGATCAGTGGCAAAGTTCAAAATTTCCAATTACATTACAATTTGAAGAGTGAATCAGTGGAATTTAATTGACCATTTAAGCCATACGACATGAGCGCTAAGAGAATGAACGATAACGCCATAGAATGATGATGACATGACTGAATGATGTGGCGTACGGCAAATGGAAATTCGAACGGCTGAGAGCTGAAGATGGCAGGGGCGAGAGCGCAGTTGAAAATGTCATGTCATTGACAGCAAGCAGATGTAAAGTGATGTGTTGAAATTAAATGAAACGGCCAATGTAGTTTACTTGATGATAGCGAACTTGTGTGTGCAAGTTTGTGTGTGTGTGTGCTCGCTTGCAGCTTGACTCAACAAGAAAACACTTAATGGGAAAACGTTGTGTCCGCTAGCTTAGCAGCGGGTTATCGCACAGAAAAGGAAAGGCTCAATGCTTACCGCTAATGTTGGCCTCTTTGATGGATCTGACTACAATAAGCTATGTGGCGATGACATTTGAATGAGGGTGACTCAAAAACACCCAAAATCATGGCACTTTGATACAACTGCCATTGGCTATCGTCTGTAATGTTATTTGCCATTTGACAAGAGCGCTTCTAAGTTGGCAATTGTGTGTGTGTAGCATGACAATATGAAATTGTCTCTAAGCGCCATTTGCACTTGTCGAAACCCAATGTTGAGACCAACACTAAAAACTAAAATTTGACTTTTCTTCCAGCAACCAACAAATGGATTGTGTCGTTTGTCGAGATATGAGCTGAGTCATAGGGTGGGCATAAGTGAGCATGCAGATTTTGATTGCTGATGTAACTGTCAGCAGATTTAACTCATGCCGCATACGCTTTTTGTTCGAAGCACTAAAAGAACGAACGAAATCTCAGTCGATGTACATATGTAACGAGTTGGTCAACCACGTTTCCTATAAATAAGGGAATGACTCGCATACTATTGCGCTATACATTCGCCCTTTTATCTACATATTTAACCGTCAGATTTTTGTAAGCGCACTCGTCGAGTTTGCGTTGCTCAATGCAGTGTTGGCAAGCAATAAATTCAATTTTCTCAATTGTCAGTTTGTGATTTTGTTGGCTGACATTTTGTTATTTGACTTGCCACTTGTACTAAATTGTTGTTGTTGGCACGTGCCACGTTTGCCTGTGTGCGACCACATACACACACTTCATTGTTCCCTTCATTGTGATCATTGTTTTAGCTAAATGTGGCCACTATTGTTTTCGCATATAATTTTAGTGGATTTCTGTTTGACTTTGTGCTTTTCCGGGGAAAGCTAAATGTGAACGTAGATTTACTTTTATGGTTGAATTGAGTCAAGTGTTAAAGTGAAAATTCGCTTCAAATACTTTAAATCTAAATGTGCTATTAGCAGACCCAGCAGATGTTCTTCTTCCTGTTCCTGTATTCGCATTCAATGAACACATCTACATATTTACTCCCGTACTTGAAATAGCCTTTAACCGCAATGGCGATTTCGGCGGTCAGTCGGTTCGTTGTTGAGGCAACTGGCGCCAATTGGAGACACCTCGTGAGCGTAGATCTGCCTTCACCTGGTCCTCTCTTACTAGACTATCACCCCGTCGCTCTCTTCCTCTACTTTCATCGGCGGGTACCGATAAGAATGTCTTCTGGTCCCGATCACCATTGTACATTCGCACAACGTGGCCTAGCCAGCGAAGCTGCTGAGTTTTAGTTCGCTGAACTATGTCCACGTCTGCGTAATGCTCATAAAGCTCATCATTAAATCTTCTTCAGTACTCGCGGTCGCCAACTGTTAGGAGTCCATAAATCCTTTGATGAATTTTTCTTTCGAATACTCCCAAAGGCGTCTCATCGGATGCTGATGAGATACATAGGTGCAGCCTTGCGAACTAGCTACCCCAAGTGCTAACACTCAAGAATCATAGAAGGAAGATACATATATGTAAATTTGACTCAAACTTCTCAATCGGTTTCCGAGATAGTAGCGGATTTAAAAATATGTAAGAAAGCCCGTTTAGACTGATAAGATATTGTCCCTGTTGGGAAAATTGATGTTGTCCCTCCTCGTGACTGGCTCCTTTTTCTGTTGACGTATCTCCAAATAGCTACCATAACCAATGTCAGAGACATTCCACCCGGAAAATGAAATTTGTACGAAAGTTGGCAGGCCCTGTTTTCCGACATGCCCTCTTTTCCAACTCAAGCTCAAACACAAACTTTAACTCAAACCCCAATTTTTAATCCAAATCTGACTCAAACTATCCTCAAACTCAAACCCAAACTCATACTTAAACTCATTTTTAAACTCAAGCTCAAAATCAAACTCAAACTCAAACTTAAACTCAAACCCAAACTTTAACTCAGACTCAAAGTCTTTAACTGTAACTCATACTCAAAATCAAACTCAAACCTATTTGTTCCACATTTCTATTGCTTACTGTTTACTTTAAATTTGACCTTTGGTAACTTCTAAATAATTTTGTCAACTCTATATTTACACATTTTCCGTTCCCTCTAATAGTAGCGTGTTACTTTAAAGCAGGCCTAGGTAGCTAGTGGGACAATTGTCCGAAAGTCAGAGAACCAAGTTCACACAGATTATTATGCTCTTTGCTTGGCCTCTCAAACAATGAGAGCAGTAAGATCGCACTAACCAATCAATAGGTGTCGTTGGTTATGCTCAGTCGCTCACTTGAAAGCAACGACTCAACATACGCTTGCTAGTGAGCGAAGGAGCAAAAAGAAATAATATAATTTAATACACTCTCACTTCCAATTATGCCTAGCCCTGCTTTAAAGTCGCATAATTAGTTAAATCTTCGTTCCAAAGTCTATATATGTTGGTAGAGATAAAAGTTTATTTGAATTTTCTTACTGGGGTAAATTTGTGTTGCCGGTATAGCAAAATAATATTGCTCTTATCTTTATTTTCACGAGAATCGCTATAGATTAACTGCCTTTATATTACAATTTACGCACTTCCGAAACATCGATTCCTGGAAGCCATTAACTGCTTTTCTTTAGTTATTATTACTAATAAAAGTCTACGTGTTTAATTATAGACAATCAAGGCAAAAAATCAGATAAACAATTTAAGTAATAAAACAGAACAGCGAGGCAGTCATTACCAACAGCAAACCATTAAAGCTTATATATTTACTCCAATCTGTATGTAAAATTTCAACGGTAAAAACAATTTAATTTAAATTATGACCAACAACATGCAAAATTCACATTAAAATTTATCATAAATACGCGCATCCGTGTTGAGCCAATAACCTTAGTCTGCGCCCAACAATAAAGCGCGCATTGTCCGTAGTCCTTCGCTCGCCTTGCTCCAAAAGCCGCGGACTTGCTGCCGCACATTTTCGCTTAATCAGCATGGCAATCAACTCTTGACGTGCACACTTCCAAACACTTTGCGGAGGCTTGAGAGTGCCAATAATGACTTTAACTTGGCATTGAGTAGGTATTCTTTGCTTTCGTCTCTTGTAAACTTCCACCAACCACCTTCCTCGGCAAAGGAAACTCAATTTCTTGCAACATTGTGCCAATTTGCATATTCATCTTGATGAAGTTACTGCACAAATATTACTCAGTGAGCGAGCGTATGTTAAATGAATGTTGCTGCTGCTACTGTTTTGTTGTTGTTTTGTTATTGTTATTGCGCTTAATAGTATTAATGCTGTAGTCGTTACTGGCAGCACTCTAAATATATGTGCATGGGAGTGAATATATATTTATTTCCGCTAACAATTGCTAGAGCGAAGAGTAAAAATAAATACCACAAGCGAATATTATTGCACTATGGGCCAAACGAGGAAAGAAAAAAAAGAAAAAAAAAAATAAAAAAAAAAAAAAAAAAAATAAATAAAATAAAATAAAATAAAATAAAATAAAATAAAATAAAATAACATAAAATAAAATAAAAAAAAATAAAATAAAATAAAATAAAATAAAACGAAATAAAATAAAATAAAATAAAATAAAATAAAATAAAATAAAATAAAATAAAATAAAATAAAATAAAATAAAATAAAATAAAATAAAATAAAATAAAATAAAATAAAATAAAATAAAATAAAATAGAATAAAATAAAAAAAAAAATAAAAAAAAAATTAAAAAAATAAAAAAAAAATAAAAAAAAAATAAAAAAATAAAACTAAATAAAGAAAAGTAATAAAAAATAAAATAAAATAAAAAAAAATTAATAAAAAAATAAAATAATAGAAAAAATTAAAAAGCAACAAAAACTATTTAATTAAAATGATATTTTTGTTTAAAATATTATATTTTTGGTAGAAATATTTGGGCTAAAGGGAATGTAAGTATCGATAACTTTCTGCCCCAAAATCATCTTACCTGCCTCATAGTGCACTGCAATATTCCATAGTAATTCAGTAAATGAACATACACATGCAACCGTATCTTGTTGCCTTCTGCCCGCTGCCGTTCTCTTACTTCGAGCGTCTTCTCATTTGCCTTTACTCCGTTGCTTGCAATTCCTTCTGAATGAATGTCCGTCTCTTGTCATGGCGCCAAGGTTTGCGTTTGACTGATGGATTTGCATATCTGTTGGTCTGACACTTGCGGCAGATTATTATAATGTTGTTATTATTATTACTATTAATAATTGAGGAGGCGTCACATTGAATACGATGTTGTGGCATGCACTGGATGTGTTGTTGTGGTATGCCACATACAACAAAGATGAATACGCGAATCTGCGTTCTGAATGCAACACAAACACCAACACACATACATACTTACGAGCAAATTAATGCAAGCGTTGTGTCACGCGCTTGGTGTATCAATGAGTGCGGCAGGAAGTAAGGTGCGAAAGCAGGAAATAGCAAACTTGGCGTTGGCAAAATGCTTTACGGAACTTAGTGAAATCGACTAATGACGATAATATCAGTTTGGCGTGCAAATTGCAATTTATTATTGGTTGCATTGTTCGTTAGTTAGATGTATCTAAGTAATTTTTGTGCATGCGGCTCATGAAAGACAAAAAAAATCTCCCGATCATTTAAAAGCTTAACAAGTTTATGAAGGAATCGAGAGTAGTTAATGTTCATGGTGACCTAATCTCTTATTGATTGAGACTACGGAGTTGATTTTACTGTTTCACCACAAATTTTCACCTCAAAGCCATTTTTTTTTTAAAGTTCAGCGCATCCTGAAGGAGGTTCCTAAATAGGGATTACGTTTACATACATGAGGACATTCCCTGTTGAAAATCTGACTTCATTTGGTTATTGTTGTTAGCAGACATTTTTTCTCATGAAAACAAAACGTGAGCAAACTTTGTCAGCGTTTTCTTTTAGTTTTCGCTTATTCACACATGTATGTATGTATGTGTATTTGTGCATGCAGGTGCAGAAAGTGATGAAAAATTCATGAAAAAAGTTCCACATATGAGACAGCACCAAACTTGCAACATACGCGATATGCTGTTTGTTGTCTATTCAACAGTTTGTGAACTCTTGTTGTTGTCATTGTGTCTCCGAGGCTTTGTGCCATCTCCTGTCTTGCGACCACAAGACGTATTGCTGACAACTCATCAACAACAGCACAACGAACTATTTCAACTTTGGCAAACTATAAAATTCAGCAGCGAGAAAAGTCAACAACAATGAACAAAAAAAGAAAAAAAAAAGTGATAAGGAGAAAGCAGTAATTTCGCAATAACTTAAGACACAATGCTGATATCATAAGAAAACAAATGTCACATATGCAATATAAAATCAGACACACACAAGTACATGTGTCCATGGTACATGCATAAGCAAAAATAATGGAAAATAGCACCTGCATTTTCATTTGCATATACATATTTACATTAGACTGTCCCGAATAATCCAAGTTGTTTTATTTAAACGCATACACTCTAATTTTGACCATTATGCACAAAAACTTTCCTGATAAAGTTTTATACAGTTCGAAACGCGGCAACCCGTGCCGGTATTTTTTTTTTCTATACTAGATGCTCAATATTTTCCTTAAACGATCAAAACTTAAAAAATAAAATAATTGGGCTAAAATAATTTCTTTTTAATTATCCGTGAAGGACATGGAAATAATGTCCTTTAAAATTATTTTCCTTCAGCTTTATAAAAACTCTTTTTAAAAACATCTAATCTAATAAAAGTGCTTAAAATGTATATCTATACAAATATGGAAGGATCCACAGTAGGTGGACAGGAGATATCCCAGAAATTGTTTTTTACAGTATGGGTATCAAATGAAAGGTTTTCATGAGAGCCTGCACGTAATGTAAGTTTGATTTCGAATTTCAAAAAATGAAAACAATTTATCTGAAGCTTCCGTACTTCAATAAGTAATTGTTACTCATACGCCATGTATGATCTATAAAAAGTGCATTATAACTGCCAAATTTCAAGATATACACAATAATTTTTGCTAGAAAACATATTGTTACGCAATCTACTAAACAACTTTTAAAATGTCAATGTAATTTTCTCGTGAATACGTTTTTTTTAATATCATGGTAAAGGATCCTGTTGTCCTTATAAAATTTTAAAGGTAAATATTTGTTGCACAGTACTTTAGATATGTACAATATTAGAATTATTTGTTTTCCCAAGCTTTAATGAACTCTTTTGCCAACTTGGTATAAGCTGCTAGATGAAACTTTAAGTTCGGGTAAACCGAACCTTGAATACCCAGCGGTAGGTTTATATGATTTTCGAAATATTCCATTTTGGAAGTGGGTGTGGTTGGGAACTGATTTCGTCCAATTACATCAGGTATATTCCCTATTATGCTAGTATACCTTGTACCAATTTCTTCGTTCTACCGTAATCACTTTAAAAGTTATGACCCGTAAAATTTTCATATATGCCTTCCTGAAAAGTGAGCAGTGCCGCGCCTATTTTTAAAAATTTATCAAAAAATCGTAATAGAATGACTAGGGGGTTCATTCTACCAAACTATAAAATTTTAGCAATTTCCTTTACCGAATTATGTAAATTTGGGTGATTTGCGAAGTTTTCGATATCGAAAGTGGGCGTGGTTGGAGGGCGAATTTATCCAATCTCATAAGGTTTAGTTCCAACGATACTAGTATGCTTTGTGTCAAATTTCATCGTTCTACCGTAATCATTTTAAAAGTTAATACCAGTCGAATTTTCAAAAATGCCTCTCTTGAAAGTGGACGCCTTGGCCAAAGAGTAACCTGTATATAAAATTTCCTGCAAAAATCTCAATTTCTACTCAAGTTATCGTGTACACAGACGGACAGACGGACGGACATGCCTTAATGTACTCCTCTTTTGAACCCAAGAACTTTCATATATGGAACTCTATATCTATCTCGATTATATTGTGCCCTTACGTAGCACCGTTATGTGGACAAAATTATAATACCCATTATACTAGTACTAGTACGCTGGGTATAAAAATCGAATGCGAAACTTGGCGGATATTGGACACATATTTGCATTCAGCTTATAATGGAAGCGCAGCTGGCGGATCCAGCGAACCAGCATACAAAAAGTGGATGACTTACGGTCACAACATAATTTCCATGCAAAATGTAAGGCAACAACAAAAACAGCGAAAATGTTAGATGCAAACAAGCAAAACAACAATAAAACCATAGAACAATGAGAGCAACTTTGATGCCCTTGGCAAAGGTGCGAAATATTGCTGATTTGTTGCTCAGACCAATGCACTTTTTACATTTTGTCACTGTCACATTGTTGTTGCTGCTGCTTGTATGTGCGTGCGTATGTAGTAGCTAGTCAACTCATGTTGCACAAAACACAAAACGAATACAAAAACAACATTACTTAGCAAAAGTCAACAGACAATTCCGATGCACTTTGCTCACCTTTTACAGTTGTGTTGCATTGCTTTGCTTTTTTTCTTTTTGTTGCCATAATTTTGCGTGTACACAACAGTAATAATTTTTGTTAATGTTTGTATTCATGTTGTAATTCTTTAATAATTCCTGGAGTGCATGGCGTGTGACAGCTGTGCGTGCTTAAGCACATACCCTGCAACCAAAGCAATTGGTCCTAAACGATGGCACAACTGGTACGAGTACCAAGACAACTTGTTTGTAAACTCTCTTTCTTTCTGGCATATGTATATCCGACAAAAAATGAACCTGTTTGCAAAATGGACTAAAAAAATGTAGAGTTACTAATAGGCGGCCGCCGTGGTGTAGCGGTTAAGTGTTCGGCCTTCTACACCAAGTCGTGGCGGTTCGATGCCCGACAAAAGTAACATCAAAAATTATTCAGAAAAAGAATTTTTCTAAACGGAGTCGCCCCTCGGCAGTAGCTTGGCAAACTCTCCGGGTGTATTTCTGCCATGAGAAGCTTCTCAGCAAAAAATTCATTTGCTTGCAAGTGCCGTTCGGAGTCGGCAAAAAACTGTAGGTCCCGCCAACTTGTAGGAAAAACTCAAAAGCAACACACCACAAGTTGGAAAGAGAATCTCGGTTAAAATCTCGTTAGAGGTTATGATAACCTGTTGGTACATCGCCGCCATTAGTTTTTTTTTTTTTTTGTTTTTTTTTTACTAATGGTGAGTAAAAATTATTTAAGTAGTGCATAGTGCAGGAGTCCTCGGCTTTCATCGGATAGATCGAAGGTTCGAGTTGTCGTATTTAAAACAGCAAAATGAAAGTTGTACTGGGATGTTTCCACTTCCCCACATGATTGAGTGATTTTTTTCCTTTTCGAACTAATTTGTCATCAGTCAGATAGTAGGTTTTGCAAGTTTGGCTCTTCAATACAAGGTATATATGTACAACATTAATATGAAGCGACACAAACACACATACATAGAATGCAAACGCTTCACTGACAAATTTTTGTTCAGCGACATTTTGTTGCTCATACGCAGTGGTGCACTTTAGTGAACTTTTTTCACATTGAAGTGCTTACATAACATTTACATTATGCAACATCTCGTCTATGCGTATATTTGATTACATTGTATACTACTTCAAGCTAATCGTGGACGTACTTAAATTGAAATAAACTAATTTATTCCACTTGGAACAATGTTCCCTAGAGGAATACATTCCACTTTCCAAAGTGAGTGGTCAAATGAAAGATGTGCAGGAAGGCTAAGATTTTTTTTGGAAAATAAATGTTTCCTTCATAATCGGTTGATTTTCAAAGTGGACGTGTCAAATGAAAGGGCTCCGCCTATAGATGTATAAAAGTTTCAGTTCCCACCTGTTCAGTTTTTTTCTTCTGCAGAGTTTGTTTGATATTTAGCGTTGAAATAAATAACAAGGTCAATGAAAGTTGTCAATATATAAGCAATTTGTTTCTTTTAAATTTGAGGTGTTATATAAAAGCTTGGACTTAAAAATTTTCGAATTGAAATAAAATGGAACTATTTACAGAATAGCCAAAAGGAAATCTTGCGATTTTCCATTTCAAATAGCTTTATTTCTTGAACATGTGTGATTAGTTTATAATTTCATACTCTTATTGTTTCAGGATCTCCGTATTCTTGCACTGTAATAACATTATTTTATAGTTTTTTCATATCTGAAAGGCCCTAGTCTCTGACTGTATTTGCTACCTAAGTACTATTTCTGACAGCAACAATAGCAGCTGAAACAGAAACAGTAAAACAAATAGCAGTTAGCTGCATAGAATAATTGCTTATTCTTATTCAATAAAAAATGTTAACAAAAAACAAACTAAGAAGAGTACTAAGCAATCAAAATCTAAACGATTCAATGCAAGAAACTATTAAATTTACATAAACTTAAGACAGGATAATTCAAACCAACTTTCGGAATAAAGTTTAATTCAAAAACTTTAACAACAACTCAGCTTAATTAATAGAAATATCAAATAAAATAAGTTGTCTCTATTCTTATCGCTCCTTCAAAGTGGTTCTTATATGTATATACATAAATATAAGTCAATTGATTTCCACATTGCGTTTGCCAGCGAAATTTATTTGCTCTTTTTCACCGCAACGCTAAGGAAAAAATCCTCATTTATTTGGCTTGCCTTGATTGCAGTTCACTATAAAGCTGGAGTAGAACAACAAAAGCAAGCAAAAATAAAATAAATTAAAATAAAAAAAATTGAAATAAAATAAAATAAAATAAAATAAAATAAAATAAAATAAACTAAAATAAACTAAAATAAAATAAAATAAAATAAAATAAAATAAAATAAAATAAAATAAAATAAAATAAAATAAAATAAAATAAAATAAAATAAAATAAAATAAAATAAAATAAAATAAAATAAAATAAAATAAAATAAAATAAAATAAAATAAAATAAAATAAAATAAAATAAAATAAAATAAAATAAAATAAAATAAAATAAAAAAAATAAAATAAAATAAAATAAAATAAATAAAATAAAATAAAATAAATAAAATAAAATAAAATAAAATAAAATAAAATAAAATAAAATAAAATAAAATAAAATAAAATAAAATAAAATAAAATAAAATAAAATAAAATAAAATAAAATAAAATAAAATAAAATAAAATAAAATAAAATAAAATAAAATAAAATAAAATAAAATAAAATAAAATAAAATAAAATAAAATAAAATAAAATAAAATAAAATAAAATAAAATAAAATAAAATAAAATAAAATAAAATAAAATAAAATAAAATAAAATAAAATAAAATAAAATAAAATAAAATAAAATAAAATAAAATAAAATAAAATAAAATAAAATAAAATAAAATAAAATAAAATAAAATAAAATAAAATAAAATAAAATAAAATAAAATAAAATAAAATAAAATAAAATAAAATAAAAAAAATAAAAAAATAAAATTATTTGTTTTTGCGATCTTTTTATTTCCTAAATGTGTTAAGAAGCTGGCTTGAGGTCAGTGTAAAACACCACGTCAACTGATGCGGACGCTCAAACATATTTGAAAAAATCCTGATGACGACTACCATGTTTAATCGAAATATATCGATTATCTTCACAAAGCTTGTGTTTTAATTCAAAATCATCTGACCTCAAGCCAGCTTCTAAACACATTTAAAATAAAATAAAATAATTATGGTCGCCAAAACCTAAATTTTAAAATAAAAAATCCAATTTCAACTCCAACTAAACTTATTTAGTCACAATTGCTCGTTACTTCATTTGGCCAGCGGCATTCGTTAAATTGATAGCATTCGGCGTCAAATGTTTTAAGCAACTTTTCAAAACTTTATTTCCCCTGAATTTGCATGTTCTGTGAAGAGTGAAAGACTTTTCCTTATTGAAAATACACGGGCAAGTTTTTATTCCTACCCACAAACGTTGCTGATCACTGAAGGAATTCCTTGGTCTTTCAATAAAATTGTGCGAGTCATTATCTCGATCTTCCTTAAAGTTATACACCGACGTTCGTACCTTGGTAAACAAAATCTTACGTGTGTTCTTGCAGCGAGTATTTGTTATTTCTCATTCAAACTTTCTCATTTCATTTTCACTTTATTTTTTGTGTTTTCAAAGTAACTTTTTTCATTTGGAGTATTTTCTTGTCCTCGAAATGATGTCCAACTTTGCAATTTACACTCAGACATTCAACTGAATATGTAATCTTTAGTATTCTTTTCGAATTTGTGGCATGGCGTGCTTCTGCTCCAGCCGGATAGTTCGACAGCCACACTGCGTCCGCATTTTCAAGTGAACAAGACAAATTGAATGAGTTTTTTCTTTGTTTGTTTTATATGTTTTTTGTTTTTGTATGCAACTGCTGGGACACTCCTTCGGTTGCATTTCCTTTGACATTTCTCTTTTCTTTAAAAACTATTTCTGTGTTGCTGACCACTGCAAGTTATTTGCAGTAAAGTTTCATTCTTGATTTACTTTTCGATATCTCAAGTTATAGGCGCTTCATCGCTTCTGCTGTTTTTGTGTCTGTTGAGGTGGTGTCACAAAACTATTCAATATAAAACGAAGAAGTGTAAAGAACACAACACACGCACGCACATATGTGAAGAATTTTTATTCAATTTGCATTTATTAATAATTTCGATATGTGCGTCAATAATTAAGACATATTTTGTCAGCACCTTAATTTGCAGCAGATATAAGTTGATATACCTTAATTTAATTCTTTAATTTATTTTGCTTGGTTTTATTTATTTACTTTTATTTTATTATTATTTTTTATTTTATTTTATTACATTTTATTTGGTTGTATTCACTTTGTTTTTTTTGATTTAATTTATCTTTATTTATTTTATTTTATTATTTTTTTTTTTTGCTTTATTTTATTTTATTTTATTTTATTTTATTTTATTTTATTTTATTTTATTTTATTTTATTTTATTTTATTTTATTTTATTTTATTTTATTTTATTTTATTTTATTTTATTTTATTTTATTTTATTTTATTTTATTTTATTTTATTTTATTTTATTTTATTTTATTTTATTTTATTTTATTTTATTTTATTTTATTTTATTTTATTTTATTTTATTTTATTTTATTTTATTTTATTTTATTTTATTTTATTTTATTTTATTTTATTTTATTTTATTTTATTTTATTTTATTTTATTTTATTTTATTTTATTTTATTTTATTTTATTTTATTTTATTTTATTTTATTTTATTTTATTTTATTTTATTTTATTTTATTTTATTTTATTTTAAAACACATTTTTTTTTTAGTGTAAGTAAATACAAATTACCCTTAATGAGCATGTATCCATGTATTAACACAATTGAAGCGATAAGAAATATTACTGCAACCTTTTCCATAACTTACATTTCCGCTTATCCTCACATTTCCGTTTCTCATTGTGTGTGCGCATGTACCTCATATAGATTTGTTTGCAATGCACAACCGCAATATTTTCCAGTAATTTAAAGTGCTACTTATCTTATAATAAACCATTCATTGAGAAACCTTAATCTATTATATAAGTACACAAGTATGAGAAGAGTCAAGAGGAGTTGTCGGTATGATAAAAAGGTGAATTGAAGTGAGAAGAATAAGCCTTAAAACAGATTTAAAAAATAAATATACATATAAGAAAATTTATCAGCCACATCAGATAAGCAACAAAAAAAAAGAGAACCCGTCATAACAAAGCAAGAAGCAATACCCAGAGCAGTCACTTTGGCGATGATAAGTCAGTTTTCTGAGAAATTCCTATTACGCACATTATGCCTGATTTACTACAACAACTACAGCAATTTAAATCACCGTAAGATAAATGAAGCGATGACATACATTTGGGAAAGATAGATAGACCAAATGTGGCCAACATAGAAATACTACAATCATTTGCTCTCAAGGCGATTTAAATTCAATTCAGAAGGGATCACATGAGCGATTGAATAATGTCGAGAAAATGATGCATGATAAAGGATAAAGCTTAAATTGTCGTAAATTTATTAACTAACAGTGAATATCAAAAGTGAAGTTTTTGGTGCGTTAAAAAAAAAAGATATAAAGAAACTAGTATATACCCGCGGCCTTGCCCGCCCCTGCGAAGTCCCCTTTCAACATTTTAGGTAAGAATTCGGTCGTCGAAGTTAACCAAGTTAGGTAGATTGGTCTAATAAAAAACTGTTGGAAGATCAATTATTTGTCTATGTTCCTAGAGTTTTGAAAAAATAGTATGTATTGAAAGACGGTTTTCAAAAATTTTAATTAAATATACGTGCATATCCTTGAAATCGATTAGTTCATATAAACTTCAAACTTTGATATTTATATAATATTATTGAATACTGAAGCATTTACCAAGGGTATTTAAAATTTTCAAAATTCCCATCAATGGGGAAAGGTAGATTAATTAAATAATTTGAGGTTTTTGGGCGATCACGTTTTGACCGATAACTCAGTTATCCATAAATATATCGAAATACATATATAGAAGTCCAAATGAAAGCTGGGGTCATCCCTTTTCGTTTGATACCCATATTATATCGCAATTTTAAGGTTTTTGGGCAATCACATTTTGACCGATAACTCAGATATCGATCAATTTATCGAAATATATTGAAGTCCAATAGAAACCTAGGGCCATCCCCTTTCGTTTAATACCCATATTGTAGGGCAATTTTAGGGTTTTTGGGCAATCATCTTTTCACCGATAACTCAGTTATCGATAAATTTATCGAAATATATCGAAGTTTAAATGAAACCTGGGGTCATGCCCTTTCGTTTGATACCCATATTGTAGGGTAATTTTAAGGTTTTTGTTCAATAACATTTTCACCGATAACTCATTTATCGATAAATTAAACGAAATACGTATATCGAAGTCCAAATGAGACATGGGACCTTTCAGTTTGGTTTGATACCCATATTGTACGAAGTTTCTACACCTGTATGCGAAATATCATGAGTTTAGGTCAAGTGTACTCAGAATTATATGGGAAAAACAAAAAATCGAAAAGTAACGGTCCCAAGCATGGCCGGACCCCCCAAAATTAAAAAACAAAATAGCCTATACCTCCTTCCAGACTATTAGCTGTCTGCCTGCCAAATTTCAACAAAATCCGTCTCGCCATTCTCATTTACTTAAAGTCTTTACAATTATTTCCATCTCTAATATTGTTGGTAATACTTAGTATGTATTTTAAAAAGATATTATTTTTATCGCCTAAAAAATTATTTGACTGCTTAGTTTTGTAATATGCTTAAAACAACATTTCTTTGTATATCAATTAAACTATGAGATTCTATATACCATTTGTTTGTTGGTATGTTAAGTGAAACTATCACCCGTCATATGCAGCAATGCGATAGAACCCTATTTTTTCTTTACGTATAGAGAAATTTGCATGTGAAAGGCAAAGCAACGTATGTAGCTACGGATACTCAGTATGCTGTCGGATATCGCCTTAGGTGCGGTTTGAGCATGATTTTCCGCTAGTTACACAAATTTTAACTTTTGTGCCAAAACATTGAACTTTTTTCATGCGTTTTCAAACACATAGAAAAAAACACACAGGGGTTGTAGGAGGCGTGTGCTTACTATTACCTTTTGCTTTTCCTGTTTCACCCTTTATTTTGGGTCAGCATTATTACCTTAATGCGGTTTTATTAAGCTTACACATTTACATATGTTAGCTTATACACATATACTTCTAATCGGTTGTATGACTTGTTTTGAACTGCAGTTCGGGCTATCTTGATACGACCACAATGAAATCAACGTTTAGTCGGATTGAAAATTTCTTTGTGGTTTAATCGATTTTTTGTTATGATTAGAAGTACAATTGACTTCTCATTTGGGGTTTCGAAGAAGAAAATAAAATAAATATGTGAATGAATATGTATATTAGGGTGGTCCTTATTTTTACGGAGACAACTCAATCCCTAAATCGATAGTAATATATCCAGAGATGTCACACACAAATTTTTATCCCGATTGGAGATGGTTTGAGCACTATGGAGACTCAAAAAATAAAAGTGATTTTTTTTCTTATGTAATACTCGAAATCGATAGCACTATGGTCGGAGATAACACATGCAAAGTCTGGCTCCGATTGGAAATGCCTAAGGCCAGACCACCACCTGCGACACGCCTTACGTGTTTCCAATCGGAACCAAATTTTTTATGTGCTATCTCCGACCATAGTGCTATCGATTTTGAGTATCAGATACCAAGTATAATCTTTTATTTTTTGTGTCTATAGTGATATGGAAAATTTCGAAAATCACATAAATTGACATAACTAGGTAAGCTAAATAGCTAAAATAGTATAAATTGGTATGTAAATTCTCCTAGGGCCTATATCATTATTATTCGGTTCTGAAAACTACCGCTAAATAGGTATTTATTGTTCGGTTCACTCGAACTTAGACTTCTGTTTTTTTAACGTGAACTATTAATGGTGTACAACTCATTTGAAAATAATCAGTTATATTAAACCGCAAAACCAAAAAGAGTATGTTTGCTTTCAATTATGCTATCCACATTTTGTTTATTTGAAATGCGTACAAGGAAGTAGATTCGTATGATACGAACGGATTTCACATTTAGAGTGTATTTTAAACAGGAGTTAATTTCGTTCGCATTTACCATTTTAAGTTTCTGACATATATCTCGATATACGTAGTTCCAATTTTTTATCTAAAAAATTTATTTTTATTTAATACTGTTATTGTTGTTGTAACGAGGTGTGGCTCTGTCCAAATGTCAGAGAGGGTCACCCCGCGTGTATTGCTCTTGGCCGGATCGATATAAAAAAACGGCCCGGGTCGTTTCGGAACGATGGGTACAGCACAAGTGCTGGCACCGTTCTCGTAGAACCGGCAATACGTAGATACTAGCCGTGTAGGCCATGTAGGTCTTTTAGCGTTACCCAGGGTGCACCAACGGGAAGGTGATCTACCCTTATACATGCGTTGCTACGCTAAATTTCTCGGAAAATACATAATCCGGCTACACGCAAAATATCAAGCTCATCGAGTCATACAAATGATTGTTTAGAATATATCGGGCCCTGGTAAACTTCCTGGAAGAAAAATTATCCCACACTTTAACCCAAGAATAACGCTACCTACATACCAAATTTCAAGTAAATCCAACCATCTACACGATAGTTTAGAATCAGTCAGTCCTGGGTCCACTTTCCGGAAGAAAATTTTTCCTATGTTTTAATCTAAGCATATAGCAACTTTCACACCAAGTTTCAATCAACTCGAGCCATAAATGCGATTGCTTAGAATAAATCAGTCCCTGGTCCACTTCCCGGAAGAAAAATCATACCATACTTTAATATAAGCAAAACGCTACTTACACACACAATTTCAAGTAAATCCAGCCATTTATACGATAGTTTCGAATTGGGGTGTCCCTGGCCCACTTCCCTGAAAAAAAAACTTTACAGAAGCACTCTCCAGGCTCCTACTAATCTATCCCAAAAATTTTAAGAAAATCGGTTGAGTGGTTTTGGAGTCCATAAGCTACATACATACTTACATACATACATCCAATTTTATATACATGCATATACAGGAGATAAGTTAAATTTTTTACATATTTTGAATTTCAAACATCTTGCTTCTGCTGCTCACATTCTCCACATTTCCACTGTTTACCCTAGATAGTAATTTATCACACACATTTGAAAAAAAGCTACTGTAAAACGGGTCAAACGTGTGTCATTTGTGTGGCAATAAAGCCACAACCGGTCAAGCTAAAAAGTAACATATCAATGACCCAACACAAACATACAACATACACTCACCTCATTCGATATCCACAATTTCAGTTATCGACTAGCACTTTAAATCAAAACGCAATAAAATTTTGTCTGAAATACAGCTATGAATTGCACATAAATTCGCATTTTTGTTTTACTTTATTGCTTTTGCTAATGGAGACTGCCCATAGTGGCTGGGGTTTCGTTGTGCCAAATAAAGTGAAAAATTATGGAATTGAATGTCTCTAGGCCATATTTGGGGTACTAGCACGACGTCAACAAAGTTGCAATTATTAACGACTCGTAAGCTTGTTAAATCACTATAAAAAGATTTACGACTTTTTAGCTTTGCCCAAAGGGTTTGCAATGTGTGATTCGAATTTGGTATTTAACAATTTGAAAGGAGGTGCCTACATTTTAAATTTGATTTAACGAGTTTCCATGTCTAGCTCGTTATGTTTTATAGTTATAGTTGTAATTGTGCTCTTTAGGTCTTAATTTTTTGTCACAAAAATATGCTTATTGCCGTGCACAATATATAAGACGGCGAAAAGGGCTTCCTTACTCTATATATAGGATTTTAGCTTGACAAGTAGGGAACAGTTCTGGAAGCTACAACAATTTCCTTGTTACTTTATTTTATTTTCTTTTTTTTATCTTTTATTTTTTTGGGTGATTCAAAAAATATGTCGACTTCGTCTTACCCCCTAAAAAGTTAGGTATTTATGAGAAAATAAGCCATGCAAAAAATTAGCTCTCTAACCTGACCCTTAAGGGTGGCTTTTTTTCACCCTTTCCCATTGTGGTAAACACTCTCAATAATTTTCACTTTGATTTTTAAATAGTTCTATAAATTTTTTTTTTAACTTTTAGATACAAATTTTTAATAATAATTTTTTCTCAACCGACAAAGTTTTCAAAGATAAAAAAAAAATTTGTATCTAAAAGTTACATCTTGGTTTTTCTCTTAAAATATATGTAACTATATTTTTGGTTCGTCCAGCAAATCCACCAAGAGGAGATGGCATTTCATCGCAGCGCACAGAGGCAAATACTAGCTTTAATGAAATTGGAGCAGCAACGGTTTGCAAGTTACCTCCATTCTGGTCGGAACAGCCTCAGCTATGGTTCATTCAAGTGGAGAATCTCTTTCAACTTTCACGTATCAGGAGGGATGAGACGAAGTACGCGCATGTCGTCGCTAATTTGGATTCAGCTCATTTAAAATTTGTTGGCGACATTTTACTTTCCCCACCTGAAGATAATAAGTATGAAGCAATCAAGCAATGTTTAATATCATCCTTTGCTATATCTGAAGAAACTAAATTAAAGAAGCTGTTTGGAGGTTTAGTAATGGGTGATCAGAAGCCGACACATTTTTTACGTTCAATGAAAGCATTGGCAGTAGGTAACAATGTTGGAGATAATGTTTTAAAGACTCTTTTTCTTGATCAGATGCCGGATAATGTGCGATCAATATTGGCAACCAGCAATGCAGAGCTTTCGTAACTGGCACAACAAGCCGATAAAATATTAGACATTTCTCGTCCTCAGATAGCAGCCTTATCAAATAGTGATAGTGTTATCAATCAACTTTCTGCAAAAATTGAAGTTCTTGACCGAAAATTCAATGAAGTTTTGCGCGGGCGAAGTAGCAGCAGAGAACGTTCAAGAGTAGGAAGAAATAGAAAGAATAGTAAGTCAAAAAGAAATGATTGGTGTTGGTATCATAATCGTTTCGCCGATAAAGCATCAAAATGCATTCAGCCGTGCTCATATAATCAATCAAAAAACTAGAGGAGATTTCGGGTCCTGCGACGCTCGAAATTTTGTCAACTACAAGTCGCCTTCTAATAAAAGATCGTTTTTCAAATTTAATTTTCTTAATTGATACTGGTGCTGATGTTTCTGTCATACCAGCAACTAATTTAGCAGTTAAACAACTTACTAGATGTCCTTTAAAACTTTTTGCTGTTAACGGTACGGAGATCATAACGCATGGCATGAAGCTTTTGGAACTGAATTTTGGATTGAGACGTTCATTCAATTGGATCTTTGTTGTCGCTGATGTAACTCGTCCTATTATTGGGTCTGATTTTCTTAAGCACTATAATTTGCTTCCGGATTTACGAAACGGTACTCTAGTGGATGGGACAACGTCCGTTAGCATTAAAGCACGCATCACAAGTGATGCATCAGTTTCTTTTTCGCACATATTAAATAATAATTCTGAGTATCAAAAGGTTTTAAGACAATTCCCTGACCCATACATTTTTTATGGGGGAAATGAAATTTTTTTCAAAGTGAATTTTCTTTTAATTTTTGAAGTTTTTTTCAGAATGTTTTTACATACCCTTAAAGATGAAGCTTTGGAGCTTCCAAAATGCTAAACCATGTGCGAGTAGCTTAACTATTACAATAATTACAGCTAGACTCGCTAATTTTTGGCAACTTTTTTCTGGATCCAAGCGATCTTAGACCCTTCTGGCTCCAAAAATTCTTCCAATAAAATTTCGATCGTTGATTGCTCGGCCAAGAGAACATGTAGAATTTTTTCGAGTATGCAGTTTTGTAGCCCCTTTAATTTTAGTCTAACAAAGTGCTAAACTTATGTTCGTAGGAAGTCTCGCTGATTTTTGGCAATTTTTTTCTGGATCCAACCTCTATTTTTATATGTTACTCATACTCCGTGTAGGACCTATAAAAGTGCACTTGGATCCAGAAAAAAAATAGCCAAAAATCAGCGAGACTTCCCACGAAACTTAAGTTTAGCACTTTGTTAGACTAAAATTAAAGGGACTACAAAACTGCGTACTCGAAAAAATTCTGCATGTTCTTTAGGCCGAGCAATTGAGTTTTATTGTTCGGAGGAGCGCACTTAGATCCTTTTGGCTTCAATCATTAATGCAATAAAATTTAGTACGTTTTTGGCCTGGCAAATATATGGCACTAAAATGTCCAAAATGGCTTGGATCGTATTGTCAACAAATATACACAATATTTAACTATACAAATATGGGTATAACTCAATTAAAAAATGTCGATTGGTATTGTGGGGGGACGAGCCGCATGCCGGACATACATTCGGCACATCAGGGTGCAGTCTAGATATGTAAGAGTTTAACCTGCTACAATATCCTGTCATTAGGTCTGTTTTGATTTAGACCGTCAGTTATCTGAGTGTTTATGACATTTAGAACAGATGTTGTGCTCCTACCTTTCCTGAAGCCATGTTGGTGCTCGGCTAACATCAAGTGTAGAGGGGGAGCAAGACCGCCTCAAGTGTCTTTACTACTGGCGAGAGGAGTGATATCGGACGATATGACTCCCCAACGTTAGCTGCCTTGCCAGGCTTTTTTTTATCCTATTTTATTTCATATCATTTTTTCTAATTTTGGAGATTTTCTGTCTTGCTTTGCGATTAAATGCATTTGTTACTATATGAGCTTATGTATATAGATGAATATGTAAACATATTGCGTATCATTTGAAATTTTGAGTAAACATAAACAACCTGAGGCGCTTTTTACTATACTTGTTTTGATTAAACAAAATTGACCATTTGAATCATTGCAATCATTTGTGTTTATATATTTGTGTTTGTATATTTGTTTATTACCCGTCGTTACTTTATTCTGCAGTGTCCTCGTCCCAACCGAAGGACATCTGTTCATATATAACATTTCCTCTAGTATATTTCAGTCATTCCATTTTGCTCATTTAATTCAATTCATAGGATTTGCATGAATGGCTGGCTAGCCTTGGTTGTTGTAGTTTTTGATATTTTTGTATAAGCTGCGGTTTTATTTTTGGTTCTTAGTTTTTGCCTTTGACAGCTTTTCATCATTGCGAAATTTTGCGTGTTGACAAGCAAATGCAAATAAAGCGCCGTATACATATGTATGTATGTATGGCATATGTGGTATATATGGACGCTGGTAAGTGTGTTCATTGGGGTGGCCCAGTCTAAAGTCAGGTAGCATGAGAAATAAAAGAAATTATATTTAAATAGCAATTTTTTATTGCACCCATAGAAAAGTTCTGTATTATATTTCGAAGGAGCAACAGTTTTTAAGCTATTGCATAGATTTTATGGCAGGCCTTGGCGGTGGGAGTGATATGAACAAAATGTTAATGTTAAAAAAGTTCGTAACGGACTTTTTTCAATGTTAAAAGGTTCGGCGTTAGCAACATAACTTGGCAAAAATAAATACAAGCGTTGCCTACATTTAGGCGTATGACATTGTACTAATGTTAGCAGCAGGCCAAAATGTTCCCAAATAGGCGCCAAAATGTTCCCAAATAGGAGCCACAATGTTCCCAAATAGGCCCCAAAATGTTCCCAAATAGGCCCCAAAATGTTCCCAAATTGGCCCCAAAATGGTCCCAAATTGGCCCCGAAATGGTCTTAAAGTCATCCCATAGTGACCTAAAGCCACCACAAGGGATCCCAAAGTGGCCCCAAAATGTGACCAAATACATAGGTCCCAAAATGTTCCCAAATTGGCCCCAAAATGGTCCTAAATTGGCCCCGAAATCGTCTTACAGTCATCCCATAGTGACCTAAAGCGACCACAAGGGATCCCAAAGTGGCCCCAAAATGTTCCCAATTTGGCCCCAAAATTGTCGCAAATAGGCCCCGAAATGGTCTTAAAGTCATCCCATAGTGACCTAAAGCGACCACAGGGATCACAAAGTGGCCCCAAAATGTTCCCATATGACATCATATGATATGACATCGTACGATATGACATCATATGATATGACATCATATGATATGATATAATATGATATAACATCATACGATATGACATCAAATAATATAACATCATACGATATGACATCATATGATATGACATCGTACGAAATGACATCATATGATATGACATCATATGATATGATATAATATGATATAACATCATACGATATGACATCAAATAATATAACATCATACGATATGACATCATATGATATGACATCATATGATATGACATCGTATGATATGACACCGAAATGATCCCGAAAATGGTCCCGAAATGATCCCGAAACAGTCCCGAAACGATCCAGAAAATGGTCCCGAGGTTACGCCGAATGTATTGCGCATATGGGTATAATTTGCCCGGGTCTCGATGGACAAATTTTTCATTTGTAAATAATTGATTAGAAATGAAGTTTTATCGTTTTTCAAGAATTCCATAAATTTGTCAAAACTCAACATTTCTTGAGTGATGAATAACAAGTCATTTTATTCAAGAATCGCTTGAAATAATAATAACTTATTATTTGTCACTTTGATTTTTATGAATAAAAATAACCGGACACTCATCATTCAAAATTTTTAAAATAATGAAAGCAGCAGCTGGAGCTGTACATTACATTAAAATTGGATCTGTAACCGTTGCCTACATTTAGGCTATACTACTAACAGTGTGACGTTGTACATAAAATTGGAGCTGTATAGGCTATACTGTTAACAGATTAAGGCTATACTGCTCTAAAGTCATAAATATGCTCATTGAGTTTTCATAAATATTATAATTGCATAAGTTGATAAAAAGTGATATGCAATAGTTTTACCGCGGCAGTCCCCGAGTGCCACACGTCCTTTTTTTAAATATTTGTCAGTCTGCCTTTGTGTTTGTACGTACCTCACTCAAATACTACTTTATGGAATGACATAAAAATTTGGTAAAATTATTGCAAGATGTCTAACTCAAACAATACGATTCATTTTACTTTATTTTCGTAGAATGCGAAGGGGACCGACTAAAAGTTGCTTTAAAATGGACCAGCCTTATGTACATACATATGTAATATATGTATACGTATGCAGCATATTCAAAGCAAATAACAGATACCGCATGAAATTCAATTCAACAGTGGGTGATGCGTCTTCTACTTAATTTGGGTTTTATTTATTTTAATACTTTTGTACTTTAACAAATACTGAATAGCAGCTTATACTGATTGACTTTTTAAGAACTCATGTTTTTTTAAATTTTGTTTACATTAATATACGCACATGTTTTATTAATCTTTGTTCCGTGTTTTATGCACGTCGTTGAGTGGGTGAAAAAAAACTGAACGAAAATAAAATCAACTAACGATGTAATTGTAAAATATAAATAAAAAAATCAATCCATGGAAATTTTGTGTCGCACTTCCTGAATAAATATATGTTAAGCTTACTTCTCCCACCGAAAATGTTTTTATAAGCACTAATTGCTTTTTGATATATGTATATATATTACGGTACTTAAGTGCCTTTTGATTCAAGACGTGTAAAATACGTGAATATTGCTAAATAAATATTTCTTAAAAAAGAAAGTTATTTACTCTTGTTTGTACACGAAAGGAATTAAATTGTAATTCCAAAAAAAAAAATAAAAAAATTAAAGAAAAAAAAAAAATATGAAAAAAAATAAATAAAATAAAATAAAATAAAATAAAATAAAATAAAATAAAATAAAATAAAATAAAATAAAATAAAATAAAATAAAATAAAATAAAACAAAATAAAAAAAATAAAATAAAATAAAATAAAATAAAATAAAATAAAATAAAATAAAATAAAATAAAGTAAAATAAAATAAAATAAAATAAAATAAAATTAAATAAAATTAAATAAAATTAAATAAAATTAAATAAAATAAAATAAAATAAAATAAAATTAAATAAAATAAAATAAAATTAAATAAAATAAAAAAAAAAATAAAATAAAATAAAATAAAAAAAAAAAAAATAATAATAATAAATAAAATAAAATACAATAATTTTATAAGTAGTTGTTTTAGCGATTTTTCCTTAAATAGGAAGAGCAAACAAAATAAAATAAATTAGAATAGAGGAAATTTAAATAAAATAAAATAAAAAAATAAAATAAAAAAACAAAAAAAAAAAATAAGATAATAAAAAACCAAATAAGATAAAATAAAACTAAAAAGTAAAATAAAAAAAAAATAAAATACAATAAAAAATATAAAAAAATAAAATAAAATAAATAAAATAATAAAAAAAAAACAAAATAAACAAAAAAAAAATAAAATAAAGTAAGATAAAATAAAATTTTCGTAGTTGAATTTCACCCCCTGGGGTGTATTTAGTTATTTATTGTGCCGCTGTCTGGATCTATTTTAGAGAGTTTGGTCTTTACGAAAAATTACGAATTTAAGTTTACTTAATACATATAAAGTTATGTATAGACCACGAAATCGTTATGCCTTTCTTATTATCGGAAGGCCTGGAGTTTTTTTTGCGAAATATACATTTTAATGAACGGCATAATAAAAGAAATTTGCATTTATTGTTAATAAACCCCGGACACTAAGTGATGAAATTTGTACATTTTGTGAACACACTTACAATCCAAGGATATTTGTCCATTGTCCAATAACCACACAAAATTTATTCGTATGACATCATTAGCAACGATAGGAAACTACTTCAAATTTCCTTTTTGCGCTTTAAGCCGAATTAAGGCGAGGATATAAGAAACAAATAAATAATACACTAAGCGGATTTAATGGAACGCAATTCAGGCAGACTTAACTAAACGAAACGGAACGATAAACGAAACTCAATTCTTCTAGCAGACCAACGGCGAACGATGAAATCCGTACATTAAATACGCTAAAAGTAGTTGGGCAGGAAGCAAAGTAAGAAGGTGGCGCCGGAATGGTTGCAATATGATACCAAATGCTATTCTCGCTGCCATTTCCTCGTAGCAATGTCGATGATATTTTATATGAAGTTTAATCGAGGTTTAATACAGCTACTCAATGCGGACAAATGGGGCAACGGTATGAGAGAGAGACGAGCTACCAAAGGGAAAGGATAAGCGTCGACCGTGGCGGTGGTCGATTGATATTTGACTGAAGTTGAGCAAGAAAATTGAGTGAGCGGAAGTGGAAAAGAAAGAGGGCACTGCAGCAGCACCAACAATAGCAACAACACCAACAACAACAACAGCAAAAAGCACATCAAAATAGAAATTCACTCAATTACATTTAGAAGAATATCAAGCAAATGGTCATCACTTAACGTCCTGTCCAACAAACGAATGTGGGTTTTAGACTAACAAACACACAAGCATATCTATATTTGGTTCACTCTTTTACCAAGAATATGGAATCAGTGCAGTCGTGCATTTGGGTTATTTAATAAGGCAAATAAGCGGATAAAAAACGCTGTGGATCGCATGAGTGCATGTGGGGTAGGAGGAAATTCATAAGAACTTAAGTGCTTGATGCTTGGCCTGCAGCGTAAGCCCTTTTTTCCGAGTGCTGGGTACTTTATTCAATTGAATTGACGCAATTGGTTTGGCATTTGTTGGGTAGTGAGCGGTACCATCCACCATTGTTAATGCGCAAAAGTTTTAAATTTTATAGTAAGAAATTGTCAGCATAAAATTTAACACACTTAAGTACTTTGTAAAGAAAAATGTGATTTTATTATTATTTTTAAATTGAGCGTGCAGTCGTCTAGTGAAGCAGCAAAGTTAAGGATTACTATAAGCGTTTAAGGTCCAAACTTTTTAATACTCAAATGGATGTGGGAGCGTGCAATCACAATCTATGGATATAAAATTAAGAGATATAATGCTGATCAATGAAATTCTTTAATTCAATCGGATGGGCATGGTGATATTTTGGTAATGGTGGGCGATAATTATGCCATGGTTGATATATTTAGTTACGATACGATTGATCAGGAACGTAAAATGCTATATTAAACTTGTCTCCGGTCTTTTGCTTCCAACTATTCAAAAAACAACAGATAATTGCACCCAAAGAAGGAATAATGATAATGGTTTGGTAATGGTCTTGCTTCACTTACCATTCAGCAGTAAACTATGTAGTATCTTTTGCCTTTTTTTTAAAGCAGTGTAATTTTTTATTTAATTTTGCTTCGGTTGCAACTTTCTATTTAATGTGCATCTACCATTCTAACAAACCTACCTACATTCGCTTCAGGGAACAAAGCGCGGCACTTCATACCAGTGGCGGATCCAGGATTTTGGGAAGGAGGGGTTTAAATTTTTAAGCTATTGCATAGATTTTATCGCGGGCTTGGCACCTAAAGCAAAAAAAAAAAACGGAACGGATATTTTGTATAAAAGGGTTCGAAAAGGTTCGGTGTTAGCAAGAGGTTGAATACATAAAATTGGATCTCTATCATAAAGTTAATGTTAAAGTTAACCTTAACCTTAACTTTAACTTTGACTTTGACTGGACTTCGACTCTGACTTTAACTTTGACTTTGACTTCGACTTTGACTTTGACTGGATTTTAACTGTGACTTTGACTGGACTTAGACTTCGACTTTGACTTCGACTTCGACTTTGACTGGACTTTGACTTTGACTTTGACTTTGGCCGGCCTTTGACTGGACTTTGACTTTCAATTTGACTTCGACTTCGACTTTGACTTTGACTGGACTTAGACTTTGACTTTGACTCTGACTTTGACTTTGACTTTGACTTTGACTGGACTTTGACTGCACTTTGACTGAACTTTGACTTTGACTTTGACTGGACTTTGACTTTGACTGGACTTTGAATTTGACTGGACTTTGACCTTGACTTTGACTTTGACTTCGACTTCGACTTCGACTTCGACTTCGACTTCGACTTCGACTTTGACTTCGACTTTGACTGGATATGTGCGGGAGGATTTTGAAATTCAAAGCCTCCACCGCTGCTTACGGGTCTTGCATAAGTTGATAATATGCAATAGCTTTACCGCGGCAGTCCACGAGTGCCACACGTCCATTTTTTTAAGTTCGAGGACATTTCTCATTCACAGTTTCTCAAAGTTGGCCTTTTAGGCTTGTTTTTTCAAAAAACTATGTACCTACATTTATTGGTATGGGCAATGTCAAATTCTAGGTATCACTTATGTAAATCGTTTAAAAAGTCACCGAATGTGTGTTACGTAAACACAATAATATACATTTGCAGTTTTACTATGTTTTTTGTCTAATTTTTTTTCTATCTTTTGCGTACCTTTTACTATCAGGGCAATTCCAAATATTCTCCCAGAATTTTTTTCCCTCGGATTCTTGCATTCTTTCGGAAAAATTCCTTCAAGTCCTTTCTCGAAGGAAAATTTCCAATATTGGGAATCATTTATTTTGGCAATTGGCATGATACTGCGAACTTTAAATTTTGTTTAGGTTATTAAATTAATGGATAATTTTAGCGAGAGGGAAAAAATCCCTGCGAAACTTTATTTGAAATTGCCCGGTATATTTTTTGCGTTATTTTTACTGTATTTTTTGTATAAATTTTACTGTCTTTAGTGTAATTTTTACTTTATTTTTTCCATAATTTTTACTGTATTTTTGTGAAAACTTTACAGTAAAATTCAATGGTTTTGGGTAATTTTTTACTATACTTTGGCCTAATTTTTACGGATTTTTTATTATATTTTTTGTATATATTTTTTTTGCTCTGAATTACTGTGAAAAATGTGACTTTTTGGAGGGCGAAGGGGGGGTTGAATCTGAAAATCACCCCCGTGGAGCCGCCCCTGCTTCATACTATCTATCCATTACTTTGTTTCATTTTTTTCTATTCTTTCTTTTGGGTGCCCATTTAGCTGCGAGCAATTTTATGTATATTTTATAAAAATTCTGAAGTGTTTATGTGCAGAATTTTTAATTTTTCAACAACATTTAACCTGGGCACTAAGTGTAGCCGTATCTTTTGTAGAGCATTGAACTTTTGTTAATTAGTTGCACAATGTTGTTGGGAAGGGGGTTGAACAATGTGGCTTTGAGTCTACTCGTTTATTCTAATTACTACAAAAAATTGAAATACTTGAAAAAGCTGAGCTAGAGGCAACTCTAGCATAGTAGAATAGATGGCTTGACCCCTTTTGTAAGGCAGAGGAAATATACTTGCAAATTTATTGACCGTGTTGGGGTTTGTAAAGTAATTTTTCTTAGTTGGGCTTATTCTTATGAAGGGTTATTTTTACTAAGGTAGAATGATAGCGCAGAAAACTTACTTTCAACTGAACGAGAGGTAGGGAGAGCTACTTGGAAGTGTTTGCCATACCTTAAGTGTCTCGAACTCAGGCCTTTGGGCAACACGTTTCTTCTCTTTAACCAAATGTCTTTTCCCACTTTTCTCTATAACGCTGATATCAAATTATTTAAGCGAGAAAAAATCCAATAGCGACACTCTCTGGGATTAATGAATATGTGAATGAACTTGTGTGAGTGTTTTAACTGCAGCTTAGGGATATGAAAATTTCAATCAAATTGGATTTTTAAATCCTTTTGCTTCTTGCTTTAATCATATGCCAGCTCAACCAACCGAAATTGATCTTGAATACCAAACGTTTCAGCTTACTTTGGTTACATAAGAAAAGGGAGCAAAGCAATTACCTGTTGCATGGAATATATTATTCCAGTATACACGTATGCATGTTCGGGTATTAAAACGAATTGAAAACAAAGCCCTCTTCAATATTAAATACAGCTACCGAAACACTCATGCAATCATTTCACCATAAGTCAATATTAAATTGGGTGTTGGTTTTTTGTGTTCGAGTAGTTAGCAAAAAAATAGAAATGTAAACGTGTTCATTAAGTAATTTAATTTTTTATAGATAGACGTGGGTAAAAAACTTGAACTTTCCCATTTATGGTTTTTATTGGTCTGATATAATTCAATAATTGTTTTATTTTTTTTTTTTCTTTTTCTTGTTAACTGCACTGGAATTTTTTCGTTGCAAACACAAATGTACGTACAAAAAGATTCGTATACGTATATTTACAGCAGGTATGGAATTTTTTTGGCTCATTGCATTTTTACATATTTGTTGTTTATTTCATTGTACGAATATGCTCAGCATGGTGCCGACACAGTCTGTGACACTATGACACTGCACGTCATATTTGTATGCCAGGCATGGTACGTGGCGTATACGTAACCTGGCGAGAGACGCATGTAGGCACTGTCAGAGTGTCGGTGCGTGTACTCAGTCTTTTACAGGCTGACAACTGCTGATGTTTACTAGGTTAACATTTGATTTTGCGTACTTTTATCACTTTGCTGTAGTACTTGTTGTTGTTGTGACTGTTGTGATTGTTATGACTGCTGAAGCTTTTAACTTTTATTCAGTTAAATATTTTTTCAGCCTTGGTGCGTTTCTTTGTCAAACTCAATTTTTTTTTGGGGGCGTTTACTAGCTAAAGAAGAAAAATATACAGATACACACACACATTTGCATACGTACAAATATTACTTATTTAAATTTAAATATGCATTGCTTAAAACCGGTGAAAAAACTTTCGATTATAATAAATGAACCTCAAAATAAATGACATTAATGTTAAAACATGAAAAAAGGAAAGTGGAGATAGTTAAGGTAGTAGAAGATCTTTTAACTTTAACTTTAACTTTAACTTTAACTTTAACTTTAACTTTAACTTTAACTTTAACTTTAACTTTAACTTTAACTTTAACTTTAACTTTAACTTTAACTTTAACTTTAACTTTAACTTTAACTTTAACTTTAACTTTAATTTTAACTTTAACTTTAACTTTAACTTTAACTTTAACTTTAACTTTAACTTTAACTTTAACTTTAACTTTAACTTTAACTTTAACTTTAACTTTAACTTTAACTTTAACTTTAACTTTAACTTTAACTTTACCTTTAACTTTAACTTTAACTTTAACTTTAACTTTAACTTTAACTTTAACTTTTACTTTAACTTTAACTTTAACTTTAACTTTAACTTTAACTTTAACTTTAACTTTAACTTTAACTTTAACTTTAACTTTAACTTTAACTTTAACTTTAACTTTAACTTTAACTTTAACTTTAACTTTAACTTTAACTTTAACTTTAACTTTAACTTTAACTTTAACTTTAACTTTAACTTTAACTTTAACTTTAACTTTAACTTTAACTTTAACTTTAACTTTAACTTTAACTTTAACTTTAACTTTAACTTTAACTTTAACCGATGAAAGAGTTCTGAAGCGACTGATACGATTTGCGATTCGTTTTGGTCGTCCGATGCTTCACAACCAGTCGCTTTAACTGCTGGGCGTAAACACTTTTTCTGCATTTGCAATAAATAGACCAAAACCTTGGCATTACCGCCATCAATCGCCAGCACATAAAGCCTTCATGGAATATTAATGCGACGTGCTGCAAGCATTGATTGGAATTTTGTACTTTTGTTTTGTGTTTTACGCATTTTGTGCACCAATTTATGCATAAATGATGGGAGAGTGGCTGATGGCAGTTTTTTTGTTGTTCTGTGTATTTGGTTATGTGCGAACGTTTTAAATGTTTTTATGCGTATTTTTGCATGTGTGGTGTTTGTTAACTACTTTTGCTCTTTCTCTTTTAATTTTTGCTGTACAACCTCAGTTGTGTTTGGTTTGCATTTCCACAATTTTTGAAAAACATTAAATCTTCTTCGTTAGCTAAAGCTGCTTTGCGTACTAACATTTGATAGCTCTTGCTTTATCGAAATATGCATTTTTGATGAACGCTCTTACTGCTAGAACTGCCATAATAAATTTTTTTATCCCCTCAGTTTAATTAAGATTTACATTCGTTTGATGCTATTTCCTAAAAGTTTATAGCGAAATTTTATTTACTAAGTTGTAAGAAAGTATGATAGTAAACTCCACTCAAAATTGTGGTTATTATGAGCTACAAAAGTTATGCTGTGCGTGAGAAAAATGGATAATATGAAGACATGCATGGATGAAGGGGGTATCTCGCATTTTGAGTGAAACGAGAAAATCGACTTTAAAGTTTTGCTTAAACATTTGAGGTTTTTTCGAATCTTTATGGAAAACTGACAAAAAAATTATGCAAAGCCATAAAAGACATTGCATAATATGCAATAAAAAGCATAAGTTTATATTTAGTGTTTTATATGAAAAAATAGAAACATACCCCCTTCTTCCACAAATAATATTGAAAAGTTGTGTACATACCCCCTTCATCCATGAATTATCTTCTACAATTTTGACGATAGGCAGATTCTGATAAGACAGAAATATAGATCTGCATAAACATTATTCACCAATGCCAAAAACAGAAATTGAGTGAGAATGCGACATACCTCCTTCATCCATGCATGTTTTCATATGTATAACATAAAACGTTATGATCTTTAAAATAAAAACATTGTGGTAGAGTGTAATTCTCAGGGCAATCACGAATATATTGAGTAGAAAGTTTTGTAGTTCGATAGCTTCTCGGGGATACATTGTAGGCATTAGGATGACACTATTATTTTACTTCTATTATTTAATTTATTTTTTTTTTTATTTTATTTATTTTTTTTTATTTTATTTTATTTTTTTTTATTTTATTTTATTTTATTTTATTTTATTTTATTTTATTTTATTTTATTTTTTTTTATTTTATTTTATTTTGTTTTATTTTATTTTATTTTATTTTATTTTATTTTATTTTATTTTATTTTATTTTATTTTATTTTATTTTATTTTATTTTATTTTATTTTATTTTATTTTATTTTATTTTATTTTATTTTATTTTATTTTATTTTATTTTATTTTATTTTATTTTATTTTATTTTATTTTATTTTATTTTATTTTATTTTATTTTATTTTATTTTATTTTATTTTATTTTATTTTATTTTATTTTATTTTATTTTATTTTATTTTATTTTATTTTATTTTATTTTATTTTATTTTATTTTATTTTATTTTATTTTATTTAATTAAATTTTTTTTTTAATTAAATTTTTTTAATTTTATTTCATTTTTTTTTTTCAAATTTATATGAAGTATAACATAAAAAAAGAAATTCTTCATAACCCTTTATCTAGTGTGCCGAGTTAAGACCAAATGCAACTGGTGGCCTGTTATACTTATTATTTATGACCTCAACAACTTTTTTGCAGTCCACAGTTTCGGGCCACATTGCTCACCTGTGTACTTCAAACGCAGGCACATTCAAAATGCACATTTCCTCCCTTTGCAGAGTTTTTAGGTTGCAAAGCGTAAAGGAAAAATATAAATGATTTTCGTTTTTTGTTCGCTTTCTTTTCACCCTCAAGCGGCCAATGTTAATATTTGCTAGTCACATCACTCACAAGAATGAACTGCAATTTTCACTTTTATTTATGCTGCGAAGTTTAGCTGTGCAAAGGTGCAGGACTCAACCATACTCATTCACCATCCTCATGAATGATTCATGTTTCCGGAGTGAAAAAAAAAAAATGCTGCTAGGTCAATTGTTTGAAATATACAGACACATCACATCGTGCATTTTGTTTGGAAAAAAAAAAAAAATATATATAAAATACTACCTTTATATAAATAAACCGAAATGCAAAAAAAAATTTACTAAAACAACGGATGAATTTGATTTATCTTGCAATTAAGTGAAATTGACTGATACGGTATTCATCAGGACTATGTTTTGTCATAGACAAATTTCATTTCTCTAAAAGTAGTATCAGAAATTTCTTGTTCATCGTTTAACGTATATTTTTTTCGCTTGTAAGCAAATGTTCTTTCAGCTTCTAACTCACAGGAAACAGTACGCAATTTCGCTCTTAAATTGCCTGACAAGCGTAAAGTTTCCTGATGTAAAGGTAGTATAGTGTATTAGATAGTATCGAAAGACATTCTATGGAAATGGTTTAAGAGTGTCCTCTATAAGAGTTTTATCGAAAAAGGCCCTTTCTTTGAATTTCTTAGGAGAACGGCCCCATATTGGAGTTGTTCCAATCGAGTTCAAGAGAGACCCAGAGAACATAGAATAAGTGGAAAAACCAACGCACAACATCGCAAGCTATCACAATGCCTTAAACAAATTTTGCATCCATCTGAATTATGTGAAATGAAAAGTCAGCGAAATGCATAGCGCTCAGATTTGCCTTTAGCTACGAAATTTTGATATAGGACAAAAATTTATATAGGAATAAAAATTTTTTAACTATCTAAAGAAAAGTTAGAAAAAACTAACTAAGGAAAATTAAAAAAAAAGATGTTTGAATAGTAAGAAAGAATAGCTTAGCTTGAATACAAAAAAAAAAAAAAAACTCTAAAAGTTTGAAAAGCAATTTATAGAGCGAGCCGTTTGAGTGTCACTGTATTTTTAATAAACAATGCAAACAGCTGTGATAAAATAAAAAAAAATTTCAAGGACCAAATCCAAAATTAGTTTGTTTGGAAACATTTTTTCGATACGGTCCAATGAATGATATTAGTTTAAAAACAAAATATATACCCCGCAGTTAAAAACGCAACTAGTTTGAAAAAATACTTATTTTCAACTAGAGATTTTTGGAGGAATAATAAAGTGTTCTGAGTTCAAAGGAATCCAGAGAGCTCTTTAATTTAAATTGTTAACCTTTCCATAAAGTAATTTCTTAACCTGATGACTCTATTATATTCATATCATAGTTATTTAAGCTGTGAGTTAGTTTACAACCACTTCTTATCACTGCAGGGTATCTTTAACATGAAAGGTGACCAAAAAAGTGCATCTAACTAGCGTATGCGCGTGAGTATGAGAAGGATAATGCATATGTGTTGCGGTCAGATGGCATCAGTCGTAAAGCCTTTGACTCTTCCGGAAAACAACCACTGACAAACAGAATGCAAGAAAAGCTAAATAAAAAGTGCTAGAGTGGCTGTTAAGAGGATGAAGGTACAAAAAAAACTAACTAACAGAAGCGCCTGTATTTTCTGGAATTTTGCAGCAACAACAACAGTTGTGGTTGTTGTTGTTGCTACAAATACATACATCTTTATATCACATGAAATTGCTCAAAACAAAAAAAAAAAAAAAAACGCCCACACAAGGAATCTAAAATGCTGAGTAAGTAGCTTTTTTTTCTCATATTAGTTTTTTGTTCGGGTTATCTTCTTGTTCTTCTTTTTAACTTTTTCACTTTGTTGCTTTATTATTATTGACTTTGATTGGTGTTGCTGCTTTGTTGTGTGTTGTTGGTGTGTATGCCTTTCTGCAGTTAGTGGTTGTAGCCGCACTTAAAGATGCAAGTTCCAGTGCAGGCTATCAAAAGTTAAAAGGCTATATCACTGAGAATGATGACTCCAAAGTGGTTGCATTTAAGTGATCAACTTGAAGTGGAAATGGAGAGGATAACAAGACATAAGGCAATCAATGTTCAGATGGGACTATGCAAGCCACAAGTCACGTGCCACGAACACTTTTTATTTCTACAACAAAGTAGCCTGCACTTGCGGATTCCAACACCTTGACAATCAACATTACAGCAAAAGTGTATTTATGTAAGCAAAATATGTTTGGATTTAGTTTCTAAGTGCAACAGTTGGATTTGCTCTCCACTGCCTACCTTAGAAGCAGTTTCTTTTAGACATATTGCACAAGCTTAGGTTAAGCGTTTGAAGAGATTGGATTTGTTTTGATTATATTCAATTTAAAGAGCAATCTGTTTAGTTTTATATTGCCTGACGAATAGGGAAATCGTACTAGGATTCTTTTGCGTGTCGCATTTTCATTTGATTATTGAGGCTTAGCTCTACTGCTCGAATTATCTTCTTCAGCATCAGGTTGAAGAAATCGCACGAAAGGGAGTCGCCCTGTGTGAAGCCTCGTTTGGTTTCAAATGACTCAGAGAGTTCCTTCCGGATTGTATTGCTGTTGGTATTGCTCAACGTAATTTGGCAAAGCCGTATAAGCTTTGCAGGGAAGCGAACTTCAGACTTGGTGGTATACAACCAACTCCTTTTTGCGCTATCAAAAGCGGCTTTGAAATCGACAAAGAGATGGTGCGTGTCGATTCTTTTATCATGGGTCTTCTCGGGGATCTGGCGTATCGTGAAAATTTTGGCGATGGTAGACTTACCAGGTCTAAAGCCACACTGATAAGGTCCAATCAGTTTGTCTAGAATGGTCTTCATTCTTTCACACAATACTCTAGAAAGAACCTTATATGCGATATTAAGAAGACTGATTCCGCGGTAGTTGGTGCGGTTAGCGGGATCGCCTTTCTTGGGGATTTGGAAGAACACACTTGGATTCCAATCAGGAATGCACTCGTTTGACCATATTCGTCTGACCATATTCTGCATAAGAGCTGATGCATGCTTTTTACCAGCACTTCGCCTCCGTGTTTGAACAGCTCGGCGGGTAGTCCGTCTTTTCCAGGCGCTTTGTTGTTTTTGAGCCTAGGGATTGGAGTATCGGGTTCGACGTCTCCCTCGCAATTTTGCTGTGAGGAGAAGTGCCCCCTCCATAATTTAAGTACACTCTGTACGTCGGTTACCAGGTCGCCATTATTGTCCTTACAGGAACTTGCCCCAGTCTTAAAACCTTCCGTCATCCGCCGGATCTTTTCGTAGAATTTTCGGGCATCATTCCTGTCAGCCAGCATCTCAAGCTCACACTCACGCCTTTCGGCCTCACTTTTCGTTTTACTGAAAAGGCGTCTGTCTTCCTTCTTTGACTCAATGAGCGTTGCCAAACACTGCGGGTTGCGCCCGCAGGCTGTTTTGCATTCCTTATCGTACCAGTTGTTCTTGTGGACTAGCTGGAACCCTATAGTGGTCTCAGCGGCGGTACTTAACATATGCTTCCAATGCTCGGTTACATCGTTAGGTCGAGGATTGCCCTCTGATAGCAGGTGTGAGAGCCGAGTCGTGAAATTATCAGCTGTCTGTTTCATGCGCAGCTTTTCGACGTCAAACTTTCCTTTCGTTACCGTGCAACCCTTAAATCGAATATTATGATTACTTGTTGTTGTTGCTTTTTACCTTACAATATTTAAATACAATTTTATTGGCTTTAGCTGAAATCGTAGTTTAAGTAAATTTAAATCTCACTTGTACAATCATACCCCAAATTCCACAACTTTGACACACACAATCACTTTTATGACTGTCACCACTACTGATATTCAAACAGCTGCTGCTTCAAGTTTCCAAATTCTGTCTGTAAACTGTAAGCTGTGCGATTGCTGATTTACCCTACAATCTTCTAAATGGAATTTCCATTTGTTTATCTTTAGCTTTTGTAAGACACCTTACTTTTCAAGCTAACTATACCCCTGCCAATCAGTTGAGGTAAGTGTAAGCGTACCTTCTTACGTCCCTAGTGCGTGGTATTTGTTGATTTCCTTTCCCTCTTCAACAATTTATTTAGCTACACTTTTAAAACATACATATATCAGCATCATCCTACAAACATTCATATGTTACAATTTGTTAGCTTTTGTTCGTGGGAGAATCACTAGTTCTGTACTGTAAAACTTCTAGTGTATTTGGAATCACTACTAGTTCAACATATATATCTTAGCGTGCAACTTTTAATTTTTAATCTTTAATTTTTAATCTTTAATCTTTAGTCTATAATCTGTAGTCTACAATCTTTAATCTGCAACCTAAAATCTATAATCTATATCATATAATTGTAACTGTACAGTCTTTTATATATAATCCATACGTTTTAATTTATAATCTAAATCTTAAATCTGTGATCTCGATTATTTAATTTCTGTTCTAAAATTTATAATCCAGAATACATAATCTCTAATTATTAATCTATAATCTGTAAGCTATAATTTTTTTAAATTGTTGCAGATTTACTTGCGATCGAACTAGTTCATTTTCGGCACTGCAGATCTAGCCAGAGTCAGACATTTGTTCTACTATCTCCCATTTTCCATCTATGTGATACAAATTGTAATTTATTTTAGGGTAGAAAAATTGCACAAAGGAGATGTATTGTAGCATTACGGGTTACGAACACACACAACCCCATATCTATGTATATCTATGATGGTATATGGCAAATAGCATTGAATTTCGATGTGTTCACAACTTTATCGTAAATTAAATTGCAAATCAAATTAGCAAAATTCAATTTGGCTGTGCTTATGTGGTGACGCTTCGCGGATTTGTTAGTTGAAGTTGCGTTCGTTATTTGTCATGTGGGATTTGATGTTCGCAGTTGAGCTGATGCAAATTACATAGTATGAATGTAACTGACAAAATGTTATTAGCTTTGTAAATTGTGTATTCTGTGTCAAGTGAAAAGAGTTGTAATAGTAGATTCTAATTTTGTAAAAATTTACTGTTTGCTCACTTAAAGTGAATTGTACATTTGTGGCGATTGCAGTATTGCTAGGAAAACATTTTGCTGTTCAAATTCGAAATAAGTTCACCATTCTGGGGGAAAAAAACCGTCGAAATCTTAGAATTTTTATTCTAAGGTAAATGGTGGAATAGTTTATATTTTTTCCTTAAAAAATCACACTTTTTTACTATCGTAGCTTTATTGTTTACAATCGTAACTTTATTGTTTGCTATTTAAACTTTAATCTTTAATCTTTAATATTTAATCTTTAATCTTTAATTTTTAATCTTTAATCTTTAATCTTTAATCTTTAATCTTAAATCTTTAAACTTTAATCTTTAATCTTTAATCTTTAATCTTTAATCTTTAACCGTTAATCTTTAATCTTTAATCTTTATTCTTTAATCTTTAATCTTTAATCTTTAATCGATAATCTATAATCAAGAATCCTTATAATGACTTTTCGAGCTTTGGAGTCGTTTTCACATAGTTTTGTCAGCTAATTTTAAGGACGTACAACTCGATAAGATATTATTTTTGTAACTTTTTTGGGACCAACCCGTCTAACAATAACTCCTTGCAAAAAATGAAAATCTCTTTTACAGTGTTATTATCAGCCAATAAAAAGTTAATCAAATTAAGTATCCCATAATGTCGCGCTCCCTCCATTGCAAGAAGATTTTTGTTAAATTAATGAACTAATTTCATTTAAGCTACTTTCATCAATTCTCAGTTGCTTAAATTGTTCAATTTAGATGACTGACGAAAACACAAAACAAAAAAAAAAACAAATAATAAAATCTCCCCAGTCGACGTCTTTGCGTAGTTTAGGTGTGAAATTTCTTTTTCATATTTTAACACAAACACTTAGCTTGCTACGCATTATACCACCTGCTGAATATTAATCGTTTGGAAATTTCTTAACAACCGCTTGCAAGTTGACCAAAGTCACGCAAACTATGGTTTACATTCAAGCGCAAGAACGCAAGAACGATAACTTAAATAACTTTATTGTAACATTGCGCATCACTTCAAGGTGTTTGTGTTCCCTCAATGGCTGTCACTTTATTATGTTACGCCCACGCTCAAATCGTCTATTTATTGTCCTTGACATCCTTCGAATTCATTGTCGTCGTCTAGTATAACAATGCTAACCGTTATGACGCGCCACTTTCACTATTCTTATCATCAATTGCCCCGTTTCGCCATTTACGGATTGTCACTCCTCACCACCCACTCTTCCATGTACGATATTCTCCTTTCGCCATGCAACGTCACGACGCGTCGTGCTCTCTTATTGTGTAAATTCACTGCTAATCCATAAATCTATCTACTGTCCGCCGATTTTGTTATTTATTTGCTTTTGGTTTCGGGGAGTTTTCTGCTTACGCGGCATTTAACTGTTTGCTATTCATAGCCATACGCGCTCAATTGCTTAGCTATTTTGTGCTTGTTTTTGTTATATTTTATTGTGGTTGTCTTTGCTGTTGTTGTTACTGTGTTCGCAGCTTGTCTCTGGTGATTATTTTGTTTCTTTGTTATATTTGTTCCCTTGTTTTGTATTTTGTATTTTGTTTACTTGGGCTTAACACTTAAAAGTGCGAGTACTCGTTTTGATGGAGTGAAGTGTTTTCAATGGCTAAAGCAATTCAAACAGATGGACGCCTATTTGCCTTGTTAAATATTATGTTTGGGCAGGTTAGGAACTTGAGTGCATTTATTTTGGTGTTTAGGTCCTTGTTGATCCAGAGCTGCTCTTTTTCTTATTCATTATCCTTTCTTTTTTTATCCTTCTTCTAGAATTTTTTCGTTCATGCGAACTAGGTAGACGAATACCTTAGGCGTGGTCGTGTGTAATGGAATGTAACTTTATTTTATTTTATTTTTTTTTATTTTATTATTTTTTTTTATTTTATTTTTTTTTTTATTTTTTTTTATTTTTTTTTTTTTATTTTATTTTTTTTTATTTCATTTTTTTTTAGTTTGTTTTATTTAATTTTTTTTTATTTTACCTAATTTTTTTTTTTATATACAAATGTTCATGCCATGAAGTGCGTACAAGTTTAGACATCAAATTTATATTTAAACCAAACTATAACTTTCAAACTATGAGCAAAAACAAAACTTTATCAAACAAATATTCTTGTTAGCCACAATTTTCATAGAAAAATGAGCATAGAACAATTTCGCCACATGAGACCGACCGAGCAATGAATTAAATATGATGTGGGCGGCAGTTGACAATGAAAATCGCGCAAATGCAATATACGAAAACATTAGCAAAATCCACAATGCATTTAACGAATAGAATTTATTTTAAAAGTGTGCGTGCGAAAATGTTTGGATTACTCTCGAAAGAGAGTACACTCTAAATATGCGAATTTATCTGAGTCTAAAATCAGCCGGCATTACAGTCGAGCTTTCAGGCGCATGTGTTTGCATGAACGAAAACATAAATCTCTGCTAGAAAATGTACGTAAATTAATTTCGCGCAATTTCATTTGTTGTTTGCCACCAGCTAAAAGCATCACACATACATACATATATTATGCATGAGATGTCAACAGAGTTCGAACTACTTTAGATTTAAATCGTAGTAAATGACTCTATAAAACGCATCGTATATTGTACATATTGAAAATAGTCATACTGTTTCGAAATTTGCACAGAATGTTTGCTGTTGAATACCAACACCATCGCATATTTATGGAATTTGCATGGAAAAGTGGCTGTGCCTGAAAGTATGCAGCGGTTTCGGCCTAACAAACATTGTTCGCTAAACAGCAATATAAGCACACAACATTCATACGGTTGTTGTCGCATTTTTCGTTTCATTTTTTCTTAAATGAATGGAATCTATAGAAGTTAAAACTTAAAATATCTGAGATATGGAAATTGAATGCTGATATAGGTTGTCCCTCAATTTAGCCACCTTTTCTTAGAATTCGACCAACTTTTGAGTTTTCGTCTGCAACAGACTTTTGCCTGTGTCAAAAAAACCAGCCGAAGTTGACTTTATAGGCATGTGATGCGTCTCAAAGTGGAGTATAAGATTAAGGTAGGATTTAAAAAAGTACAAATTTCATTTCCAACACTGCTTGCTGAGCACGTACATACTTCGAATAAGAGCTTTGTATTTGGTTTAACTAGACAAAGTCATTTATAATGATTTCGCGCAGCTGTCAAATTTGTTTCAAAATAATTTAATTTTTGGAAAAACATATCCAAACGAAAGAGAGGTCTGTTGCTGGTGTAGATGATGGAAAGTGTTTATGTATACGCTATGCACTCGCCAATTTAGCTGGTGGCTCATCTTCGCATAGGTAAATAAGAGTAATAATTTTTGCGAAATACCCCCGATTAGATTCAGGCCCAGCTTTTCTTTGTGCTTGCAGTAAATATTTAGTTTTTAGTTTCCGTTACAAATTTTCTTGATCTGATATTTTAGTGCCTATTTTTTTTTTGACAGAAACGGTCTCATTTGGGAAAAACCTCTTTTAAGGCTGCTTCATGGTTTTCAGTCTCAGGATTTGAGGCACTAACTTTCGGTTTGGTACTTCAGCACTTTATCCATCATAAAATGGTGGGTGTCATAGCTTACTACCACTGAAACTTTCACTTAAGCTCTGAAGTGAGTGCATAGCGCATCTTTTACAAGTTTATGTTAGTGTTAGAGTGCATTGCTTGCCATGTTTGTAATTGTTGTTGATAGAAAATACAATGCAGCAATAGCTGTCAAAAAATGTTGAAAATATTTCAACAATAAGTAAGCGAATATGGCAACCCACCAAGAAATTAGTGAAAATGTGTTACAAGGATCATACATACATTTAGATGGTTATGTCTGTATATTAGGTTGTGCTTAGTTTTTTAAATCTTAGAATGGTAGAAGTGGAGCTCTATAGAAAAATTCGTACAAATAGTGTACTACATTCTAAGAATTTGTACCTAGGTGTGGCCACTTATTATGTTTTATTGGGGTTGCCACCTATTTTTTATATTTTTTCAAATGAAATAAGATACACCAATATTTGTATTAGACCAAATATATTTTGCCTCGTATTTTGATAAAAATATTTCCATATTAAGTTACCATCTAGGGTTGCCACTTAACTAAATTATATATACCTTTTGGTATGTTCGCTATTATCTGGAAAAACGGCTTAATTCAATCGAATGAACTTTCGAATATAGATAGCATGATACACAAATTTCAAGAAGTTTTTACAGGGAAGTTTTTACAAGGTTGCCACCTATTTAGTATTGAAGAAGCTACTAAAAAAGGCGAAATTTGTTATAGCTCGAAAAAATATTTGTAAGAGGTAATATTTATTTCTACTGCCCTGAAAATCCTGTCGGTTAGGAGTCTGAATAGAGTTGCAGAACCTGCACATATGGAAGTGCTACGAACAAAGGCAGTCTTTTCCCCTAGTGAATCGAGAATACTCGTGTAATATTCGCTGCGGTGGGAATACCTTCACGGTTTGGCTGCGTTATACTAGCACGTGTGACAGAAGATTGCTGCACTGCGTCTGCATTTTTGTTCGGAAGCTGCGGTCGCAACAAAAGCAGCGCTCTGTGGAGCACTTTCTTGGATTTTTACACATGGGCATCGATCTATGACCATTACTCACTGAATAGTGAAGCGCTTTCAAAATATGTTAGCTTACTTTTCGAAATTGATATAAATGAGCTGTTCACCAGGCGTATATGAAATAAATGTATGTAAGTATGAATGCACACAATGAAATGTCTACTCAACTCTCACTTTACGCTTATAAATGTTTATATTTATATATGTTCACGCATATACACACACCGTACATTTGTACACACACATGTTTGTTATGCGCAATATTTCGCCATGCCACTCATTTATCAAAATGCCATCAGCAAAACTATTAAAGTGAACACTACCAACTTCCATTAGCCAAAAGCGATGAAATAGCTTGACGGAATTGCACATACCACTAAACTTAAACTGGCATCTGGATGAAATAAATTTTTGCCAATTTTGTGGCATTACAAATGCCAAAGAAATTTATATTTATTAAAAAAGATTTTTTTGTGTGTGAAGCACGCACGGGCAGCAACTCAAGTGAAGGGGAAAGGGCCTTTTGATTTTACAACAGAGTGAAGCTTAGTTTGTTTAGATTGAATTTACGGTGAATGATGAAATAAAATAAAACTAATGAATGTTGTATTAACTAGATGATACTTTTCAAAAATGAGCCATCTAACATCTGTCAGGCCGCTTTTGTAGACTGTGAAATAGAAATAAAAATATATGTATTTTTTCTACAATTTCCCATGCCATTTACCTTAAGTAGCAAACAAATCACTTTTACATTTTTGCTGAACTCGAATTTAAACTAGACAACTTGCAACATGAAATAGTGTCGGTTCTAAACTCGAATAGTGAGTTATATCTGGTTTATTTTGCGTAGCAAATTAATCAATTTCTCTGCTCTCTGCTTGCTAGAGATTTTGCCTTTTTTGAAGCTAAATTAAGTTTGCTTGCTTCCTGCAACTTGTACAGGAAATTGTCGATTGGGGAAGCCTTCAAACGGCAGTGATTTGATATTTTTTATAAATTTTGGGTAGTTGGTAGCTCTAGGTGACAACCCTACCTGGAAATATTTTTTGTTAAAATAACATCCATTTGATACCCAAATGGTTTTAATTTATTTGCTTTTTCTAATTTCAGATAGCTGGCAACTCTATAAGAACCTCGTCAGTGGCAACGCTTACATATGTAAAAATTCAAAATTGTAGCAGACGTTATTTCAGTTCTATCTGAAATTTTAAATTTTTACATCTCCAACAAATAAAAAGTTGGTCATACGCCCTGGCGCCCGGATTTCAATAAATTTAGTTTCTGTTACCCTCGTCTCTTATCGCCCCTATCACGCTAAATTAAAAAATATTTAGTTTTGTTATTTGAAGCAAAACAGGAAAGGTCGCTTAAATAATAAAATAGCTAAAAATTTCCTCTGGCTGGCACACAAAAGCTCGATTCGCAGAATTGCGTAAAAAAAACCTATTTCTGCAGTATGTGTGTTTGGGCGCATTACTGTAAAAATTACTTTTAAACAAACACTAAACAATTGAGGGTCTGCAATGTACTTCAGCACCTGCGTGTATTTATTTATGTGTATGAGTGTGTACTTGAACAAGTACAAGAGAAGCTTCAACGAAGTACGTTTTCACGCAGTAACACAAATAAACAGAAAAAGTAACGAGTGCTTGTATGAGTGTGCGTGACAGTGAGCAGTTGTGCGTGGGTACATTTTAACGATGCGCGGGGCCAGCGGCCGCCAGTGCGTATGAGTAACTTCAACTTTTTTATTGCAATGTACGAAGGGATGTATAGGGTAAAGTGGTGTGAGTGAGCAAGTTAGTATGTGCAAGTCGTGGCGGTGGAAAAATGCACATGAATGATTTTTTACGGTCAGTTATGGTCTCAGTCACAGAAATAGCAACAACAAAGAGGCAGCGGCAAGGAATGTGATGCGATTAGCAAACAATAGCGCAAGGCATGCAGCATAAAGAATAGCGTAAGAAATTAAGTAAAAGTACAAAGAGTTGGCAAAAAGTTGTTTCCTATTATGCGTACGCTTTTCTCATGAAGTATTTGTGGGTGTATAAATGTGTTAATTTCACAAGTTTACAACGTTCAACCCTTTATAACCACAAATAAAAGTAGAACATTTTATTCTGCGTAAAAAAATAAACTTCAGGGGTTTTTGTCGTTTGAAATACTTTGGAAACTTTACGTCGCAGAAATTATTTTCAGCTTTTTTTTTTGTTGCTTTAAAAATAAAATAAGTTGTTGGGTCGTTCTGTATACTGCCATTGAAGTTGGATGAATTTTGCTTTGCTTTTTATTAAACTGAATTTGAAAAGCTTCTTACCTTATTCTCACAACAGAATTATGAATTATTGAGGTGTATGAAGTAAAATAAAGCTGTAAGGGTTTGTTTCGTGTTTGAAAAAACTCTGATTGGTATTTATTATGTAACATGACTGATGAAGTGATTTAGTAGTTTCTGGAAAATGTCATGCGCGCATAAAAGTATTCTTAGCTTAGGAGCATTGAAAGAAAAGCGGCTTATTGGCGCAAAAATCATAAAGAAGTACACAGACACAGGGGATGGGGTTTACATTTTTTTTTTATTTATTTGATAAAATAAAATAAAATAAAATAAAATAAAATAAAATAAAATAAAATAAAATAAAATAAAATAAAATAAAATAAAATAAAATAAAATAAAATAAAATAAAATAAAATAAAATAAAATAAAATAAAATAAAATAAAATAAAATAAAATAAAATAAAATAAAATAAAATAAAATAAAATAAAATAAAATAAAATAAAATAAAATAAAATAAAATAAAATAAAATAAAATAAAATAAAACAAAATAAAATAAAATAAAATAAAATAAAATAAAATAAAATAAAATAAAATAAAATAAAATAAAATAAAATAAAATAAAATAAAATGAAATAAAATAAAATAAAATAAAATAAAATAAAATAAAATAAAATAAAATAAAATAAAATAAAATAAAATAACATAAAATAAAATAAAATAAAATAAAATAAAATAAATAAAATAAAATAAAATAAAATAAAATAAAATAAAATAAAATAAAATAAAATAAAATAAAATAAAATAAAATAAAATAAAATAAAATAAAATAAAATAAAATAAAATAAAATAAAATAAAATAAAATAAAATAAAATAAAATAAAATAAAATAAAATAAAATAAAATAAAATAAAATAAAATAAAATAAAATAAAATAAAATAAAATACAAATATAATTAAAAAATGAAAAAGACTGTATTTTTGAAATATTTGAAAATTTTTCTTAATTCTCTAAATTTTTCAGTGTCAGTAAAAATGAAAACTTAACACAACATTCCCAGCTATACAAGTATAATGCCAAAGGTTCAATGTGTTAAGCTCACCAACTTTGTGCAAAATAATTTACAGAAATTCGACGATGTGCAAATATTTGGACGTGCTTTTAAATTTACTCATACATACACACTGACCACGAGCGTAAGTTTGTATCCACGTAATCGACCACTGCTACTTTTGTAGTTCATATTTGGTCAAAACTAGTAATAAACCATGTTATTTTGACAAAAGCTATATAGTACGTTTTGAGCATCCAAGTAAACGCTGAATCTACAACTTCAAAGCTCTCGAAGTTGTGCGGGACTCACAATGTCTTCATCGCTCTTACTTTGTTGCTGGTTTTGTTAACTTAAAAAAACTTCTTTTCTTTTTAATCCAGTTCAAAAGTTTTGCTTTTCAATTATGAACAAACGTGACTTCTTTAACATGATTGTGCACTTCGCACGCGTTCACACACACATACTAACAAATAACTGTATACATTTGTCCTCTGATTGTTCTTAAATTTAAAACCATATCAGCGTGAAAAATGCTTCATTCACCAAGTTATTCGAAATTACTTGTGTTTCAATGTTTCTAGAAATTCGAAATTGTTTTTGTGCATTTTGGTTTTGCTATTTTTCGGTTACTTTGTTGTACTCAAAACATAAAAAGTGCATGCATTTGTTGTTGTTGTTTGGCTTAGTTTGTTTTTACCATTTCGCAATCGTGACTCAAATTCTGAGTCAAACCGCCCCTAGGGCGTATTACTGACGTATTGACAATCCGCAAGCGGGGATATCCACTGGAGATGTGATGATGAGCAACTGCACTTGCTTGTATGAGTATTGTGTGCTTTCTTAGAGTTCACAAGCTCGCTGTCAGCTCATTTTCTTGATTTGCACAAGACACACGTCCCACATTCAATGACCTATTTCGACTACGTCGCACTTACCAAGTTACCTCCTTCGATTAAGTGTTGAAAATTTACTATTTTCATGGCTGCAAGCGAATGTTCAACTTAACTGCGATTTTTTTGCTTTTGCTGGGAAGCTTTTTGTGCAAGTTATATTTGCTTGTAAATTTTTTTATGGCCAGCGCAAGAGATGCAACGGTTAATAAAGCATAATCAGGAATTTTATTGCCACAAACTAGCACTGAAAATTACGAAGTTAGTTTCGAATTAGTGCCAATAATAGCCCGAGTTGGAAATTACTTTTTTTAGTGGCGGTTTGATTTGTTCTTATTTGAAATGTTTGAAGTTTATTATTTCTCGTAAAATAGCGTTGGAAAACTTAATCATATTTTTTAATGACCTTAAAAGTTATTGAAAAATATAAAAGCGCTATGTGGGAAAAGTTGGAAACTTTATATTTAAGCCGTTTAAGGCACAAGTGGTATAAGTCCAGTTTTCGTTTTTTGTTTTAGTTAAGTGAAGTATATCTACTATCCAAAACATTTTTAAGAAATCATGGTGGGTATGCGGCTGAAGGTATCTTTGATTTGATACCCATATTGGCATACCTTGCTCAATATTTCAGTAAAAATTATATAGGTCTCAAACCTGTAAGCCGCCCTAAGTGGCAACACCCAAGTGGCTAGTCTTAGAATCAATCATACTATCTATATTAAAAATTTGATCCAAATCGGTCAAGCCGTTCCCTAGATAGTCCGGATATACAAAGCGTACTAGTACTAGTACAAGGGTATATTAATTTTGTTCACATAACGGTTGTTTGTAACGGCACCAAATAATCGAGATAGATATAGAGTTCCATATATGAAAGTTCTTAGGATTAAAAGAGGAGTTGATTTAGGCATGTCCGTCCGTCTGTGGACACGATAACTTGAGTAAAAATTGAGATATTTGCATGAAATTTTGTATACAGGTTACTTTCTGGCCAAGGTAGGTTGCTATTGAAAATGGGCGAAATCGGATGATAACCACGCCCCCTTTTTCGATATCGAAAATTTCGAAAATCACACAAATTGGCATATCTCGGCAGCTGAAATGACTAAAATGATATAATTTTATAGATTAACCCCCCTGGTCATTTTTGAAAATTCGACTGGGCGTAACTTTTAAACTGATTACGATAGAATGATGGATTTTGGCACAAATCATACTAGTATCGTTGGGAGTATACCTGATGAAATTGAATAAAATCGCCCTCCAACCACGCCCACTTTCGATATCGAAAATTTCGAAAATCACATAAATTGACATATGTACTTCGGTAACGGAAATGGCTAAAATGATATAGGCTGGTAAGATGAACACCTCAATCAATCTATTATGATTTTTGATAAATGTTTAGATGTGGGCGTGGGAACGCCCACCTTTAAGGAAGGCATTTGGAACATTCGACTGGTCAAAACTTTTACACTTATTACTTCAGACTCATGAAATTTGGCACAACATATACTAGCAATATAGGTGATGAAATTGGACGAGATCTCTTCCCGACCACGCCCACTTTCGATATGGAAAATTTCGAAAATCACATAAATTGACATAATTCGGTAAGGTAAATAGCTAAGACAGTAAAAACTCTAGGTAAATCCTCCTAGGGCCTATATCTTTGTTATCCCGTACAGAAAATTACCGCTGGGTATATAATGTTCGGTTCACCCGAACTTAGACTTCCTTACTTGTTTTTTTTTTTAATTCCAGTTTATATTGTATAATTGTAAACCACGAGTTTTCTACCCATTAACATTTCGGTACGATCCCTTTTTCTACAAGACGTGCAGTTAATATTTTCCCTAAGTTGACATTTGCATTCACCTACGAGTTGCGTACTTCCAATACTATTTTTTCCTTCGTTATGCGCACAGTTTTTCCCCTGTTTTATTTGTTTTATTTATATTGTTGTATTCTTCTACGACATGAACAAGTGTTCGAAAAATATCAATTGATTTGAAGTGAAAAGAAAATGACGGTGTGCATTTGTGCTGAAATTGTGTAACAAATTGTAAAAAATTAAAGTGGCAACATGAGCAGAGCATAACAAGAAATGTGCGTATGCGAAAGAGTTGTGAAATGTAGAATTCTGCTAATGGTAGGTGGTAGAATACTTTGCAAATGAAAGATGCACTTTAAAGATTATATTTCGAGGTGCAGATGTCAATGTCGATGGTGATGGTAAACCGCACTGATTTGGATGGAAAGTAGCATTTATTTAAGGCAACAATTTTATTTTAGCTCTCGGAAACACTCTACTTAAAAGGCTCCCTCAATATGCGACATGATATTATTCCGATTCACCTATAAATCTCTTCAAAGGCATCCTCTACCAAAATCTTTTATCGCATAGAAATCTACCTGAAAGGTCGAGGGGTAGACAAGCCAATAGCTACCACAAAAGAGTACACCATGCGCCAAATGCTAGTTAGACGAACCTATAATTACCGTGAAAAATTACCTTAATCATCTAGCTTAATCAGCGCACATTAAAAACAGAAACAATGTGTAATCGTAACGTACATATTTTTTCACGAGAAATTATACGATTTGGTGTTGCATAATAAAAACATCCAAAGGGCACGAGATATATTAATATATGTAAATATATTACCAAAAAACCCTCATCCCAAAATTTGTTATTACTATCAGCCTAATTTGTTTACTTTTTATATGGATTACTTGGAAAATGAGATTTATGTTTTGCAATTAATGTTGCTTACTTGACTATCAGCTCAGCTCTTTAATTCACGCATTAGTTTACCATCAGAAACTTATTTACTCTTACGGCAGTTAACTTAATTAACCAAAAATATAATAAAATAATAAAAGCAAAAGAAACATAGTTCAGTATAGTTTTAGCTAGGCGTGGAGCCCATTAAAAGCAGTCAGAGAAGGGTCAATATACTAGCGAGATCATGTAACTACTTAATTAAGCATGCAAGCAGATATAAAACAAAAAACAAAGAAAACAGGCACATTTTTATTGTGCTTTCATAATTCGTTCAAGAGCATGCTACATCATCGCTTGGAACCCACGCATGTTGAGTAGCATGAAATCGCTTTTTGTTTGTTTGGTTTTTTTTTCACCAATAAAAAGAAAACAATGAATGTTATGTTTTGAATTAAGTCCTCGTGGAAATTACGGGATTTCATATAAATATTTACGTAAATATTGATAAAAAATTATTGATTTAATTTAATTTGATTTTTGGTTGGCTTTAGTTTATATTATTGTTTTTTTTTCGTATCTTTTTTTTTAATTTAATTTTATTTTATTTTATTTTATTTTATTTTATTTTATTTTATTTTATTTTATTTTATTTTATTTTATTTTATTTTATTTTATTTTATTTTATTTTATTTTATTTTATTTTATTTTATTTTATTTTATTTTATTTTATTTTATTTTATTTTATTTTATTTTATTTTATTTTATTTTATTTTATTTTATTTTATTTTATTTTATTTTATTTTATTTTATTTTATTTTATTTTATTTTATTTTATTTTATTTTATTTTATTTTATTTTATTTTATTTTATTTTATTTTATTTTATTTTATTTTATTTTATTTTATTTTATTTTATTTTATTTTATTTTATTTTATTTTATTTTATTTTATTTTATTTTATTTTATTTTATTTTATTTTATTTTATTTTATTTTATTTTATTTTATTTTATTTTATTTTATTTTATTTTATTTTATTTTATTTTATTTTATTTTATTTTATTTTATTTTATTTTATTTTATTTTATTTTATTTTATTTTATTTTATTTTATTTTATTTTATTTTATTTTATTTTATTTTATTTTATTTTATTTTATTTTATTTTATTTTATTTTATTTTATTTTATTTTATTTTATTTTATTTTATTTTATTTTATTTTATTTTATTTTATTTTATTTTATTTTATTTTATTTTATTTTATTTTATTTTATTTTATTTTATTTTATTTTATTTTATTTTATTTTATTTTATTTTATTTTATTTTATTTTATTTTATTTTATTTTATTTTATTTTATTTTATTTTATTTTATTTTATTTTATTTTATTTTATTTTATTTTATTTTATTTTATTTTATTTTATTTTATTTTATTTTATTTTATTTTATTTTATTTTATTTTATTTTATTTTATTTTATTTTATTTTATTTTATTTTATTTTATTTTATTTTATTTTATTTTATTTTATTTTATTTTATTTTATTTTATTTTATTTTATTTTATTTTATTTTATTTTATTTTATTTTATTTTATTTTATTTTATTTTATTTTATTTTATTTTATTTTATTTTATTTTATTTTATTTTATTTTATTTTATTTTATTTCATTTTATTTTATTTTATTTTATTTTATTTTATTTTATTTTATTTTATTTTATTTTATTTTATTTTATTTCATTTTATTTTATTTTATTTTATTTTATTTTATTTTATTTTATTTTATTTTATTTTATTTTATTTCATTTTATTTTATTTTATTTTATTTTATTTTATTTTATTTTATTTTATTTTATTTTATTTTATTTTATTTTATTTTATTTTATTTTATTTTATTTTATTTTATTTTATTTTATTTTATTTTATTTTATTTTATTTTATTTTATTTTATTTTATTTTATTTTATTTTATTTTATTTTATTTTATTTTATTTTATTTTATTTTATTTTATTTTATTTTATTTTATTTTATTTTATTTTATTTTATTTTATTTTATTTTATTTTATTCTATTTCATTTGTGTTTTTTTGTTTTATTTTCTTTTATGGATTTTGTTAGAGAAACTTTCTGGTTTCTGTACCGAAATTGTAGGTCACAATCCCGCGACTTTCGGCAATTCGGAATGTATTTCCCCAGTTTTTTTTTTTATTCTTTAGCAAGTGTATCGCGCTCTATGGGTCAGCGTGTCAGCGAGTATTAAACAAGTCAATCAACTTTTTGGAAAATGGTAAAATCATTTTATGGTCGCAAAAAAACAACAATAGAAAAATATGTTCAACAACTTAATCACGAAAAACATTTGCAGCACATAAAGCATGAGCACCATGGCGTATGAATATCATTTTGCGTATATTAGGTGTGCAGGTAAGGCAGTTAATTTGGTCAAGTTTTTTGCTACTTTAACCATAAGACCATGCTTATTTTATATGGGGTTCAACATAAAGATATTCTACGACACAGAGTTTCGGAACAGTGGCATCATAATAAGTTCAATCAATAGTAATACTCAAGAAGGTATTTGGTTTAAATGGAAATTTTCGCAACTAACTAAAAGCAAACTCATTCAGCATACAATTTTTCACCATCATCTACTAATAGCTTCAAGTAAACACAGTCAAGTTACATGTCACATCGACTATAACCACTACGCACTTTGCGTTGAACGCTTCCGCAGTTTCTGCTGCTATCGAGGAGACTCACTGACAGCTCTGCTAATGATATTGCGGCACGAAAATGAAAATTGCATTTCCTCATTACTGAAAATTGCGTGCAGCATAATGTATTCCATTTGGTCACATTAGCACCAAAATACACAGATAAGGGCTTTAATGTAGTTGCTATTATGAGTGTGACTCGGCCCAAATTCTCTTGTAAATCTGTGAGTAGAGTTTTTAAAATCAGTACGCAATATTTGAGACGCTTTGATATGTAAAAATTTTGGTTTTGCACTGATGCCAATAAGTTTAAAGTGCTTCGGATTAAAATGAGTTACTATTTGACGTTCAAGTTGGCAACATACCAATATTTGACTGTAATTTAAGTTGGTAGCGAAACTTCAAGGGATTTATTGACATTAAGCACAAATGACGGCAGCCACTTTTCCGCTCAGCGATCTTTTCTGTATCATCGAGCTTTGGTATATGTGTACTTTTGTATACACACACATATGTATGTATATTAGTCAGCAACAACTAGTGTTAAGGCATATGACATTGGAAAGCACTTTACCTGTGAAGAGTTTTATATAGTAAATTCTCGGAAATAGAAAAATTGGTTAACGCAGTGCAATGACAAGATTTTATTTGTTGTTGAAGCAATTTTTAGGAAGTGAATGCGTCCTGTGTAGGCTATTTCGATTCTATTGAGGGACTGAGAATGGTAATAAGTAATAGCGAAGTGCTGAAATGCAGCAAAGTGGCAGTGTAAAAAAAAATTAAAAAAAAAAAAAAATACAAAAAATAAACCAAAAAATAAGATAAAAAAAATAAATAAAATAGAGAAAAAAACTTAAATAAAATAAAATAAAGAAATAAAATCAAATAGAACAAAACAAAAAATTAAATAAAAATGTAAAATAAATTAAAATAAAATAAAATAAAATAATATAAAATAAAATATAATAAAATAAAATAAAATAAAATAAAATAAAATAAAATAAAATAAAATAAAATAAAATAAAATAAAATAAAATAAAATAAAATAAAATAAAATAAAATAAAATAAAATAAAATAAAATAAAATAAAATAAAATAAAATAAAATAAAATAATATAAAATAAAATAAAAAAACGAAATAAAATAATAGAAAAAAACTAAAAAAAATGAAATAAATAAAATAAAATAAAAAATAAATTAAACAAAATAAAATAAATGAAAAAATAGAAACAAATAAAAAATAGAATAAAAAATAAAATAAAAAAACTAAATTAAATAAAATCAAAAAAAAAAAAAAAAAAAAAAAAAAAGTAAATATTAAAAATAAAATATTAAAAAAAAAATAATAATATAAAAAATAAAATAAAATAATATAAAATAAAATAAAATAAAATAAAATAAGAATATTTCTCACCCACTCATACAAGAATATAACATTCGAATTCTTTGATGAGAATTCGTTTCAATAACTTTACGAGTTTTTATTACTTGACTGTAAATCATGCTTTATTTTGTTTGTTTATAATTGGCTTTACAATCCCATTCAAATATTAAATCTTAGTATTTGTGCTCATTTCAACTTGTTTAAGCCAATCGTAAATTAGCTTCAAGTGCTTATATAAAAATTGCGTTTTCAGCTGTTTATGATGTATTATTGGCACTTAAGTAAGTTTGAGTGGCTTCATTTTCTACCACTTGAGCACCAAGTATGGCTGACTGAACTCATTTAGCTTGCACACGAAACATTGCCAGCTGCCGAAAGGAAAGGTAATAAAAAACTTTAACTAAAAAAGGTAATACAAAGTCATAATACAATTACTCATAGCTGCTGTTATGATAGTAGATTGTTTGTTTTATTACGTGTTTATTCATATTTGTTTATTCGTTATCGCACTTCCGTTCTATGATGCGCCAACGCAGCAACACTTTTTGTTTTTGTAATAAGCAGAATAAAGTTTAATGGATTGTCTATTTAAATATTCATCTTAAACTCAAACTATGCTCTATTTTCGGCAAATACCATTGCTTAATAAAATTGTATGACATATTATGGCTTCTACATAACATCTCTACATACGAAGTTATGCATATTTGATAAATAAACGCATGTAAGTATATTTTGAAATGTTCATAGCTTTGTACAGCTTTGACTTACAACATATGTATATGAGTCTTATTTGCCTGCATAGCAATAAACTACGTGTCCAAAATGACTATCATGACAAACAGACAAGACAAATATGCAGCTATAGTATAAATAAAAAAAAATACTACAACAACCTGTAGCTTGTATGCCCTATGGATACAAAACATATAGATATATACTACAAAGGTACCTATGGAAAGCTTGTTGAGTTGCTGCGTTAGTAGAAAAGTTTTTGGACAGAGGTTATTATATGGCCAGTGCTTTTGCAGTGCACTTGTATGAAGGCAGTACGTTTTCTTCCTTTTGAACATGCCTATGCACACACATACATTTTCGTTTCATATACTGCTTCACATATTTTAGAGGGAATATATACAATTGTACAAAGCTGTCATATGTTGAGCGTAAAACAATTTCGTGCCACCTTTTTCATGTTTTCAGATGTACTCGCTTTGTATTTCTTATGGTTTTACACATGATTTTGGATAATCTGAATTTTGAGCTTTAAGAAACATTTTTTTGAAATCCCAAGTAGCTTTAGGGCTGGTGTAGTTTGACTCACTGTTATACTAATTCTTCGAAATCCTAAATTTTTTTTATAGAAACTATTACGCTTAAATATGCGTAATTAGTGAAGGTCTCCTCCGTTTATAAGTAGATATCGGACTAAGAATCAAAATTAGGAGCCTGAAAGTATGTAATTTTTGCCAACATTTAAAATTGTATTAGGGGTGTTTGACGTTGTCTTTCGTCAGTCAATCAGCCAGAAAATATGTTCCCAGGAATTTGAAATAAAATAAATATTTAAAAAACACATGACAGAACTTTATTTTCGAACTCTAATTAGAATGTGACTGCTCGACGAAAAGTCAAGACACATATCGTTCGTGTGGGTTATCGGTCGCCATAGAAAATAAGGCAGTACACCCTACTAATATTTTTGGGGGTTAAACTTTGAGAGTATGTAAAAATATTTTCAAAAAAATTCAAAAAATTAAAAGAAAAGTCACTTTGAAAAAAACACCATTTTTCCCCATTCAAAATGTATGGGAAAAGGCGAAAAAAATAAGAGTTAAGTTAGAGCGCCAATTTTATGCAAGGCTTATTTTCTCATCAATACCTGACTTTTTAGGAGGTAAAACCAAGTCGACATTTTTTTTGAATCACCCTACTGTATATGAAAATAACCGGTAAATTTTACGCATACGCCGTGTAGGACCTAAAAAAAGTGCTCTATAATTGCAAAGTTTCAAAATGTACTCAATTATTTTTGCTAGAAAACATATTTCTACGCAATATCCCAAAATACTTTTGAAATTCCAATGTCTACTCTCGTGAATACGTTATTTCAATATCCTTGCAAGGAATCCTATTATAAATTAAAAATTCAAATGTGGAGATTTGTTCCACAGTCTTTCAAATATGAGCCAAATATTAAAATTTTCGAAGCCTTAGTAGACTTGTTTGCAAACTTAGTGTAAGCTGCTAGCAATAACTTAAAACTTCAAAATCGGCACGGATTGCCGTTATCCTAGAACAATGAAACTTCGCACACATGTTATTTAGGTTAAAACGCAGCGTAATAGAGGGTATGCATATCAAATTTCGAACCTTAATTTTTTTTCCTAACATTTTTGGGACAGCCTAACCTTCATATACTTTGAAATTAATTGACATAAGAATTTAAAGTGCATACAAAATATTTGCTAGTGCCACTTACAAATGGAACAGCCTAAAATTTTTCCGTCCATATTGAAATTCTTTTTAATACTGTAAGAGTATTTATCCAGATATGTATATCTATGCAAATATTTTTGTTTTCAGCTATATTTTCTTCGAAATCCATTTTCCATCAATTTCAAACGCACACACTTGCCATCGTCTGTAATTTACTTTTCTTCAGTTTGCACGCAAGAATTCACTTGTTGTGTTCATTAAAAAGCTTTTAGTTATTTTAAATTTTACGTGTAACATGAATAAAATAAATTCTCTTCATATTGCATTACGGCAAACGAAAACATTGCAAAGAGCACTCACTCTACTCTAGCTGAAGGAAAAGATAGACATGTTTGCTTGCATGTGTTTGTGTGGCACTTTGCATTCAACAAGAGCATTTCTGGTATGCCACATTCACTCCGATACTTTGGCTACATCGAAACCAATCACATCAGCGCACCCACATTTTCGCACGCATTCTCTTCATATCGGCACCCAAACACCTTGACAGCACAGCACGTTGAACGGCATACACTGTGTCGGTGTGTGTGTGCGTGGTATCGGTTGTGCCCATCATTACATCGTTATCCTTATCAACAACTCATAAAAGTACAAGAACAGCAGTTGAATGAGACCGACTGACTCTACCAAAGTAGTGGAGAAAACAAGGTAAATGGTTGAAAAGTTGTGCAAGAGGTTTAAATGTAGAAAAAAAAATATTATAGGTAGATGTGTAGATGTGTATATGTCTACTTCGTATACTCAAAGTTGGTAAGTTTATCTCAAAAAAAGAAAAATATTCCCCGCTCCTTGTGTTATCTTGAATATTTCACAGTGGCGCTTCTTCCTTAACGACTTTTCCTCGGAAGTGAATATTTATTGAAAAATTGACGGAAACAAAATAAAGTGGCACAACTCATACATACATATGTATGAATATCGTTGCTACAAACTTACTCGATAGGGACATTGAAGTCTTAAGGGACGTGTAAAATGTGTGTATAAATTTGAGGGCGTACACGTGAAAACCGATTATGTCGCACTTTTACCTGTTTATCTGCTCGTTTTATATTTAAATATATGTAGTGGTAAAACTGTTACATATTTATATTTAATTTGGCAACTAAAGGCGCTATCAGTAAGGTGAAAGCGTTAAGTAACATGAGGGTACGGCAGCGCTTTTGATCGCAGAATGCATTAAGATGCAGAATTGAGTGAACGAGCTGATTGTATTCATGAGCTTTAATGTGTGGAATCAGGGAAACAGATATACTTTACTACGTTGGAATTTAATGCACCTGAAGATGTTTACACCTGTGCATATCACCTAAAGTTTTATAGTAGGATTTTTTGTGTCCTTTTTTGCCGACTCCGAACGGCACTTGCAAAGCAAATGAATTACAGAAATACACCCGGAGAGTTTGCCAAACTACTGCCGAGGGGCGACCCCGTTTAGAAAAATTCTTTTTCTAAATAATTTTTGATGTTACTTTTGTCGGGCATCGAACCGCCACGACTTGGTGTAGAAGGCCGAACACTTAACCGCTACACCACCAGCGTCCTATACTGCCTCTAAAAAATATGGTTTACTCAATCGGATTACATTTTTAACTATTGCTTACTCAAAGTTGCAGCCTGAGCTTTCATCATACACGAAACGTAGTTAAACGCTATGCGAAAATGTGAAAAAATATTTGTTTGAGCAAATACACGATTAAGTGTTTACTAACTCCACGCATGATCGCACATCTCAATGAGGCTTGTTTCCCATTTTGCAAAGAAAAAATTCATTCACTAAAATAAATCCTTTAAAAGAACACTTTTACTTCTCTTAAGTTCCGCTCTGCTAGGTTTTGTGGCGTAAACGTAAGTATGCTTATAAGAATTTTTATATTTATATTAGGCTGCTGTATTCTTCGTACAAAAAAAAAATCGAGGTTTTTCCAAGATACTAAAAATTTAATGTGATTTAAGACAGTCGCCAACATATTTTGCAAAATTTCTGCATATTGGAACAATTCGCAGTCATTCCTTACACTGTACAGCAGTCGGATTGGAATGAGATCTAGCCAACTTTTTTGAAGAAACTGACGCATACTTAAAAAAACTACGTACCCAATTTTTTGAAGTTAGTCCCCAAAATTTAGTTAGGGCTTTCGAATTTCGAAATTAGACACTTGTAATTTTGCTTTTCCAATCGGGTGACGATAGGAAAATCTTCCGGGCTGGAGTTTCCCTGTCCATTTGCATGACATGACCCAGCCAGCGGAGCCTTTGGGCTTTAATTCACTGGACTATGCTCAGATCTGCGTAAAGCTCGTTTAGCTCATCGTTTAATCTCCTTCGATACTCGCCGTTGGCATCATGGAAAGGACCGTAAATCTTCCCTTTCTTTCAAATACTTCAATTTCCATCTCATCTTCTCTTGACACCGTCCATGAATCTGAGCCATTTATCAGGACAGGTATGATGAGAGACTTATAGATTGTGACATTTGTTCTTCGAGGGAAGTTCAGTTAGTCACCCTAATGAAAACACACAAATGCATATTCATATGTAATTGCGCCAAACTCAAGCAGCATACAAAGGCTTTGGTTTAACGCGTACGCTCAAATGCTAACAACTATAACAAAACAAACAACAAATCGTCTTAGCAGACTTTTCGTAGAAAGGCTAACACCGATAAACACATCTCAGCCGAAAGTCAAGCGAATATTTGAGTCTAAAGTGTTAGCAGCCTAGACATGGTTTCAAATGCTGCCAAAACGCAAGAACAGATAAACGAAATAATAAAAATAAAACGAAAGAGATTTTTATAGCTGAACATGGTATACTAAACATAAAGGATGAAAATGGATACAAATAATGATGGAAAAATTCTGTGCCGCCTTGGGTGGGTATGTTGTTGTTGATGTTAACAATGCCTTGGGTGGGTATGTTAAAATGTGGCATAGAAATGGCGCAACGAAATTTTGATAGCAAATTCAAATTCTTTTTGGCTTAGGTGAGATACATATATCTACTCTCATATAGACACACTTACTTAGTTACTTATAAAGGAAACGAAGTTTGGGAGCATAGTAATGCTTTTGCTTTCGATTTCACTTCAATCTCTGTTTGCTTGCTTACCTTTTCCTGTACGTCGCTTATTTATGTACATAGGCAGAGGCAAATACGGACATGCTAAGCGACTTAAAACTGTTGGTTTATTTTGTGAATTTCCTGGTATACCACAAATGGCACATTTACCTCATGAAATGGTCGCTTTGCATGACAGGTATTTATGATTTTAATGCTTTGTATTCAGGGAGCGAGTTTGTTAGTTACTTTAGAAATTTTAATTTAAAAAGTCGAAAATCTTTTATCGATAGAGATGTCTTGCTCATTTTCTTAAAAGTGCTGATACCTGCATCTATATAACCTAAAAAAACAACCTAATGGCGGCGATATACCAAAAGGTTATAATAACCTCTAACGAGATTTTTGCCGAGCTTCTCTTTCCAACTTGTGGTGTGTTGCTTTTGAGCTTTTCCTACAAGTTGGCGGGACCTACAGTTTTTTGCCGACTCCGAACGGCACTTGCAAAGCAAATGAATTTTTTGCTGGGAAGCTTCTCATAGCAGTAATACACTCGGAGAGTTTGCCAAACTACAGCCGAGGGGCGACCCCGTTTAGAAAAATTCTTTTTCTAAATAATTTTTGATGTTACTTTTGCCGGGCATCGAACCGCCACGACTTGGTGTAGAAGGCCGAACACTTAACCGCTACACCGCGGCGGTCTGTCACCTCCCAGTTGTCAAGGTGGTCCACATCCCTTAATTGTGGTAAATCTAAAATTGAATCGCAATTGATAATCTGAGTTTCATGATGCTGTCTCGAAGAGAATTTAACCACCTATATACATAACAAACGAGTCGATATAACCTACATATATACCAAACCAAATATCATAAGTTTAGGTTAAGTATACTTACCCCTATAACGAATAAAAAAATATTAGCTAATTGAGTAGCATATTTCATCTAAATCTTTTCAGACCTTCTCGCTTGATTGATGGACCAGGACAAAACTCTGGACATTTTCACATCCTCTCATAAAAACATTCACATATTGTCGCCAGAAAAACGAATGCTCCACACATTCATGTTTCTGGAGCAAAAAAAATTTTAAAAACTGATTTTTTAAAGTTTTCAAAATTTTTGTTTTGCCAGAAACCTGAATGTTTGGAAAAATTCAGTTTTAAACACATTCATGTTTCTGGCACAACAAAAATTTTTAAAAATTTTTCTTTCGAATTGAAGGATATTAAGCTAAAAACTATATCAGTGGAAAGAGTATACCTATACCTGCAAAAACATATTTTTGTCAAAAACTAAAATTTAAAATTTTGCGAGAGGAATAAGCTTTTAAATACGATTTCCAAAAAATTTCTATTTTGGCACATTCATGTAATATTAATATGATGTTTGGCAAAAGTTATTTTTTTTTGCCGTAGTTGAGTATGAATAACATTCAAAGATTTATTTTCAAAACTTGTCACAAAAAGGTCTAACCTTTACTTTTAATGTTCATGATAAATGCCTCCAAAAAATAGTCAAGTCGTAACCGTTACGCTCCCTGTTTTTTTTTTTTGTATGCAGATGCTTTTACCGTTATTGTCGTTCTTATTGTTTGACAGCTGGATTACTAAATGATCTTTCGCATATTTACTTCTCATACACATTTCAATTACTTAAATTCATTTTGTGGATTTACTGCTGCACACTCATCTGTAAGAATATGTTCTACGGTTAGGGCTAAGAGGAATTTGTGTGTTATTTTCTGCTTGATTAAAAATTATTTTTATTTATTTTTTAAACGACTTTAGCTGAAATTTTTGATGCGTTTGAACCAATATTACAACAGAGCCTGTATGTAAGTCTAGCTGCGATGGTAAGGGAACATTATATACCAATAATGATTTTGGTAGACATTCTACATTATCTACGTCGCAAAGAGATGGCCAAGAGTTTTCGTGTAGTAAGTGAGAAACTTTTCGAGATGAAATATGGGGTCAGTCCGAGCCTCGTCTGTATATATGTAAAGGAAGGGATGGTGGTTCGCTATGTAAATATAAAGTTCTGGTGCACTCGATCCTGAGCCTAAGGACTCATATTTTCAAGGCGTAGGTACTCCTTGCAATATTATTTTCCTTCAAAAGAGCTAATGGCCTAAGGAATCAGTTCAAGTGATTCAAATTTATGTTATACTTGCTGAGCTATATTTTGCTGTTGTCTATTTTCTTGAGGTCAGTCAGCCTCTGAGTGTTCGGGATAAACTGTTATAGAAGTTTTTTAGATATGACCTCAATGGGCCCTTAGAAAGCCGAAAAAGCTGCATTCACCTGGTTTGAGTTTTCCGAACAAAGTAAGTAATAATCACCAAAGCTTGTATTATGTTGAAATTCGCTGCTAAGGTAGTTGAAAAGGTGTATGTGTGTAAAAAATTTCATATTTGCCTTTACCGTTATCCCCGTTTCCGAAAGAATTAATACACCACACTGAACCAATTTGAAACGAAGCTTTTTGAAGTGAGTGCTTTCTTTGCTTTTTCTAAGCCGCTCGTTAGTCTGATTAGCGCTTTGAAAGAATATTTGGTTCTGTGTTTTTATTGATATTTTTTCGGGTTGTTTTCGCTTTGCACTGCCTCACAAAAAAAAAAAAATGTATTTACCTTGTCAGTTGCGTTCCAAGTTTGTTTTGTTTGGCCTGAACGATGTGCATTTTAGACAGAGTTGGGAGATAAGAATTCAATGTGTAATCGATTTCCGGTGATATAAGAACTATGTTCTTAGTAGAACTTCAAACTTTTTAGTCGCGATGGTGAAACCGGGCCAGAGAGAGTTCTTAGGTTGAAAAGAGAAGTTGATTAAGGAATGTTCGCCCGTCTGTCCGTCCGTGTACATTGAGACATTTGCATGAAATTTGGTGAACTGGTTACTTTCGGGCCAAAGTAGGTTGCTATTGAAAATGGGCGAAATCGAATGATAGCCACGCCCCCTTTTTCGTCCCCCTGATCATTCTATTATGATTTTTTGAAAATTTTTTAAGAGGATGTGGCACCGCTCACTTTTATAGGAGGCATATTGGCAATTTCGACTGGTCATAAATGAAAACTGATTATAGTAGAATGAGGAAATTTAGCAGGTTTCATGGAACATAGGTAATAATCCTGATGAAATTGGAAGAAATCATATTTTCAAAACAGTATGTGGGTTTTACCAATTATTTCCCACCTTTAGATGCAGAGCATTTATGACGACTGTTGTGTAAGTTTTGGTTTAAATACAGATATCTGTAATCGAAATCTGTTCATATTTGCCCATCTCTACCTTTCACTGTGTTCACTCAGCTAAAACGCACACACACATACAAGCTTCCACACACACAGATTTATAACCTTTCACTTTACCCAACAACTACTGAGAGATTGTAGGTGAGTGCTTACCAATGTTTACTCGTTCGAGCAAAGATTCATTTACAGGCTTTCGTTTGACTCGATGAGGCTGTCAAAAAGTTTGCCTTTACAGCCAAAGCGTCTGTTGGCCGTCAGATCTGATGAACTGCTCATTCGGAAACTCAATTTTCGCGCCAGTTTTTATCTTTCGATTTTTTGCAAACAAACTTCTTTCCAAATTCTTCTTGTTATATTTGCTCATCGATAGTTGAGTGACGGGCTATGCATAAGCAAACTAGAAATGTTTCGAAAATTTGGATGTAAGTTTGGTTGTACAAAGTTAATGAAAAGTAAATATTTTGCACCTACTACATACATTTGTACATACTTAAGAGGAGCGTAAATCGCAAAAATATATATGCTAGGTATGTACTAGAAAATGTAACAGATTTTTATTCATATACATACAAGTTGAGTTTTATTATTTATGTACATTCATGAAAGTGGAGATGCTGAAATAGTGTGGATATTATCTACGACCTATTACAAGTTCTAATTTATTGATGCTGGGGGGGTCATCCAGGAAAGTTACGCTGCCTACACGCATTGTAGGCAGTGTAGGCAGTGTAGGAAGTGTAGGCAGGTTATATTGTAGTTGTAGGCAGGGTCATTTATTAAATGAAGTTTCATGCAGAATACACATGTTTACACATCAAATCTCACGAGTACTTGGTACTCACGCCAAAACTAAAATTGTTGCAGACTTGAGACAAAACATTTTTTCTTAAAAGCATATAACATTTGTAGAACTTTTATATGAAATAATAGCATACATTTTCATAATTTTTTCTATACAAGCATTTCTTTCCATAGCAAAATTAATTTATCAGATACTTTTGGTAAGCTCCCACAAAATTTTCAATCACTTGAATTTTCAATTAAAATTGCATATTTTTTCAAAACTATATCGAAAATAAACCATATTAATATTTCCTAGTACATATATTCTGGCACGTTTTCTACTAATTTCAAATGACCACAAAAGCCACAATACAAAATTGCAAAAGCATGTTAAAGCTTCAAATCGAATAACTGCACTAAATACTTTTATGATGGCAAAAATTTGCATATAGACCGCATAAACAAAGTAACGAGTTCATATACATACATACAAAACATGCTACATAGCTATACAACTTACAACAAAAGTAGCAACAAAAAATGGTTTAGTCATTAAAATGTTGACAAAATTGCAAAAAAAAAATGTAAACAAACCATATGCGCCACCAAACGTCTATCGTTTCGACTATAAGATGGAGCGAAGCGAGTCGACATCATCAACGCAAACGCCCACATAAAACTGTCAACAAAACAATAACAAAAGCAATTATTGCAATTTTGTAAACGTGTCATTTTTCGAAGCTTTCACATATTGGCATAAAATATTGTATATTAAATACTAAAACTAATAGCAAAGTGTTGTACATAAGCAAAGTCGGGTAAGGTTGAGTTTATAATACAAAAAAAAAAAAAAAAAATGAAGGCAATTTAAGTGGGTGTGATGGCGAATATCATATACTCTGCTGCGCGCCTTTGCGAAAATCAGCAATCAGAGATGGAATTAAATATGAACACGGGGAGAAATTTTTACTAGAAACAAGGCATAAACAAGAAAATCGAAGAATAACTTTGAACTTGGAAAGTGTTTTCTTAATTATGTCTTGATAAACACTAAAATAAATAAGAAATGTTTACTTAAAATAAATCAATTTTTTCTTGCAGCTTCATGGACGCAAAATTAGTGTGGTTGAGGAAGTTGGCCTGGGAGTCCTGGCCTGAATTCTACCTCAACTAAAGATTTTTAATTTTATTTACATACTTATTTCTATATTTATGAAATCTAATGGACCTTACCTTTACCTTCCGTGTTCAATTGGGGCGAGCGCTTGCGTCATTCTGCTTGTGTTAAGATTGCTTTGGAAAAAACCACAATTTGTGATTGCAAGCCGAAATTTTGTATTTTCATAAACTTTTAACGAAAAAGCATTTTCAAATTACAGGAGTTTGTAATGCAAATAAAATAACAAAATTGTCATAGCTAGTGTTGGTCAAACAATATGGACTGAAATAAAAAAAATTTAAATAAATAAGAAAATATTTCTTCAATCAAGTGAAACATTTTCTTATTTATTTAAATTTTTTTTTGAATATTTTTTCTCATAGTTTTTGTTCTTGTTTTTGACAAGAAAATAACTTGCTTCTTTGAAGTAAACTTTTTTTACTAATTTCAGTGAAAATCAAGTAAATTTTTAAAATTTCTCAAATTATTTACTTTTTTGAGATTGAGAGCATAGTTTTCTAGATTTTAGAAAATTGTTTTTCTCCGTGAGGTGAAAGGGTTTAAAAAAACTCCTTCGCAACACTTGAACACTTAAGTTATCTTGAGCAAAAATAAATTGGGTGTCTATTAAGTCGAGGTGGTGCTTTCCTCAAGTGGTTTCTTTATTTATTATTATCAGTGGAATGGAAAAACTAAATTGAAAGATTTTTCCACCAAATTTCAAAATGTGAAATTTCCCTTTTTACTTCTTCCTTATCAGGTTTTCCTTTTTCCCCTATTTTCGTTTTTCCCTTTTTCTGTTCTCTCTTTTTCCTATTTAACCTTTTCTCCTTTTATATTTTTCCCCTTTTCCATTTTTCTTTTAGATCCCCTTTTTCTATTTAATTTTCGAGCTGATGGCCTGAGTAGCCAGTGCTCATTCAGTTAGTGCTGATATTAATACCTGTACCTAACTATTAATAATAATAATAATAATAATATTTTATTTTCACATTCAAATTTTTCCCTTTCTTTACCTTTTTCTTATCCCGTTTCCCGGTTATCCTTTCCCAATTTTTTCCTTTTCCCTTTCCATCTTCCCTTTTCCCTTTTCCCATTTCCCTTTCCACTTTTTCCTTTTCCTTTTTAAATTGTTCTGTCATCCATTTTCCTTTTTCTTTTCATTTACCCTTTTTAGTACCCGGTTTCTTCCTCTTTCTTTCTTTCTGTCGTCTTCCTGAACCTTTTTTCTTTCCCATAGCCTTTCTCGGTTTACTTGATCCTTTTTCCTTCATTCTTTTTCCCTTATTCTTAGTCCATTCACTTTTCTTTGTCTTATTTACTTTTTCCCTTTTTTAAATTACATACTGAATTTTTTCATTTAATTTTATTTTTTCTGTTACTTATTTTTGCAATTCCTTGTTCCTTTTCATTTCTCTTTTCCCATTTTTTCTTTCCCCGTTTCTCTTATTTTCTCTTTTCTCTTACCGATTTCCCTCCCCAATAGGAACAGCTACATACCATTTCGTTTTGAAATAAAATTTTAAGTTAAACAGGTAAGGAAGTCTAAGTTCGGGTAAACCGAACATTAAACATCTAGTGGTAGTGTCGAAAGTAGGTGTGGTCAGCGTGCGATTTTTGTCAGTTTCATCAAGTATATTTCCTATACCACCAAATCCTTCAAAATTTCATCATTCTACTATAATCAGTTTTAAAGTTATGACCAGTCGAAGCCAAGATTAGTCGAATTTTCAAAAATGGGAAGCCACGCCCATTTTAAAAATTTATTAAAAAATCATGAAAGAATGACCATTTCCTTTACCGAATTTTGTCAATTTAGGTGATTTTCGAAATTTTCATCAGGTAAAAAATCATAATAGAAAGACAAATGAAATTCACCCATAAAATTATATCTTTTTAGCCATTTTCAATAGCGATTTCGCCCATTTTCAATAGCAACCTACCTTGGTCAGAAAGACGGGTATACAAATTTTTTGAATAAAAAGTATTGTTGTGTTAAGCGCAACTGAGTATCCAAGCTAAAGTCTGCTGTTTCTAAGTGAATTTGGTACAACTATGTTAGTACCATCGGCGCCAATACTTACATATTCGGTATTTACCTGCGATGCCCATACGCCATGTGCGTCTGTACCTACTCAATCTTAAAATCTCCCCGAACATACTTTATGTATGCGTAATTTTGTGCTTATGTGCTGCCAATTAGTTCAGAGACATTTATTTGGCGCGTGAATGAAGAGAAATTGCGTGGGTGTACCAAACAGTGGGTGCTTGCAATAAATATTTTACCAAAATGTAGAAATGCCAAAAATTAGATACATTATGAAATTGGAAAAGTTTGTGTTAGCTAAAATGCCAATTAAACTATTTAAACGAAAAGTTTAATTGCTAAACTCGAAAAGAGTTTTATTTAGTTGTAGATAGTTCACGGATCGCCTAATCTGTTCAAATAATTTCATGCTCTGGTGCAAAAGTGATTGTTGTGATTCACTCATTTGATTTGGGCTACGCTATTTTAGTTCAGCTATTCACAAGTCCATATGGCTTGCGATACCATTTTTAATTAGTTTTAAAATGACTTGCGCTTTAATTTAATGAATTGTCTATGGCTAGTTGAACAATGTCTGTTTATACAAAAAAACTTACCAAAAATACGGCTGTCATCTGCGTCTATATGTCATCAAAGTGATTGAAAAATTCCATACGCAGTTGCAAACGTAATTTCAAATTGTCAGCCTTCTAGAAACAGCTTAACTGCTTTACTATAACTTTTGCAGGACAATTTGTTATTTTATTTATTTTTTTATTACAGTTTATATCAAGTAGCACTGTTAGTTAGTGTTCTACATTAGAACGGGTTTTCCAAAAACGCTTTGATAAAATAAATTCGAGTTCTTGGGAACACCTGCTACACCGTTAAAATGTTCAAATAACTGGTACCTCCTCACATCGTGCCTTTAGTGTTAAAAAGTCATGTTACGGTATGTAAATTTTAGTTTTTGAAATAAATATATTATTGTAGGCTATATTCTCATTATACTCTTTCCACTGATACAAGTTTTAGGTTAATATTCCTTCAATTCCTCGACATTCAGCACATTCATCCTTTAAAAATTTCCAAAGTAACCAAAATGTTTAAAAATTGAATTTCTAAATTCGTTGAGCCAAAAACACGAACGTGTAGCAAAATTGTTACGTATACGCCATGGTGTCTGTGGTTCAGTGCAACACATTCATTTTTCTGGTTCAACGAAAATTTTAACATTTGCGTTTCGCCAAAAACATGAATGTTTAGCACATTCGTTTTTCTGGCACAATTTTCAGAGATTCAAATAAACATTTATGAAAATTGCATTGCAAATTTCCGGGGGTTCCTTGTTCTTTGGCAACCCAGGAGAGATTAGTCACATGAGCCTATTAATTCAAATCTGGAAAATATTCACATTCTATATAATTGTAAAATACTCAGAACGTGCTCGATAAGAATAGTTTAATTTTCGACATCATTATGTCTGACGAACACCTGGTACAAATTGTAATTTTCCATTCGACAATACAACATACTTACTTAAATATTATATGTATATGCGTTGGGTGTTAATTTTCAGCTTATTTTTTTAATTTTTCAGGCCCGTTAAGCTTGAACTGGATTATTTACCTACGTTTACTTAGCCAGGGAAAGGAAAATGCAATATCAAAATACTTTTAATTTCAACACCATCTGCTTCCAATTTACCTTCAACTAAACCAAAAAAAAAAAAAAAAAATTAATGACTACATGAGCGCTGTTACGCAGCACCATGCCTATAAATGAACACTCCTCTCTGACAAATTTTATATTTGTATATCTTTTCGATGGCATGTCATTTTGAGTGACAGTAAAAAGCTAAATATTTTTTCTTTAATTAATCAACGGCTGCGAAAAGTAGGGGAAGGTGACATACGGAATGCTTAACAAGAAAGTGGAACGTCATGATGACACTTTCAAATTATATACGTAAGTCTTACATACCAAAAACTTAGTCCGTTTACTAGCATGCATGGCAATGAGACACATTGAATAATGTGGGCCTGCTCAATGACATGCAAGGCACGGAGATATGGTGAGCTTATAGGATTAGCGGAAAATTACAGCTAATTCGACATCCTACCAGCGTCAATTTGTAAGAATTCGAAATGCAATAGACATTCTTGCTGACTAATAGCGAAAAGATTAAAAAAATAGAAATCAATGATAAAAGATAATGAAAGTATGTTTTTTATATTTTTACGACTTCTTAGTTTATTTTCGTTGACGTTTGAGTTGTATTAGTATAAATAAAATGTATTCAATAAAAAATTTGCTTATCATTTTAATTTATTACAATCTAAGTTAATACACTCGAGTGCAAAGAATTTTGATGAAATCTTTCCAAATGCACACATACCTACTATACGTATGTACATATGTACTTGGATCAGTGGTGGCCAAATCGACACATTCACAATTCGTAATAGTATTGGAGCAAACAACATTGGGCTGTTTACTCTCTCGCCACGATAACTCGCTTATAGTATGCGCGCAATAACAGCAACACTGGCTGCAAAAGCATAGCCGAGGTACACGGTTAAAAATTTGAACCTAAATTTTAAACTTTTTTGGCCTACATATATGACCAAACCAAATCTGGATTCAAAATCAATCTAGACCAGTTTTCATGAAAATTGGCTAAATGAATCCGGTTTCAATTATAAACAAGAAATGTTTTAACAATTTTTTAAAGATAAAATAAATTTTTTGTCCGTTGGCGGGAATTTGAACCAAGACGCCCCGCATCATGCCCGTCTGCTCTACCACTGAGCTACATAGCACACATAAATGTTGTTGGCAAAATTCAATCTTGAATAAGCTTTCAAAAGTAAATTTTAATTTTCAAACCAAAAAGTTTTGATTTTAAACCGAAAAGTTTTAAGAATAAAATAAAACTAAAAAATGTGGCAGCTGGCAGGATTCGAACAAAAACGCTCAGGAGTCACAGTCGACTGCTCTACCGCTGAGCTATGCCGGGCATTAAGTTTTTGTGGGCAAAATTCAATTACGTTCAAACAAACCAAAAATAAAAAATGTAGACTGCTTTTTCATTTAGATTTTAAATCGAAACCAAAAGAAATTGAAAATCTTTGTAGGTATTTGGACGGTTTGAAATATTGTACAAAATGTTTGAAAAATTAATTAAACTTTATACGGGTTTAAAATTTAGGTTAATTTTTTTAGCCGTGTAGTTAAATATTTAATATATAACAAATTTTCTTCCATTCACATATATACTGCCGGTTATCTGAAGAGGTTTGAATTTATCTTTTTCTTAAAGTGGTAAGGCATAATCCATCTATACATAATCTATGATCTCTCTTCTATTTTCTAGTCATCGAGAAAAACTATTGATAATATCAGTGATCGGAAAAACCTTTCCTGGTAGCAAAACTGTCCTCATATTTCATACTAGTCTAAAAGCATTGAACCTGGACTAGTATGATTTCAAGAAGAATTTTCATGAATTACCCTTTATTTTACCATTTACCTTTATTTTTATGTTTATTCTTAAGAAATCAGCGACTATTTGTATTTAACCTATCACGAAAAAGCATCTACGAATTATAAGAGAAGAAATAAGCAAACGAAACGAATGAATTTTGTATTCTTTAACTGGTCAGATTATCCAGAAAAGTTTAGTTGTATACTAGTATGGAATGGTATTTCCTGACTAGTATGATTTCAGCCAGAAAATTTGTTTGAGGTTTCGCTGCAGGGTGTCCACATACACTTGTTTGACCTCCGCAACCGTCATTAGAAACAAGTCTTTCTGGAGCTAGATATATAGATATATGATCTGTTTTGATTAAGAGGTTTTTGTCAGTTGGATTTCTGCTAGAATTAGACTGTTTATTCTTTGGACAAGCGCTTTCGACATTAGTAATAATTTCCCCCTCTAGATGGCACTGGAGTCAACTTATTATTTGTGATCCAGTTCTATTCGTTTTTGACACGTATATTTAAAAGTTAATCAAAAGCTCTGTTATAAAGAAGATTTTCTTCTGAACTTGGCATTATATCTGCTTGGAGAGCAAAAAAAAGGCTCTTCGACATCTATTTTTGAGTGTAGAGCTAGAAAGATACTCAAAATAGTTTCTTTTTTTAGAATTATTAAAAACTGTCGGTTGCAACGTTATTTGAGGCGCTGTTTCAAATATGCGAATCAGAACACTTTTTTCGCATCATTGGCAGCATGCATACGTACATACAATTTACAAAAAAATTTATTAGTTTTTACCGTTATTCTTACTTAAAAATACCCAATTTAAATACTTATTAATTTATATGGCCTCCAAGAAGTTTCATTAGTTTAAGCTGCAATTAATTGCCTTGCGAAAATCCCAGGCAACGCCGCTCACAGGCTTCCTTTGTACAAAAGCGATTCCGATTGCCATAACAGCCTTTGTAGTGGAATTTTTTGCAACTTCCTTTGTCGAAAAACCATCGTGTTTGTGTGGCAGTGTGCTGATTTTTGTTGCAAAAGTAGCCCTCATTTTGACCCATGTAGCAGTTCACTTGATCTGTGGTGAAAAAGAGAATAACCGTATTGTGAGATCAAAATTTAAATAATAATTTGATGCAAGACAGGACAGTTTGGTTGTATGTATGTGAGTGACTTTATTGAAAAGAACAAGAGTTCCAAACAAAAAATATCAAAATTAAAAAAAAAAGTTAAAAACAAGTGATACGGTTACAAACATACAAGCAGACAGACAGAAATTAAAATTTTCTTTGATATCTGTAATTTTAAAATTGTTTTATTACATATACATATGTACGTACGTAGGTAAAGATTGCATATTTTTTGGCATCTTCATACATAAACAATTTAATAAATTTCCTGCATTATAAAATATTTATTGTTTCTTTGAAATGTGCGGCATCTGGATGAAGCATGTCCAAATACTTTAGGTAGTTTTCTAAATATATACATTTACTTAAGACTTTAGTTTTATTATATTTATATCTAATGAATGTAGAAATTTCAGTCTTTATTTCAAACATATGAAAATTTGTGCACTTTTCAAATTTCTATCGACAAAAAAAAAAATTGTATAACAAAGCGAAGAGTGCCAAAGATGCATTATTGTTAATAGGCGAAGGTTAACGGATATTTGCAAATACGAAATATTTGTATGCATTGGCACGCAGACAGAAATATTTGTTTTAAGAGATCAATATTTACATTCCGTTTAGAGATAAAAGCGTATTTCTAATTACTGTATTAAGATATTTACACATAAAATGTATAGTATATGCGCACAATCCGGTGGAAAAAATAACGAATTTTTTTTTTTCTAAATAATCGATACCTGAGATAAATTTGGAGCGAGGGTAGTGTGATTTTGTTCCATAGAAAGACAAAGTATATTTATTATCATAACACTGTGTTCGGGATTGTTTTTAGCATCATTTCGGAATTTATGTAATGACTTCGGAAAAACAAAAAAAATCCAAAATAGACCCGAAATTAGATACCTTGTAATGTTCCAAAATAAACCCAATAACATTTCCGAAATGATCCTAAAGTAGTTCCAAAGTTTACTAAAACAATCCCGAAATAGTCCTGAAATTATTCCAATGCTATGAACAACTTCAAAAACCTACTTAATTATCATTGTACAACAATGAGCTCGGTACGCTTCCGATACTCCCTTGAGGTACTGCCCGAATATCGTCTTAGCGCCATGGGTAAAGAGAGGTGAGAGGCATCATATCCGTAGATTCAACTGGATTGAAACTGTTACACTCAACCTAACTGTTGTTTTAACAGAAAATTTTGTTGTTCTGCTCTAAACTTAAATAAGTTTTATTTTAACAGCAAAAGGAGTCAAAGTAAAAACAAATTAATATTTTTCTTTTTATCAAGGTGTCTACCAAGATGCCATCGTATACTTATGCTTGCCAGCGTCCAATTACAGCTTTGTTCTAAAAGATGATACCACACTTTCTCACGTGCCTTTGTTGCCTTTACCGAGAATCGAGCTCACTATTTGATTGCTGAACAGAGGTGTCTATCATGAGGCCATCGTGTACTTATGCTTGCCGGCGTCTCATTACAGCTTTGTTCTATGACAGCAATGATAGTATCTTCGCTGTTGGATTAGGCAAGAGTTTGTTGTTTCAACACAAAATTTGGTTTGATCAACAAAAACTTTGTCAGTTTTATTAAATTTAATTGGATGATGCAATACATTTCAAAGGACAGTTCCTTCGCTATTAACTTATCTAGAGAAAGTTGTAGTTTTAACACAAAATTTGGTTTGATCAACAAAGAATTTGGACGGTTTTACCAAATATTGTTGATTAAAAATTGACAGATGTATGATTATTTCACCAACAATTGAATGCAGTTACTTCAACCAAACTTTCGTCAATTTAACAGAATTTGGTCAACTTCATGTCAACGTGTCTGATGAAAAGTAACACTTTCATTTTCTCTGAAGAAAATAAACTACCTAAAAGTGTTAGTTTTCGTCAGACACTAAATAGAAGTGTTAGTTTTCTTACAGAATTTTAAAAGTGTTACTTTTCTTAAAAAATTTAAAAGTGCTAGTATTTGTATGGCACGTCGATGTGAAGAATAC
>CAXKVI010000001.1:2868051-2935551 GCA_964058755.1 Campiglossa producta | reverse complement strand
ATACACCCGACTGTTGTCATTGTAATCGGTTCAAGTATGAGAGGCAACCCAAATAAAGAAATGGCGTTGAATCATCTGGTTAAAGCTTGTAAGCAATACCCTCCATGTACCAGCATAACTAACATAAAAAGGACAGGAAGTAAAAAAAAAAACGATGACGTGAGGGTAAAACCGAAATTGCTACGACCAGCAGAAACTGGTAGGCAAGGCAAAGCAGAAAATTCAGCAGCCCGCAATAAAAGATGAAAGTGACCTTTATAAACAAATGCAGACGCTGCCTTGATTCGACGAAATATGTGTAGGCACCGAAATAGCATAAACAAAATATTAAATGGAACAAACAAAACAATGGATGCAGGAACAAATAGGCCGGTAGCAAATCCAGTCGAGGCAACGTACTACACCCGCGGTCTTTTCCTGCCAAGGAATCGTTGAAATGTTTGCTTTTGCTTTTTAGATATGTATGAAGCCATCGCTGAATTTGTGCGTGTGCCATGTCCAGCATTCACTGCTAACATATGTACGTCACAAACATATGCTACAAATAAACGGCTGTATTTTCCATGTTGAATTGTATATGAAAACCAAATCTCTATAGCCAAAGGCAATTTCATGTACAAGTTCCTAAATGTATGATTGTGTGTCTACCAGTGTGCATGATTGTGTGCCGTGTTTGTATGTCGGTGAGTACCCCACTTTCGGTCACGTTTTCGGAATATTCGGAGTGCGAGTAAAAAGCTCATCGACACAAGAGCGAAAGCAGCAGCAATGCTCTCATTTTCACAAGTATTTGCTCGCCGACAGGGTATGGCTCTCAAAAGCTCTCATTATGTGGATGCTAAAATCATAATTACATTTCCCTGCTGTTGCTTGCTACTGGAGCTAAGAGCAGCCGCATATACTTTTGTCTATCGCGGCATACACATTCACTTAAATTTTTACAACATACATTATTGATTTATACATACAGACGTAATTGAACAAAAGCATCAGCTGTAGCTCCCGTAAATTTGGCATACATTTATATATTACTTTTAGTGCTATTTACGTGACCTTGCAGAAGGTCCATATGACTTGATGCAATTGCTTACGAGTAATTTTGAGTAAATTTGGGGGTTGAAATTTTAAAACCTTGGAATTACTTGTTGGCAGTACTTTAAGAAACTACAATTAGATGGTTCATATCATATTTTTGATCCTCAATGAAACAAAGTTTTTAATCATAAACATCTCGCTCACAATCCAAGAGAACTTGTTTTCGATAAGCCAAAGCAATGAAGCTTTAGAAATATTCTAAGACATGGTACTTGCAGTTTCAGTACATGTCTAGTTTAATATGTTGGCAGGGCGTATGAGCAACATTTGTAGCATTTCAACGAAATTTTAAGGTGCAAACGCTGGTTTACTTTCGGTTATTGTATTTAATTTAATTTAATTTTTATTTTATTTTATTTTATTTTATTTTATTTTATTTTATTTTATTTTATTTTATTTTATTTTATTTTATTTTATTTTATTTTATTTTATTTTATTTTATTTTATTTTATTTTATTTTATTTTATTTTATTTTATTTTATTTTATTTTATTTTATTTTATTTTATTTTATTTTATTTTATTTTATTTTATTTTATTTTATTTTATTTTATTTTATTTTATTTTATTTTATTTTATTTTATTTTATTTTATTTTATTTTATTTTATTTTATTTTATTTTATTTTATTTTATTTTATTTTATTTTATTTTATTTTATTTTATTTTATTTTATTTTATTTTATTTTATTTTATTTTATTTTATTTTATTTTATTTTATTTTATTTTATTTTATTTTATTTTATTTTATTTTATTTTATTTTATTTTATTTTATTTTATTTTATTTTATTTTATTTTATTTTATTTTATTTTATTTTATTTTATTTTATTTTATTTTATTTTATTTTATTTTATTTTATTTTATTTTATTTTTTTTTATTTTATTTTATTTTAATTTTATTTTATTTTATTTTATTTTATTTTATTTTATTTTATTTTATTTTATTTTATTTTATTTTATTTTCTTTTATTTTATTTTATTTTATTTTATTTTATTTTATTTTATTTTATTTTATTTTATTTTATTTTATTTTATTTTATTTTATTTTATTTTATTTTATTTTATTTTATTTTATTTTATTTTATTTTATTTTATTTTATTTTATTTTATTTTATTTTATTTTATTTTATTTTATTTTATTTTATTTTATTTTATTTTATTTTATTTTATTTTATTTTATATTATTTTATTTTAGTTTTCTTAGAAAATTGGAATAACATAAAAAAGTAATCTGGATATTATTAATTCTTTTATCAAAATAAAACAATAAGTAAAGTAACAATTTTGCACAGGAAAACAAAAACCCCGCTGTTGCGAGGGAAATGTTTGTGGGACGTATTTGGCATACCCAACGCGAATACCATGTGTGCCACATAGAGACTTATGCCGCAATTTGTGGAATATAAAAAACCGAATAAACCGAGAAAATAATCCCTTCGGAGCTGGAGCCGAATCTGCACTTACACACAGCGCTTAACACATACACACCATCTTATGTTAACGTATGACCATTCGGAAGGAATAAGTTCATTTCAGTAGAGTTAAGTTTAGCTCGGTTCAGTTCAATGTGATGCGATGTGCCACAGCAGCGATTTCCTCAATTCGAGCTGTGCGAATTCAGTTAAGATGTGCAATTCAAATGGTGCGAACGTTTGTTGGCGGTTGTTGCGCGTAACGCGTTTAAAATATTATCAAAAAAAGAGTAAGAGCTCTTAACAATAAGTAACATAACTAAACACATATGTAGGTGCATACATGCGGGTCGCTAGTATAACTCACGCATATGTAGATATATCTTATGGTATCAGCGGCACTCACACACAAACAAACGCGCGTGTTATAAATATTAAGTGATTAAAGTATAAAGAGTTCCAGGAGACATCCAGCTGCAGCTGAAATACCAATAAAATCAGCGAATAAATAAATAAATAAGTAATTGATAAGAAACTAAAGGTATTAAGGCGCACGAAACAATTAAAAAGTAAACAAATAAATTAGCTTGAAAATGCAGCGCAGTGACGAATAGAAACGGCAGGCTGAATGGACCACTTTGGGCAAGCTAGTGGCGGTCAGTGAAATTATTAAAACAAAAAAAAAAAAAATGTTGCTGCATTTAGATTTTATGGTTCCTTTAGTTGTTGTTGTTGTTGTTTGTCTCGCATGCATTAGTGAAGCGCAAATAAATAAATGTAAATAAACAATTCGTGCAAACAAAGTGTGCGGCACATTAACGCCTGCCTGCCTCCTAGCAAATTGCTGACGAACGCCCAATTTTATTGCAATTTTTGTTGTTGTTGACTTTTAAAAAGATGCTGCGAATGATGTTGATGATGCTGCTTGTTATTTTTGTTGTTGTATTGTAAACGCTACATACACGCGCATCCAACTAAATATCAAAGCCTTGTGTGTGTATGTTTGCATGTCGCTCAATCTGTATGCGACGATCGCGTTCAATACCTCGAGGCGCCCCTAACTAGACGTCTCTGAGTGCGGCAGTTTTGTTAAACATTTTACTTTTATATTCCATTTTTCAATTTAGCAAATTGCTTCAGCAATTTTTTTTTTGTGCAAAAACTAAAAAATTTGGCAAAATCGCAAAAGTATTTTTGTCTTTATATTCTAAAATGCCGCGCGCGCGATTTTCGTTCTACAAAAATGAATAAATAAATTGTGGCGCGAACGCTGGGAAATTCGTGTGAAAAAACTGTGTGTGGCGTTTGCTGGTGTGTGTGCAAACTGCAGCTTTCATGAATGAAAAATAGCAATAAACAAGAAAATTAAAAATACTTTAAAAGCGTTTGGAAAAAAGAAGAAAATATTGATTTTAAAGCATTCCAATCAAGCGGAAGAAAAGTGGACAGCCAGTTGAATGGGCAGCTGGTAGCAGTGTGTAAGCGCGAGAAAACAATTTCCAGTGTGTGAAAATTTAGCTGACAAATAACATAGCGCTGAAACAATGCATATTCGAGCGTGTTAAAAAATTTACATATCTAATCAATTTGTATTTAGATCAAAGGAAAAATTTTTAAATTAATAAAAAGTGTGAAAACAAAATAAAAACCTATGGTTGATATACAAATTTTAGATTGCGCTCAAAAAAAAAAAAATTAAATATTTTGTAGTAAAGACAGAAAAAATACACAATTTTAAATCACTTTGTGCTACTATTAACTTAACTTTTTATCAGCCTAGAACAAGTGTACGGCAGACACATAAACAAATTTGCATACAAAACGATGCCACGACTTCTCATATGTAATTACACGCATACATACTAAGAGATTTGTAAATAATTTGAGCATTCCAAAAACACAAAAATAGAAAAAAAGCCGGCATGCATAAATAAGTTACAAATTTTAGCAACAATTACAGTTTAGCTGGCTGTCAACTCACTCAAGCAATAACGCCAACTCGCCAGCACTCACACATACCAATGCGCATATCTAACAGAGCTTATACATTTATTTATGAAGCTGCATTGCTTAAAGTGGATAATCTGCCACACATACAGCCTCAAACACACACTCATTTCATGCAACAACAAACTTGTACATACCATAATAAAATTCTAAAAATATTTTAAACCTTGTAGATGCGACGTGTATTGATTTGTTATTAACGACATAAGTGGAAAGGTCATGAACGAAGTGCAAACTTCGAGCATGCTTGTAAATATAAACCCATGAATAAATAAATAAATAAATAAAAATATTTCTAAGCATAGAAATAGTAACGGAGAACGCAAGTTTCGGGAAAAACGGGTAATCAATAGCTAATACATAGTGAATAACCGAAAGTAAACAAATATATAAAAAGATATTTAAACGTGTTTCATCTTCTTTCTACACGGAAATAAAGTGTAAGTAAACTAATTTTAGGATCATGCCCATGCGACTGGTGGTGGGTTGAAGTTATAGCACTTCTGAAATTTCTCGGTTTAGTGCAAGGATTGGGAGTTTTCGTACTAAAAGAACATTCATTCTTAAACAAGATATTTGGGAACATCCTGTATGAAGCTAACTTTGCTAGGTCATACACATGATCGAAAATTCTACAAGTAAAAGCCAGTTTTCCTGCAAATTTGGCATCGCTTCCTAAAATCTCATTCAAGCACAGTAAAAAACATTACAAAGAGGTACAAAAAGTTGTAATGATTAAAAAATTAGGAGGTCTAGACAATTGGAAGGTTAAATATAGTATTCCTGCATTTAGCTCGACTGGTTAGTTTCAAAGTTTCCATGAACAACAAAAAAAAAAAACAGTTTACTCAGCAAATGTCAACTCCTAACAAGGCATTCACAATAAACAAGGCATTCACAATAAACTCGAGTTTTTTGACAACAACAATATGAATAAACTCAAAAAATGCCACTTTAACTCGAGTTTATGGCCCAAAGTGAACGCCATATAAGACCCAACCGACCACTAATACTCAGCCTATTTCTTGGATACTGCAACAGTTTTTCAGGTTCGAAAGTTTACTTGCCGATTTCCAGGGTTCGGAAACATTCACTCTCGTTCACTCGCATTCACAAACATGAACATTAAAAAAAAAATTGCATTCCATTCGCTTCCGTGAATAAGAATGCATCAAAAAATCCACACCGTTCACGTTCATGAATGCCTTCACGAATCATTCACAAATGCATTCTCAAATCTATGTAAGAACGTACTTCTATCGTTCATCTTCATAAACAGAAGGTTTCCGCATACACAAGCATTGAAACAAAACAAAAACAAATGGTGAACGGTGTGGATTTTTTGACTGGTTAATATTCGCGAATGCATTTTTTAATGTTCGCGTTCGTGAATGCGAATGCAAAAGAATTCATAAATGTTCATAAATGAATTTGAACCAAATTAATGCTCTGAAAGTACAGATGAAAAAGGCGAATGAACATTTCAAGGGACAGCACCCATCTAGTTTATCCATTAACGCCCACTGTACCCATTCGAGAACACTTCTTCAAATATCGAAAACTGCATTTCAAACATTGAAAACATATCTATAATGTTGCTGAAACTGTGACATAAACTGCTCCGAACGCAATTGAAGTAATTAGTTTCATACTTCAAATGCCCACTAACCCCTTGTGGGAATACCCATTGGCTGGGAATTGAAAAACAAAATTTTGATTTTATGTGTTCAATTTATTATTTAACCAAAAATTAATTATTAATTAAACTTTCAATCTGTGTCCGAGGAAAACTAACACTTTTAGTTACTATATTTTCTTCAGACACAAATTGAGTAGCTTCAAATCAAAACGCATTAAGTTATACATAAAAATTTCGTAGATAAATGAGAAAATATGATTACAAAAATATTTATGACATTATACCAGTTATATAATAACAAACATATGCCCAAAAAATTACATTTATCGGATAACTGGATTTATAGTTAAAGCAGAACGTTGTTTGGATTTATTTCGTTTTGGTGTGAAAATTTATATTTATTGCGTTTTGGTTTGAATGCTTCTGAAGTTATTGCGTTTTGGTCTAAACATTTTTGGATAATCAGAGAATGGGGTTTGTGGAGCCATTTTGATAACGATATATCAATTTATGATTAGTCCCTGATCAATATACAAGTTTTAAAGCAATTTAACATAGGTCCTATCAATAGCCATTGGAAACAAAAAGACCCAAAAAGAATGTTATTCTAAGTAATTTTTTCGACAAGCAAGATGCTACTATTGTCTAATTCTGTTTACCAAAAATGCTTTCATTCGCGAAGAAACTTTACTTTATGCTAAGTAATTATAATAAAAAAATCGCAATATTTTGCAAAAATTACCTAAATAGAAAAAATGAGGACACCCTCATAATCTACGGCCAAAAATAGAGTTACGGGTTTCAGCGTTTTTATGTGTCATTTCAAAAGAAAAAGTTCTGTGTATGGTTTAGTTTCCACTTTAGTAAATATAAAAATCGTATGGAGTTATTGCGTTTTGTCATGAATCGTATTTTTAAGGGCGATACAGAATGACTAAGTTACCAGTTTTTACAGCTAAAATATGTTGTTACATAGATTTCAGAAGGGAAGGTCGAGTCCCATTATTATCTCAAAAAAAAAAATTAGGTGGTAATTTATTGCGTTTTGGTTTGAAGCTCCTCAATTTGAAGTGTTAGTTATGGTCAGACACAAATTTAATGAGTTCATTTTCGTATGAGAAGGAATATCGAGTCGGGTATTGCAGATCTATAAACTTAGGGTCATTGAAAATTCGTTAACGTAGTATCCTTTTGTTATTACCACCTTTCTATTGCGTCTCTTTCTTGTTTGTTATCTAATCTTGCATTGATCGTTATAGATATGAGATCTTTTTTCAAAAGCTTTCCGGTAAGACAGATACTAAACAGATAAGAAATATATAATACCAAATATATAATGCAATCCTGACTAAAAAAAATTCCGCTGATTGGCTTTTGGAAGATTTGAATGAAATAGTTTTCCATCGACCTCGAAAGTTAAAATTAAGCACACGGTTCAGCAGAGAATGGAAATTCCAAAATACCTGAGGAATCTTGCGAAGCTCGCTGACAGTGCAATATTTTCATATGAAAAATGCCCATAAGTGACGCCTGAGCTACTGGCATAATTTATTTGATATTGAGAAGCTTGAAATCAAATTCTAACTAGCGCTTCGTCGCTTTAGTTCAGGAGACGATAATACAACTTGCCGAAACCCAAATTTATCTACAATTATTCGTTGTTCGACTCAGTATATTTATAGACGAATCGTTCTTACTTAGGCTGACTGAGTATATTTCATAACCATACTGGGTTCAAACCCAATTTTTGTTAATGCTGCTAATTCAACACTTGTATCATCCAACGTCTTTCCTTCTAAAATTAGGAAAGCAAAACTATGATTTAGGCTGATTCAGGCACATTTCCAGGAACCATAACTATTCATGACAACTAGCTTCATAGCTACGTGCAAACATTTACATATGTAATACAAAAATAAATTTATTTCATTTTCAGAGCAAATTAAAACAACATTTTTTAATAAACACAAATTGTGTAAAATGCTAGAAGGCAATTATGAAAAAAGCTAATAAATTGACTTAAAAATAGTCCATACTAATGAAACAAAACAAAATGTTTTCAATTAAGTGTTAAAAAATGTTAGTAAATCTATCAAATATTTATAAAAATAGATGTATCTAAATAGAGAAAGTGCAAAGTGTAAATATGTAAATGTGTAATAAAAAAAATGTAGTAAAATGTGTATGAAAATCAATATCACACTGATTCGTGTCTCGAAGGCAGCAAGAAATATCATATGAACAATTTTAATCGAAAAAATACACCATCCATAAACGAGTTGAATTCAAATTCGAAAGCACAAAGTGAACGCTTGGAATGGAATGGAATACAAATCGCTGAATTGCCTGTAACGGATGACAAGGACAAAGATAGTCGCACTCCTTACTTGCAATGCATTTACTGTGTAAATTGAAGTGTCGCAATATCAAGGGCCCATTTAGCCAAAGCTATCAAAACCAAGTGCAATACTTGTTAAATCCCAGCAAAGCACGTTTAAGGGTCGTGAGCAAATTTTTTAAAATCATAAATCGATTAAATATTTTGTAAAACGTGTAATAACAATATAAATGAAAATTAATAACATAAATAAATATTAACGTCCTCGCATTTATGCTACATCATCAGCAGCTGCAGCCACCACAGGGAGTCTAACAATAACAATAACGCTAGCTAAAATTAGAACTACACCACAGAAGCCGTAAAAGCAGCAACAAAATGGATTATAGCCAATTAGATGCCGATATAAACGGCAACATAAATACAGGCAATATCAATACAAATGATTTCCTAGCCATATTTACTTCAACAATTCCCACCGATGCTGCTGCAACGCCTGCTACAGCAGCAGCTGGTTGGCCTGGAGGTGGAGGCAGTAAAAACGTCATACGAGTGCCGCCATTAGCCAATCAACAAGCAGCCCACTTGTCCGCCACCTCGCTCAACACCACCCATAGCACCAACAGCAGCAGCAGCAACTTCTTTGACAGCAGCAATAGCAGCAGTATTTCTTCTACGCTACCGCAAAATGCAACACTCCTTAACCCGCCTTTAATAACTGTCGATAGCAGCGACACAGCAGCGGGTGGCGGTGGTGTCGGAAGTCAATATGGGTTAACCAATTTACTCGAGAGCACCTTGCAAGGCACCATCACAACACTCAGTCCAAATAATTATGTCAACGATAGTTACTATTTTTTGAATAGCAACTTTTATAATAGTAGTACAATATTCCAAGGCAGCAATTATACCAATCAAACGTTAACGAGTATGATGGCAGCGAATCTAACGAGCAATGTAACAGAGATGCATTGGGATGGGCGCTATCCGAGTGGCTATACGCTGCCACAAATTGTGGTCGCTTCAGTGATAGTGACGATATTAATGATAATTATTGTAGTGGGCAATATGTTGGTGATTATTGCGATAGCAACTGAGAAATCTTTAAAGAATATACAAAATTGGTTCATTGCCTCATTGGCGGTGGCAGATTTCTTTCTCGGTCTCATCATAATGCCCTTCTCGTTGGCGAATGAACTGATGGGCTATTGGATATTCGGTAGTTGGTGGTGTGATATACACTCGGCGATGGATGTGCTACTTTGCACTGCATCGATTATGAATTTGTGTCTCATATCGTTGGATCGCTATTGGAGTATAACGAAGGCGGTTGACTATCTCAAGTCGCGTACGCCAGCTCGTGCAGCTGGTATGATTGCATTTGTGTGGACGCTGTCGGCGCTGATTTGTATACCACCGCTATTGGGATGGAAGGTGAAAATGCCGGAGGGACCGTTGCCGAAATGTGCGGTAAGTGTTGGAATTTTATGACATAACTTAATTTGCATATATATTTATATTTAACCCTTCAGCGGAACTCTTAACACATTATTGCTCTTTCCACCATTACTTTTCCTCAAAGGATTATTACATACTTAGATACTTAGTTTAGGATGGAATAAGCCTTCCAGTTCGAAATGTTAATTGTTACCACTTTCATTTTCTTTATAAGCTTAATTCGTGCTCCTAATTAAATTTTTTTTCTCGACTATATAAAAACCTTTAAACTGTTTTAAACTAGTTTAATTTTATTTTATTTTACTTAGTTCAATTTTTTTTAATAAAATTGTATTGATCTTAATTTAATTTTACTTTATTTAGTATATTTTACTTAATTTTACTTTTTTATATTTTATTTTATTTTATTTTATTTTATTTTATTTTATTTTATTTTATTTTATTTTATTTTATTTTATTTTATTTTATTTTATTTTATTTTATTTTATTTTATTTTATTTTATTTTATTTTATTTTATTTTATTTTATTTTATTTTATTTTATTTTATTTTATTTTATTTTATTTTATTTTATTTTATTTTATTTTATTTTATTTTATTTTATTTTATTTTATTTTATTTTATTTTATTTTATTTTATTTTATTTTATTTTATTTTATTTTATTTTATTTTATTTTATTTTATTTTATTTTATTTTATTTTATTTTATTTTATTTTATTTTATTTTATTTTATTTTATTTTATTTTATTTTATTTTATTTTATTTTATTTTATTTTATTTTATTTTATTTTATTTTATTTTATTTTATTTTATTTTATTTTATTTTATTTTATTTTATTTTATTTTATTTTATTTTATTTTATTTTATTTTATTTTATTTTATTTTATTTTATTTTATTTTATTTTATTTTATTTTATTTTATTTTATTTTATTTTATTTTATTTTATTTTATTTTATTTTATTTTATTTTATTTTATTTTATTTTATTTTATTTTATTTTATTTTATTTTATTTTATTTTATTTTATTTTATTTTATTTTATTTTATTTTATTTTATTTTATTTTATTTTATTTTATTTTATTTTATTTTATTTTATTTTATTTTATTTTATTTTATTTTATTTTATTTTATTTTATTTTATTTTATTTTATTTTATTTTATTTTATTTTATTTTATTTTATTTTTTTTGATGATGATGACTAAAAATTTCATAAACAAATTAATAAAAGTTGCAAACTGTGCAAATCTGCAACAAACCACTTGTCTGGGTTAAATTTGCATGTACGTACCTTCACACACCTTTATGCGCATTGCCATTTACAAAGTGCTGTGCGGTTGCTTTGTGCCAATTTGTATGCGCACTCAAAGATGTGTTTTTACGTCTCGGTAAATTGCTATGCAATTAAGCGCTGTCTTTGCTTCCAGGCATACCCACATTTCCGTTTAGTTCGTTTGTTCTTTCATTTACTTCGAAATTGGAAGCCGCAATATTTTCTTGTTCTGGAAAGTCTTGGCAACGACACGCGGGTGGGGTAGGAAATTTGGCGGCTGCAGGCTTTAGCGGCAATTTTTGAATTGTATTTAATTGAAAATGGAAATTGAGTAAAACGATTTATTCCAATAATAGATAACGAGATCAATTGTGCTCTTTTGATATTGGATAAGCCGAAAGTCATATCGGCAGAGTATTATGAAAATATGGTTAAAAAAACCTAAGTGGAAGAAGATCGCTATTTATCACTCATTATCTGATCTCTTACATTATGGGGAGACTCGGTAGTTACTGGAGGAATATTGTGTTAAAATTAATAACAACGTCGCCGGTTGATGGTACATATGAAACTCAACTCCAGTTTCCTGGAGTGCCTTTATTTATATCTTTTCTTAATCTAACATTCAACTTACATCTAACTATTGTACGTAGTACGCATGTACATGCGTACATGTGTATACATACATATATCTTAATCCTAAGTAAACCCAACAACGTAGATGGCACATGTATGTGAAATCTGTCACTATGCGAAAATATGTTGTGGACTCAGGTGTGTCTTATCTAACTGATAACCATACTGAGTCCCATCATTATCGTCCTAGACGACCACAACAAAGGTGAGATAGCGGTCTCGCCTAATGTATATTAAGTAAATATGCATGGCGAGATCGTTATGTATGTACTAATTGTGTCCACATACATAAACACATACATGCGCGCATCCACATATGTTGGGATCCGTTCACAACTGTGAACATACTGCCCACGTTGAAATGTTTACATTTCAAGACTAAATGCTTTTAATAGTTTTATTCTTAAACATGATATTTAGTTATTCTTATTATTATTTTTTTTTTTACAAACATACAAGAACTTCTAAGCGGTTTTTTTTGGCGGTCGAGACTCATGTTTTAGAATACACGGATATTTTTTAAATCTACCTCCCTATCCATAATAACAAATCCTTATACATATCTAACCTCTAAATATGTATCCTCCAATTGGATACGCGGACCTTGTAGCGTTGCATATGCGTCGTAAAACGAGAATTACTACGATTGCTGCGCTGATGAGAAGAAGAAGATTCGTCGTGCTCATGCTATAGTGCGCAATGTGATGCCAGTCCAAATCCAGAGGAAATCCCCAAATTATTTTTAGTTTCGGTATTTCGGGGATTTTAAAAGTTTTGACAGTGCCCTCAAGTTCAATATGATTGATAGGTGGAAGATGTTTGGTAATGTTGGTCTGTGGTATTTCAACTTCAGCCTTTGTGGTTATTGTTTGATATCCCCAAAGATTGACATTCGCTGTGTTCAATTTGCAGTCGGTGTCTAAACGGATAATGCCCTGATGACTCAATTTAAGTATTTGTATGCTGCCGTTGCAAATTACTGTTGCCTGCTCCTCTATTGCCAATGAGAATAGCCAGGTGTTTGGTGACTGTAACTGAGTCCAGTACTCTTGAAGCGGCATGATGTTGATTTCACAGCTTGCTGGCAGCGTTTTTGGATCTTTAAGTAGTGCCATCTCACAATTTTGCGTCTCTCCTATTCTGAAGGAAGGATGCCATTGAGAACATACCATCAGCTTTGGAATATGTTGACATCGATTGAACATTTGTTCGTTCAGTTCATAGAAAACTGTCCTATTTTTGTCCACTAGTATATGAGGACTATTGACCTTTATACTCACAAAGCGCCCATCGTGTATTGTGGGGTAAGAGTAAATAGTATACGCTTCAAGCTTAGGCTTGCTTATTAAGGGTATTTTAATATTAAATAATATGTAGTTTTCAGTTGTTTTTGCGGTAGTAGCTGCCAAGTGTCCAAGCACTAAAGGGTCAGTATCTGGCAGCTCTAGGTGTTTGTCGATGTTTTCGGAAATTAATTTTATTTGCTCCTGGAATCTCTTCATGGGTAGTACTCGTTGTAAGAAATTACCTCGAGAATTCCAAAGCACATTAATGATGTCTCTCTGCATAAGCTCAAAAGTTACCATTTGTTCATTAAGTGCTGTGATCGCTTCGAACAGCAACTGATAACTGAGGTGCGAATTTATTGTAGTCCTTAGTGTTTGAATTGCAGTATCGAGTAATTTGACGTTGTCTTCGTGCACCTGATTCTGCCTTTTGAGTACATCTAAAGTGACATCTTGGACAGAAGACTGATTTCGCACTAAATCGAGAAGATAGTTCTCATTGTCTTTGGCTTTTTCTATTTTTCCTTGTAGCATGTCAGCCTGTTCTTCATCCATCAGACCAAAGAGGGAGTGATACATTGAACCTATGAAGGGTAACACTGATCGCGACTTCCGATTCCTCCTCCCCGTGAGCGCGATGATCTCGTGATTTTGCTCGATGTGTGAATATTGATTTTGTAATTGCTGCATCATCGTGTTCACTTCAAATTGCCAACTTTTAAGAGAATTTCGTATGCTTGCATATGAATTTGTGTATGGTTTCATATCTAGGTGAACAATTAAATCCCATGCAGTCCTGCTTAATGCTACAGGTCCCCTTTTTTCTAACATTATTCCTGCTCTATTGGTAATATGTTCTACATTAATTCTGTTGCATGATATGTCTTGTAATATTAAGAAAATTCCTAATAATGTAATCAACAAATTTTTATTCTTTATACGAGCCGACCGCCTTGTTATTGTTTTATCATTACCTTTAATTGTAGGTTCTATACTTTCCTCTGTTTCCGTAGGAAAAGGACAAACATTGTGTACCGATCTTTTCGATATGCCATTGCTGGTCCTTACGTCTACCATCCTACATTTCCCGTCTGGGCCAAGTATGGTGCTTATTACACGCCCTCTTCTCCACTGCATCGGTGGAATATTATCTTCTTTGAGGAGCACTAAGGTGTCAATTTCAATATTTTTAAAAGTCTCTCTCCATTTATTTATGTTTTGCAATTCGCTCAAATATTCAAAATTCCAGCGTTTCCAAAATTCTTTAGCATTGTTTTCTACTGCTTTCCAATGGTCTTTTATTCCATGGTAGCTTTGATTATCGACATCATCAAATATCGTAGCTAAAGGTTCACCAATTAAGAAGTGGCCGGGAGTTAATACCTGAAGATCATTTGGGTTATCAGATAATGGTGTAAGCGGTCTTGAATTTAGAATGGCTTCAATTTGAGTCATTAAAGTTGCCATTTCTTCAAACGTCATTGTACCTTCAATTACTCTGAAGAAATGCTTTTTTACTGATTTTACAGCCGCTTCCCATAGCCCTCCTATATGGGGAGATCTAGCTGGTATATTTACCCAAGAAATTTCTTTCTGGTTGCAGTATTTTGTGAGTTCGTTTTTAAGACTATCTTGGTGAAAAAGCTTATAAACCTCGTGAAGGCTATTGGCTGCTCCAATGAAGTTGGTGCCATTGTCCGAATATATTTTATTTGGACAACTTCGTCTCCCTACAAATCTTTTAAGGGCTCCTATAAACGCTGCTGAGCTTAAGTCTGAAACTACTTCCAAATGGACTGCTTTTGTTGCGAAGCATACAAATACACAGATATAAGCTTTATCCGCCTTTTTCCCCCTGATTTTATGGTGAATCCAAATTGGACCTAAGAAATCTACTCCTACGTTATAGAAAGGTCGGGTAGCCATTACTCTATCCTGTGGCAAGTTTCCCATTAGCTGATGTAGGGGCCGTGGGCAAGCTTTAAAACATCTGTAGCATTTGTTTACCACTTTGCTTGCTAGTTGCCTACCGCGCAGAATCCAAAATTTTTGTCTGCTTATTGCTAATAATCCCTGCGGGCCAACGTGTAGATGTCTTTGATGCAGGTACGTCATTAGAAGTAATACGAATTCGTCTTCATACGGCAATAATATAGGGTGTTTCGCACTTGCTGGAAGTGTCGAATTCTGTAACCTGCCTCCTACTCTAATTATACCATCGTTGTCTAAAACTGGCGCTAATGTGACTAATTTTGAATTTCTTGGTATTTGCTTATCTGTCCCAATTAACTTTAACTCCAAACTGAAATATTTTTTTTGTAATTCTGTGACTATGAATTTTAAGGCCTGGTGTTTATAAAACAGTGGGGGTTTCCTCTGCTTTTTAAGGAGGTCTACAAATCTTAAAATGTTTGCAGTGACGTTCTGTAGAAATTCAAAACTATTTCTGTGGTTGATAACCCTTAGTATGGAATGCTTTTCTATTATTGCTGAAACTACTTTAGTCTTCTTGATTTCCGGTATACTTACATCTTTTGAGAAAGAATTTTGTGTAGGTTTATAATCACCGGTCTGCAGCATTGATGGTCCTTTTAACCACGTTCCGCTATTGATGAGTTCTCCTGGTGTCACTCCTCTGGAGATAATGTCCGCTGGGTTGTGCTTCGAGGATATATGCCTCCAGCGATCAATGGAAGAGTTGCATTGGATAAAGTTCACTCTATTGGACACAAATATCTGAAGGCGTCCAGGATCAAGCCGCAACCAACTCAGCAAAATTGTAGAATCTGTATAAAAATATAAAGAGCAATTTATTTTTAAGCTTTCTAATACCTTTTGCATTAATTCTACTAAGAGCACTGCAGCACAAAGCTCTAAACGTGGCAGTGTGACTACTTTAATCGGTGCAACCCGAGATTTCGCAGCTACAATGTTTATATATTTTACTCCTTCCGTATTTAAGGATTTTGCATAAACAACTGCTCCATAAGCTTTCATGGATGCATCACAGAATCCATGTAATTCGACTGTTGAAGGGTTGTTACAAAGGATGCGTCTTGGTATTTTTAACTGATTTAAAAGGGGAAGCTCCTCTGTAATTTTTTTCCATTGGTTTATTATTTCATTGGAAGGTTTGTCGTCCCAATCAGCTTTGGATTTCCAAAGTTCTTGAATTAAGATTTTTGTAGTTATTGTTACTGGACTAATGAGACCCAACGGGTCAAACAATTTTGAGATGTCTGACAAAATGTTTCTTTTAGTGATCGTAGTGTTGCACTCCCAGTTGCATTTTATGCGAAATTGGTCATCGAATGGAGTCCACGTTACGCCTAAGGCCTTCACATCGTTAGACAATTCCTTATTTAATTCTAAGTGATTTTCTCGATTATTAATGTGGATATTTCTTAAGAGCTCTATGTTATTAGCACACCATTTTGTAAGATTGAAACCATATTTTATAAAAATTTTTTTAATGTTTTCTTGTATTAATTTGAGTTCGTCTAGATTGTCTCCACCGGTCATTAGATCATCCATATAAAAATCTGTCTTAATCATCTCAGATATTTGTGGATATTCGTTCTGTTCTTTTTCTGCAATCTTGTGTAAACATTTAACAGCTAAGTAAGGCGCAGCTGCAGTTCCATAAGTAACTGTTTTAAGCGCATATGTATTTAAGGGTTCATTTTCTTTTTCTCTCCAAAAAATTAGTTGGTATTTTTCGTCTTCTTGTCGAATCCATATTTGTCTAAACATTTTTTCAATATCTGCAGTTAAGACATATCTATGTTTTCTGAACCTTAGCAAAATGTTAAATAAATCCTCTTGTAACTTAGGTCCAGTATGCATAATTGAATTTAATGAAATGTTTTTGTTCGTCTTGCAAGAAGCGTCAAAAACTACTCTCAGTTTGGTTGTTATGCTATCTGGTCTTAGAACACAATGGTGTGGTAGGTAATATTTTGTATCTAGTTGACTTACATTCTTTACTTCTACCATATGTCCAAGGTTTTTATATTCGTCCATAAATTGTGTGTATTGGGTTTTCAATTCAGTATTACCTTTAAACCGCTTTTCTAGGGCGAAAAATCGTCTTTTTGCATGCAAAGATGAGTCCCCTATACTAATATTTTTTTCTTTTAGTGGGAGCCCGACTATAAACTTACCATCTGTGTTGAGTTCGAAACTATTTTCGAAGAGTTCCTCACATGCCTTTTCTTCTGTGGTTTGTCCAATATCATTATTTTCCACAGACTCAATTTCCCAAAATTTCTTTAATTGGTCACTTATGGTTTTGTCTGAGTTTATAACAACGCCACAATGTACTGAGCTTGATTCGTTTCTAGCTGATCCATATATTAGCCATCCTAAGACACTATTTTGGAAACGATAATTTTCATGTTCTACCTCAATTTTGGCTTCCTTTAGTAAATCAAAGAATATATCAGCGCCTAGAAGTATATCTATTTTACCTGGATTACCAAATGAAGGATCTGCAAGATGAATATTACTTGGGATTTTCGATACTTTTATAGGTTCTGAAGGAACATGTGAGACTATATTTTGTACCACAAAAGCCTTAATATCTGTTTCAAAATTATCAATTAAGGATTTTATTTGAAGATTAATCCTCTCATTTACATTGGTTTTATTTTGTCCAATGCCTTCAATAACAATTGACTCTTTGGTTGAACTAAGGTTAAGCTTATTTCTGAGTTCTTTTGTTATTAAATGCACTTGTGAACCATTATCTAGTAAAGCTCGTGCTTTAACGATTTTCCCCTTACCCGCTTCAATACCAATAATGGCAGTGGTAAGGAGACAATATTTGTTGCTGGAGTCATCTACCTTGGATTTTATAATAACACTTTTTGCTTTGGATTGCTTTTCTTTTTCCTTGTGTAGCATAAAGTGATGACTGCCATTACAACTTTTGCAATTATTACTCTTGCACTCCTTTTCACTGTGCCCTGTCTTTAAACACTTACTGCATAATTTGTATTGCTGTACTTTGTCCCACCTTTCTTGCGTGCTAAGTGCCCTAAATTTTTGGCAGTAAAAAATAGGATGGGAGGAGTTGCATCCCAGTACACACTTTTTTAGCATTTTTTGTGGTGATAACACCGAACCTTGTGATGCTTCCAATGCATCTGCTACGTGAGTTAGAAATTTTTCTAATGACTCTAATTGTGGTATTTGCTTGGAATTCGTTAAGGAATTCTCATACCTCAATCTTAGATTATTATCCAACTTTTGTACTAGTATAAAACATAATAAGGCTTGTAGCATTTGTTCATTGGACAAATCGAGTGTTGCTAAGGCTTGTGTGCTTTCAGACAACTTTTCTTTGAACACCTGCACACTAGAAGCGGTCTCAGTGACTACTGGTGCATCTAGGAGATTTTTAAAATACGTGTTTGCCAGTAATCTCTTATTTGTGTATTTTTCATTAAGTAGATTCCAGGCTACACCGAAATTTGTTGAAGTTGATGGCAAATTTGCAATACAACTTGCTGCTGAACCTTTTAGTTTGGTTTTTAAGATACACATTTTATATGTATCAGAGACATTTTTTGCAACTACCAATTGTTCGAATAATTCTTTGAACGTTTGCCACTTAGCATAGTCGCCAGAAAAATCAGGTATGTTTATTTGTGGCAGAAGATATTGAGCACTCGAATTTTGGTTTCTATTTTTTCTTGCTAACTCTTGGAATCTGTTTTTTAGCTCGTAAAACTTAAGGGTCAGTTCGTTTTCTTCACACTGATCCAGAAGCTCTAACACAACATCTTTTGTTTTTTCTAGAGTTTTTTCAGCGCTTTCCAAAGAGATGGCGTTTAATCCGTAGTCCACAATTGTTTCTTCTAAATCAATAAGCGAAAATTTAAGTCTGCGAACTAAACCAGGCTTGCTCCCTTCTGCCTTAATACTGGTGGAGTTTTCTAACTTAGATATTAAGTTACTTACCCTGGTGTGCGCTGTTGTATACAGCGTACTTACTTTCCCAGCAACGTCGTTTTTAACGTAATCGCTAGTCTTCGATGCCTGGGCTTTCATTAGCTCTTGGTGGGAGCTGTTGAAAGTTTCCCATAATTCATCTAGACTGTCACGGAGCATTGAAATGTTTTCAATCCCATCATTCAATGTCACCGCCATGGCCTTGAAGTGATGGTTTTGAATGCTCTCTGCTAAAATTAATTGTTGCTCCATTTTGTTTTATATTATTTAAATTACTTTTTTGTTTTAAATAAAAGAAGGCACTCGCGATAAAATTTGTTTCTTATTAAAATTTGTTACTTATTAAATTTTTTTTTTTTTTTTTATATCGCGTTTTTGCTCGCACTAGGGGTCACCAAAATGTTAAAATTAATAACAACGTCGCCGGTTGATGGTACATATGAAACTCAACTCCAGTTTCCTGGAGTGCCTTTATTTATATCTTTTCTTAATCTAACATTCAACTTACATCTAAATATTGTACGTAGTACGCATGTACATGCGTACATGTGTATACATACATATATCTTAATCCTAAGTAAACCCAACAACGTAGATGGCACATGTATGTGAAATCTGTCACTATGCGAAAATATGTTGTGGACTCAGGTGTGTCTTATCTAACTGATAACCATACTGAGTCCCATCATTATCGTCCTAGACGACCAACACAAAGGTGAGATAGCGGTCTCGCCTAATGTATATTAAGTAAATATGCATGGCGAGATCGTTATGTATGTACTAATTGTGTCCACATACATAAACACATACATGCGCGCATCCACATATGTTGGGATCCGTTCACAACTGTGAACATATTGTATTCTCAAAACAAATGGAACAAGATTTTCGACTGATCTGTACAAGAAATAATAGACCTAAACCTATTTATTATAAAGTCTGGAAAATACCAGTTTCTTTCCAGTCTAAAAAACTTATTTAAATGTGTTCTAATAAACCAAAATGATAAAACCACAACAATAATAAAATCAATGCTGCTTTGCAACTAACCACAGCACAGGAAAAATGTATTTTACACATAACGGTATATCATAATCATAAGAACGCAAAAAAGGCCATTCAACTGATAGCAACATGATTTAATTTTATTTATTTGAATTAGGCCCTAAACATTATTTATGCAGCTGTTGGTATTTTTTGTTTCATGAACGGGCGCTTTTAATATTTAATGTTAAATGAAAGTGAAATAGCCGCAAGGTAGCGCAAGGTAAAAAATACTGGAATAAAATCTGAAAACGTGCAGTGAAAGCACTTAAGCGCATTTCTTCCGTTTTTTTTCCTTTCTCGTCCTTTTAATGTCAGAGAATCTATTTTAAAATGCGTTATGGAGCTGATAAATATCCATGAACAGATTTCACCACGAAAACCCAAGCGAAATCTTTTTCTCAGCTCGCATAAAACTGCCAATTAATGTAAAATAAAATGTTTTTCTAAATTTATGCGCGTTGTTGTTTTTAGGACTGTTATCATGAAAAATTCATTGTAAGTAATGGTTGGCTCAACTGAACTGATAAGTATCTGCAAAGTTTTGTTAAAATTAAATATGGACCTCAATAATTTGTACCTATTTTAGGGCTGTTTTGCAAAGAAAACTTTAAAATTTATCTGCTCATTACACAAAAGTTGTCTAGTCATGCAAAAAATGTTTTATGTGGCAGATAAATTTTAAATTTTACTTAGAGCTAAATCTTTTAGTATTACCTTTTTATACCTAACGGTACTATTAAACTGTGTGGTGTAAATATTTCTTTAAAACGTTTAGAGGAATCGGGATAGATATGGAGCTCCTCATATCGCTCGTTCCATTGTAAGAAGATGTGTGTATTTCTAAATTTCAATTTTCAAGCTTTTTTTTTCATAGAACTCCATTAACTACAAAAATTAAAATCAAAGGCATCTATGGTCGCTATTTTAGTACTTTTCATCATTTTGCTCGGTTATTTATGTTGATATGGAGTTGCTGGAGGCTAGCTTCGTACATTTTCGAAATAAAATAAAGGTAGAGCTTTCAAAAAAGGACTTGAAAGTTCCCCATAATTTTTCTGAGAACATCCAGCCACAAATCGGGTTTGATCGAAAATTGTATTTATGGAGCCCCCAATATGATCGCGCTCGTTATAGTTTTTTTTTTTTTTTTCAAGAAAGAATATAGTGTATTTTTAAACGCTATTGAACTTGAAAAAAAAAAAAAAAACATTTTATTATATTGTTTACTGTGGTCTTCTTTTCACAGTATTTGTTTCATTTTCAACATTCGTTTAGACTTCAACTTCATCATATTGTTTGCTGAGCTATTCATTGCTTGAGTTCAATCAATTTCCCCACTATCGTCTGCCTAGACTTTAGTGTTCGGTCCCTTAGCTCATTACCATAATCTGGGACTACTTTATTGTAGTGAAGTCGTATGTTTTGTATTTGAAATATGACACTTCTACTTAATTGTATGCATGGTTTATTTAAATACGCAATGGAACTATTGAGCAAACTCCGAATTACTTACTAAGTAAGTAAATTTTTGTATTTAGGTCAACACTGATATGTTAAATGAAGGGTTTATGTTAAGTAATCAAGTTTGGTCATATTATGGCTTTTATGGAATGTAAAATACATCTTTATTTATTAGACTGGACATTGATTAATAGGAAATTTAGTTCCGCACAAAAAAGTTTTGAAATAAATTTTTCTTCAGCAGGGCTCTTCCCGAGTAAGCATGCTTTCAACATTGGTATAATTATCTGACTTCACGATTTTACTTTGAAAATTTGTTGAAGTCACAACTAATTTTTGTAGTTTTATTGGAAGTATTTCCCCCCCCGTTTATTCGGCGCATTCATTTGTGGAATGGTAAGTGGCGGAACAAATAGGGTTATACTCGTCTTGCACTTTTTTACCGTATATGGGCCGGATAGACTCCGGTACTAGCACCTTGCCCTCGAAACCGGGGTCGATGTATATTTTAGTCAATCTTATCAACAGGCATAGTAAAATTTTCCATAAAGTTACTATGCCTAGGTACTAAAATTACACATTTTTGCAGTTCCAAAACCACCCATCATATGTTTGTATTCTCGATTTTTAATTAACAAAATGATATATGAAAACTTTACGCTTGATTATGCGCAATGTGAAGTGAGCTGCCATTGAGTGAAGAGCGTTGAGAGCTCCAAAGTGGCTAATTAAGTGAGCGTTCCTACAATATGTGTATATGTATGTAGATGTGTGTTTTGTGAGTGCGCTTTTTTACAAATGTGTGTGTGATATGCTGCTGTCAAAAGACTCAACAACGGTCATACAAAATTTCAATTGTATGCATGCATTATAATCCTGCAAAAAATGCGATGAGTCGCAAAGGAGCATGCCACTACTGCCAGTTTTGATCCCTTCCTTTGAGCTGAAGTGATCCATTTTGTTTGAGCATGTCGTATGGATAAAAAGAGTATTCATTTTTTAACTAAAACTCCTATAAGTATACTACACATATTAAAATTTATTAAAAGAGTTGAATCGCGGACCACTCTCTTTAGTGATTAGTTACATGCTTTTTGCAGGGAAAATACGGGCATTTGTATGTATGCGTGAATCAATGCATTTTGTGGATAAGTAAGTTTGTAAATATGTGCTTAATTGCGGTTTAGCTTAGACGCTTTAGAAAACATTTTGACAAGTGATTTTAATTGGCATCACCACCAACCAACCCACTGCGGTCTGCGCAAAATTCATCACGGGGACAAAACACCAAATCAACTGCTAATCACAAACAATATTGTTATTATACATTCAAGCAGCGAACGCTAGTATCAAAAGGTCTCTTGGGTGGCGTTCGCAAATTTATTTCGCAGAATGCATGAAGTATGTGCGTACACTCATATATTTTGATTTTGCGGACACCTATCAGGCTTTTGGTTTATTGTACACTTTTTGCTGGTTTCTCTAACCTCAAAATATGCATAATCCGCCATATGTCAACTGGTGGTCAGGTTGTGTGGTGCGCGTATACGGGTATTTTGTTGGTTTTATGTCACCACTAGCTAATTAATTCAGCCAGCATAAAATTAGTGTCACATTCAGCCAAACATTCGCACAACAACAACTGAGCTCAACAGCTAGGCCAAATAAACATAAATAATTACATTATTTTTTTATAAAAGAATGCAGCTAATGAAGAGATTTTAATTTTGTTATGTCAACGTTTTCTTTTTTTTTATTTCATACGTGGGTGGCACAAAATGATTGTGGCCTCGATGTTTGTTAATCATACTTACATGTTGCGGTAATAAGCATATCAGCTCAAGTGGGTGCTAATTACCTTTTCGGGAGCTAACTAATTTCGTTTGGTATTTTCCGATTGCTCAATTTTTGGCTGGATATGCTCCAATTCAGTGAAAAGCCGCCAATCAATTTTCTCTGAAATATCTTCATACACTAGACATACGCCAACAGTTGTACGCTTTTGTAATATATTGTTCCATCGCGATTAAGTTCTGCAGCTTGTATTATATTCTCCAACATAAAATTAAAGAAATCGCATGATAGGGGCTCGTCCTGCCTGAAACCTCGAACGGCTCGAAGAGGTCCTTCCCGATTCTGACTGAGTATTTTAAGATTCTGGTTGATGGTGGTGTCTTAATATGTTGTGTTTTTATGAAAAAAATTTTGAGATATTATCCCTAATATTTTGTATTATCATGGCTAAAGGCGCCTTAGACAAGAGGCTATAAAGGCTGGATATGTATTTATGTATGTGTCAATATTTATAATAGCTGTAGGCTAAACATGAAAAGAGATTCCAAGGTAAAATATACTTTGATATTTTCAAATCATTTTTCCCCCTTTTTAACGGTACATTTTTCTAAATCACTTCTGTTACGGCTGTTTTGTTTGGTTTATTTCATTGGCCTTCTTTATTTGCTTTTACTTTTTCTTTGTCAATTGTTTTTATAGCGAATTTCACTTACACCGTAGAGATGCATTTCGTGATAAAGGATTTAAAACCTCGAATACAGTTTTGCTTTCACAGCCAGTTAACCTAGCTTCGGCACATCAATGCAAACAAATACAAAAAAAAATTTACGCCAGTATTTTTCTAAAATCTGCGCCTTTGCGTTATGCTCGTTTAGTACTCAAAAAGATTTTATTCATAATTTTACCCATTTTCTCAACCTGCTATGGATTGAAAAAAAAAAAATTCCTAAGCTGGGATTAGTGTCAGAAATTGTTGAGATTATTGCACGTTCTTGGTGTGGTCTACCTGTTTATCAGCTATGCAAACAAGCCTCACAATAACCGCTTACCCAGATTGGTTGGCACAATTCTATCAGCTCCTTTTCTCATTTATAACGGTTTGTCATCTCAACTCTGCTCCTCATTGTCTGCACACCGACTTTGTTGTTTTTTTTTTTCATTTTTTGTGTAAATTTTAATTTTCTTCCATTCAAACTTTTTTGGTCGCTGTTTTTTTCATATTTAGTTTTTCTGCTTTGTGTTATGTTTCTTTGTTATCTTAATTTTTAATATTGAGTGAGCGACCATCATGCAGATTGACCAAGTTTGTATATATGTTAAATTCGCTTGCTATATTTAAGCACAAAACAACAAAAACTCGGTCCAGTAAGTTGCTGCCAAATTTATAAGCAAAGTGGCCTTTGTTTTTTGGTAGTGGCAGCTTAAGTAAACTTTGAGCTCGGGTTGTAGAATTTTTTTATTTTTTTTAATGTAAATGTATTTTATGTTATTTATATTTTTGCTACTTTGGTTAAAAAAAGTTGAAAACAAAAATCTTTAGATACGTCAAAGCTAGTATAACATAGAAAAATTTAGGTCCGAAACTTAATAGCGAAATTAAGTTTTACGAAAGTTCGAAAATTTTCTAGTTATGGTACCCCCTTGAAACTCAGATTTTTTTTAATACAGAGTAGTCAATTTTTGAAAATATTTTCTTTTATTTTTTTCCTTTGCTTCACGATAAAATAAATTCTTCATGCAAATTCATTCAAATCGGAAGTGGTTGATTTAAACCATTTGAGTTAGTAGATTTGGTACAAAAATATTTAAGAAAGTTTATATAATCGTATACAGAATTTCGTCAAGGTACCTTCAAAGCCCGATGTAAATTTCTTAATGAACTCTTAAGGGTGGTTAGAGTGAGTATTTTTCCGAAAACCATTCTCAAATTGTTCCACCTTAAGGCCGGTTTTTTAACAGGGTTGCCACGTATCTCAATTTTTTAAATTATGTAGCAAGATATGCCAATATGGGTATCAAATGAAAGGTATTTTCGGCGAGCTACCAACTAAAATATTTTAAAATAGGGTTGCCGAACAGGGTTACGTTTTACCGCATTGTATTTGTATATTATGGGTTTATATTAACTCAAAGACTTAATCATTATATAAATATTTGGATTTTTTTAGGATCATTTTGGGATCATTTAGGGGTAATTTTGGGATAATTTTGGGATAATTTTGAGTTCAATTTTGGATCACTTTGGGATAATTTTAGGGTCATTTTCGGATCATTTTGAGATCATTTAAGTGTTTTTTTGGATCATATGGGATCATTTGGGGTCATTTTGGGACCGTTTTCGGGGATAATTTTATGGTCACTTTGGGGTAATTTTCGGGGTAGTTTTGAGATCTTTAGGGGTCATTTTTGGGCCATGTTGAGGTAGTTTTAGGGTCACTTTGGGATCATTTTGGGGTCATTTTGTTGTCATTTCTGGATCTTTTAAGGGTCGTTTTGGGATAATTTTTGACTGCTTAACCGAGTTCGATGAAACTTGACATAGAGGTTGTTTAGGCCACAAGCCTAAATATTGCGGCACACCGTAGTGATTGGCAGCTCATCTATCTTTACGGGTAACAGTTCTTCCCTCTCCGGATAATAGCTAATGCTTTTCTTCGGAGTTGGGTTCGAACTAACTTTTACTGGTCAGAACCGTTCACTTCTTTTTAGAACGCACGTCCGAGAACCCGCCTGCAGCCAAGTGACCGAAGGTAAGCAATCATATCCACTTATTCAGATAAGCCATATTCATTATCATTCACGTCCACCTTAATCCGAATTATTCAGTCCCATTTACTTTTAATAAATACATTATAACGTTTCACTAATTCGCTATCTTTCCTTTATTTACGTGCGAGTACGAACTTTCCGAGGTAAGTACCGCGTAAACAGAGGTAGCATGCTCGAGTTTGAAAAGTTAATGTTGGTAAGTAAGAATATTGGAAAAAATTTAAAAATCGAAAACACTGGGCAAGCTCGGTCACCCAGGTACTTAATTTAAACATTTACACATACAAATTGTCAACCACCCACACACCTGCACAAATCTAACGTAATAGTTGGTATATCTTCGGGCAACAGGGTCATCTCAAAGCGTTAAAGTATTCAGAAAAATATGAATTATATTTTTAATTTGTTTGAATAACCTTCTTAGAAGACCTTCCAGAAATTGCAATCTAGAGTTTAGTAGGTATTATTTCAAAGGAAAGCTGTTTGAATAGCAATTGAAGGATATGGTATTTGATACTTATGTAGGTGTTGGGAGATAATTTTTTCAAGGCTGAAATAGAAACAAACAATTTAGTCAGCTGGCGTACCATAAAGATGGTCTCAGTCTAAAATGTGAGATAGGTTACTAAAACAAATTTGAATGAGGTTTTTATTAACGGAGTAGCAAATAATTATTATTGTTAAATTATCTGATGATGAATTAGCCAAATAAAAAAAAAATATTTTCTTTTTGAACATATTCGTAATTGAAAAAAAAAATGCCCTTATATAGCTATTATTCAAGCAAATTATTTATCTTTTATTTGCATAATTTTTGCTGACTCAGATTTATTTATGTTTATGTTATGTTATGTTTAGATATCTGAATGGGCGAGGCAGTTTCCAAAGTAAATAATTTTGAGAAATGAATTTGCACGCGTCACACTAAACCCATTATGGTTTGAAATGTACACATTTAAGTAATACACGTGCCGCCCAAAAAATCTTATCTTTCATGGTAATAAAATTACAAAGAATTTATAAAGAGAAACAAATAAGTGCGAATTGTGCTAACTTGTTGCTGGTAATTAATTTTCGTTTTTCAATACGATTAAAACCCCGACTCTTAAGTAGGTCGAAAGAGACTAAAGTGTACAAACAGTTAGTGTAGGAAAAATCTTACAAAAATACACTTCATTTACTTGCTCGTTCTTCTTCTGGTCATCACATTCGAAATAGCTTCCGATTGTACATTACTTTTTCATCTGTGCGTCCTTTTTGGCTACATCTCCTTCATTGAGCATAAATAAAGCACCACTGCCTTGAATACAAAGTAAAAGTAGAGGAAGCAATAATACAGTTCAGCAGTTCAGATCATCGATTTTATTTTTATCTGCACAGACCATCCATTGTATTAGTGTAAGATTTCGATATAAAAATATTACATGCATGTATACATTAGACCGTTTTTTGTTTCCTAGTAATCAGCTTTTTGTTCGTTTCAAGATAGCCACAGAAAACTTTTCACACTGTTTAAATACATACAATGAAACAAAATATTTTCTGAACTGTCTACTATGCATTAATACACACAAAATAATTTTTGTCAACATGAACCATTTTAAACGTAAAAGAAAGATCCTGATAAAATTTGCATGAGATATTAAGGCAATGTTGTTTTAACAGGAAGTCATGTTTATTTAACACTAAGTCAAGTTTTTCATGTTAATTTAACATGAAGTAGAGTTATTCAATATGATCGATAGTGTTTAAAAATAATAACCTGAAAAAGTGTTAAAAAAGTGTTGGTTTTACATGAAAATTTTTCTGTGTGTATTTAAAGTACATATGTACATGAATACAAATGTATTAAGGTCAACGTAAAAAAGAGAAATGAAAATGTAAAGAGCAAATCTATAAGGACCAATAAATGACAAAACTGGCTTTTGTTTGTGGCGGAGACGCACAGAAACAGGAAGTTGTAAAATCGTAAGCTGTTTGTTCATGTGTTAGTTGAAGCAAAAAATACATTGATTGATTTGTGCATGTGTCTGAGATTTAATGTTTTCATTTTCTTGATATGATGAGTTTGGTAGTGAAACTGATTTTAAAAATAATTCTGATTTTAAATTTTTGTTGAATGTAGAACACACATACACATACATATGTGTTTTGGTAATGAATATTCTATTACAAAGAAAGGTTTTTCATTTTCATATTTTTTCTTTAAATACGAGCGGTATGAAATTTGAATTTCAATATTCCAAATCTGCACAGAAATAGTAAAGTGTGTGGTGATTTACCTTCTTTTTGTGCGAATATCCAAAAGCGTCGAAGCGATTTACCTGTGGTAGTTGCGGGTTACAATCTGTGGGGTATATAGCGATTTCTTCCAACTTAAATAAAGAACACCTCGGATACTTTTTATTTTCAATAGTAACAATAACTTTATTGAGTTTTAAGAGACTTTGGTTATTAATTAAATCAGCAAGTTTACTTTGATGTGCAAGCGGTAGCGTGGACTGTAAGATAATATTATTATTATTATTATTTATTTAGACTAAAAATAAATTTTAAGACTAACAAGTTAAGGAAAGAGCACTAGCTGCTATGGCTATCGGCTCAACTTAAAATGGAAAGTCTGTTCATATTTGAAATCTTATACCTAAATGATCACATTAAAATGTACGTTAAATTTACAACTTAAAACTTGAATTCAGTATTTTACTATTTACATCTTAATGCTAAAAATCAGTAGAATACTATTTACATCTTAAAGCTAGGAATCGGCAAGTAACTATTTACATCTTAAAACTAAAAAAATATATATTTGCTTATTTACATATATACATTATATCCAAATGTGAGTCTACAATTTTAGTTTAGTTTTCTTTATATATTGGTACATGTCATTGATGTTTTTAAATGAAGGGGTTTTTAATATTTGAATCGTGTTGTTGTTACCAAATATCGCATTTCTGTCGACAGCCAGGTACGGGCATTCGGTCAAAATATGGGAAACGGTTATAGGCACACCACATGGTTCACAATATTGAGTTTTGCTGCTATCAAAAAGACATTGATGAGTCGCGTTTGTATGTCCTAATCGTAGTCTTGAGAATATTCTTATTTTGTATTTATTCGAATCAGTCGGGTATTGAGTTGGTTCTCCATCTCGGTTGATATTAGTGTAATGATAGTGGTTATAGTTGGAATAATCTGTTTTTCTATTTTCTTTTATGACTAGTTTTAGATATCTTTTCAAGTCGATTTTTTCAGTGTTTGCATCAGTTGTAATTGGTGCGGAGCACGCATATTTTGCTGCCATATCAGCTTTTTCATTGCCCTGGATTCCAACATGACTAGGTATCCAGAACAACAAAAGCTCAGATTGATGATTCTTAATAATTTTCCTTATTTTCTGGATTGTGTTCCAATTTTGTGAATCGTATGTAGATATAGATTTTAGAACCGAGAGACTGTCACTGAAAACGACTGTTTTCTGGCCACTGGTTAAAGCATGTTTAATAGCTGTATATATAGCAGTCACTTCTGCAGTAAATATGGAGGCAGTTTCATCGAGGCGGCTTAAACCTACCACTTGTCCATCATCTTGAACAATGGCATAGCTAGTAGAATTTTCTTTTTCTTTAGATCCGTCAGTGTAAAGAAAGTTCCATCCTTCGCTTTTTAGTGAGGTTTTAATCTCATTAAAAGAACTTATATAAACTTCTTTTGAGGTTGTGTCTTTTGGTAGTGCGGACAAAGAAGTGTTGCATATGTTTGGTGGCAGCATCCATGATGGAGTTATAGGATTTAGCTTTGTTAAGCTTGTTGGTATATTAAGATCAAAAGCATAATCTAGAGATGAGGCTATAGCTGAAGTTATTTTACGGCCCCGTTTCCACGACTGTAAGATAATAAAAACGGCAAGAAGAAGAAAATGCACAAGAAGGAACGTCAAACAATGATTGAGCATGCTTGAACATTAACCCTTGCAAGTATACCGCTTTTTAGATATTACAACTGTTGCAAATTCGAACCCAACAGTGTGCTTTGCTTAACCACTAAGCTGATGCTTAGTAACCGATATCCTCCATTTCTCTTCAAATAACAAAATTGTAGATAACACGTCGTTGGGAGTGCATTACAAATATTCACTTAAAAAATACAAACAATTGTTGATGTATAATTGGAAATCAAAAACATTGAAAAAACTTTTTTCGTGGTTTACAGAAGTTGTCTATAGAGGAATACTATGGATCGCCTAAGCGTATATAAAGGTGTATGTCGCTACAGTGGCGTGTCTAAGATTTTTCCAACGGGGAGATGGGATCTTTTTTTGGGTGAAGTTTAAAATGAGGCACATAGCAACTAAGACCATCACGTTTGCGTAATTTTTACTGTATTTCTTGTGTAATTTTTACTTCATTTTTCTGCAGTTTTTACTATAATCTTGATTCAATTTTTATTATATTTTTACTATAATTTTTACTATATTTCTTTCGGTGAATTTCTGTGAAAAATATGACTTTTTGGATCCCGAAGCGAGGGGTTTGAGTTAAAATAAAAATTTGAGAGGCGAAAGAGGGGGATCTATCCCCCCAATCCCATCCCCTGGATACGCCACCGTGTCGCTAAATAAAACATTTTTCAAGAAAGTAACTTTTTAAAAATTTGAATTTTTGAGTTTATTTTTACACTTTCTCTGACATTAATCTATCATTTTGACTACTAACTTAAAAACTAGAGCAAATCATACGAAATCTTTGATTGTTTAATGATTAGGAAGCATAAGGGTATCCCAAATAAATCTTATACAAATATAAGGCAAGGAAACCACTGTGTGAATTATAATAAAGTTAACCTCACAATGAATAAAAAAGTGTTTTTTATTTCCGTTTTTTCAATGTTTTTCAAGCCACCCTATTTTAAGTATATCATTCATGTTCGGTAATATATATCTACTCGAATTTAAACAAATGTACGTAGGACTATTTGCAATATGGCCTAGCTTCAAATATCCCATTTTATGAATACACTCTAGCCCGCGACTTTGTCTGCGAAACGTTGAAAACGTAACCATAGCGAGCTAGTTTTTTTGTGACAGGGTTTTCGATTACATATCTAACATATGTGACAAAGCGAACGAAATCGCATCATAAAAACGTATTTTGCTAAAATTGCGGCACCAGCCCATATAGCGGCAAAAATATAGCCAAGGACTTATTCGAAGAATAAACTCTCCAATTTAAGCCAATTCGTTACAAAAAACCCCTACAATTGTATATATATCGACTACACACGAAAAACATTCACTACTCCGAAATGAAATTCAGAAATACTAAATTGTGTTCATTTAACACAATGGAAAGAAGTTAAGTCAGTTGGTGAAAACCTTTGATATTGAAAGTACTTACTTATTGAAGAATAAGTCAATTGTGATTACCAACTTACATCAAATGTGGTCAATACGTCAAAAGCATTCTTACATACTGAAGTATAAGTTTGTTATACTACTAACTCATTAATCAAAAGCAGACTAACCTTTTTCTTGTTCTTAATACTTCTCACTACATACAGTTTACCCTATATACTCGCCCATACAGCTTAGATGTGTAGATGCGTTAACTTTTCAAACTGACTTACTTCCCTACTCACTTTATGTTTGCTTAAGAATTTAAGAAGCTTAGGATACTTGCGAAACTTAACTGTTTTCACTTTTGCTACTATCAGAAGCTTGCCACTACAGTTCTAATCTCTGCTTTCTCTAACAAAACTTATACTTGTGTGTGTATTTTATGAAATTCGTGCATGCTATTTTTTTTCTATTTTTTTTTTTGAAGTTTAACATAAACTGTGGGGCCGTCCTTGTAGGGAAATATACACTTTGTGGTTACAGCACTTATGCATGTGTGAAGTGGGTGCTATTAAGGATATGCATATCAACAACCAGCGCAATGCTGTGCAGTGGAATCTTAATGACTCTTGACTTTTAAAATTAATATTTATTTTTAAATTTATATTCTGTTTGCACTTTTTTGGAGAGATGATAAGAACTATGAAGTTTAGTAACCGTTATCTGCAGTTATGTTGAGTGGCCAAATTTCCTTTCTTGTCTGTGGTGCTGCACCTCTTTGCGAGACCTTTCAACTTTGCTTAAAAAAGAACATATAAACTTTCGTAGTATTTTTGTGTCATAGCGAGCTATTGTATTTTCTTGTAAATTACCCAAGATAAACAATGCAATCATGGTTAATTTACAATTAAAGCGAAAGACTCAAACTGTCTCCGTCAAAAAACATTCTCTTCTGCTGATTATAAGCAAGTTTTGCACTGCATAGCTCAAGCGTTCCCTGCGGGGTGAAAATATAAATATTTCAGTTAAGCATGCCAGTGCTGATCCATCCTCAGAGGTATGTATACAAGTACATTAGAGAGTAAGAAATAACGCTTTGTTTCAGAATTTTATTCCAAAACGACAATTCTTAAAAAAAAAATTTAACATCACGCTATTTGAAATTTTTTTCTGAACATGAATTGAATTTTTTTCGATAGAGCGTTTCTGAAATAGGGGTTTCTTCGACAAAATTTTGAAATGAATTTGAATGGAAAAAAAAACTTATATAGGGTGTTCTTCAGCGAAACTCTGAGATGGGGCATTTTTAAAAAATATTTTAAAGTATTGTGTTTTTCAACTCAGCCGTCATTTAAATACATCTGTACCCCGTTTCTGTATAAAATCGACAAAATTCTCGATTTTGGTGTCGTCACACTAGACTCGATTCAAAATTGAAAAAAAATTTGTTTGTCACCATCTCAAAAGCAAGTGAGAAAATAAATCGATAAACCTATTGTCGTCCTAGAATATTATATATAGCTTTTATGGTACCATAGATACGTATCTCTTACAATTAAGTTATTATTTAGTTTTTCGATACGCTCTAATATAACTATCTCTGTATGCAAACACGAAAAAGTAACTACGAGTTATCGTTATGATTTCTCCCCTAATGAGGTACTTCAAGAGCTTCTCATGCGCAAAATGTTAAGAAGAAACCCGTAAAAGCAAAAGTGATGCCAAAATAACTACCATCTTAAAAAAATAGTACTATGTATATGAGGAGACAAAGACCTTGTTATGCTTTTAACAAATATTACACGTATGTGCATAAAAACATTTGCATAGAGGTTATGTATTCGTGAAATGCAACAAAGGTTTTTATATTAAAAGATTTTGCTAGTTTGTTAAAAGCAGTTTTTACATACATAAGTAGTTCAGTATCAGAAATAATGCAATATAAAGGGGAAAAAATCCTTTAGATAGCACACTAATCGAAATATAAGTATTAGATATTGATCGGTTGAGGTTAAAATTTGGAAATTTTACTGTGAAACGAACTCGAACTTAGATGGGAACTGAAGTAAAGAAGAGAGATTCTTAACAATTAAAATATCCACAGGATCGATTACTGGTGAAAAAATTCACTTATCGGTGTTTTTCGACCTCTATGATATCCTGTGTACGATCTAAAGCTAGGTTTTTACTTCCATGGTGACTCAAAAAATTTTAAACAATTATTGGAATTGCTTAAATCAGCTGAATCGCAATGAAATAGTTATTGATAAGCAATAAATTATTTATACATATGGTTGGATATTTTTGTTCGTATAGATATTTTACGAAGAGAAGATACTTGACTGTAATTATCCTCTTTTTATTGCCTGCATTTTTTTTGCTCTGGTCATATGTTTGTTAATTTTATAGGTGAAATTAAATTAAGTAAATCACTTCGCAATTCACTGCACAAATGCCATTTCGCATTAAAAAAACCAACAAGCGCATAATGTGACTGAGTGCAAATTACTTTACTCTACGGTTCTACTGATCATTTTTGCTTAAAACTACTTAAAATTTAATTTTCCTTAAGTTAAACATCTTTAAATTTTTATGGAAAAAATACGTGTAAATTTATTTAAAACAAAAGCGTGTTAAGGGTTAAGGATTTTGCACAGCGTTTTTCCTCTGACTGACAGTTGAAGAGAAAGGATCTTGCAACATATTGTCACTCAATAGTAGGTACTTATGTATGTCATTAACAATATGTATTTCAACTTCCCTGCAGCAAAAGCAACTAGTTGAAAACTTTTTACAACTAGTTGGTGCACCGGGCCTAACAAGTCAGTGTTTGGTCTTTTTTCCATATAAGCAACTGGTATTTTTTACGTCAATTGTCAGATTTCGACCAGAACATACCAGTCATATACTAGTCATGATATACTAGAATTATACTAGTTGTAAAATACCAGTCCTATAACTAGTCTAAAACGACTAGTGTGAAATATACTACTTCCATACTAGTCCAAAAAGCATTGAACCTGAGCTAATATGATTTCAACCAGAATTTTCATGACCAACCCTTTATTTTATCATCTGCCTTTATTTTCATGTTTATTCTTACGAAAGCAGCGACTATTTGTGTTTACCCTATCACGAAAAAGCACCTGTGAATTATAAGGAAAAAAGAAGCAAACGAAACGAATGCAGTTGTATTTTTTAACTAGTATGATTTCATCCAGAAAAATCTAGTTGTATATTAGTATCAAATGGATATTTCCTGATTTGAATGAGTTTTGCTAGAAAATTGTAGTTGTATACCAGTATCTTTCTGACTAGATTGAGGTTTCGCTGCAGGGTAGCACCAACTTTATACTGCCTTAGGGAAATAATCTTTTAAATTAGTGGTGGTAGATAAAATGATCTCTTTTAAATGTGCTGATTTTTATTACATCGTGGCTGTTTGTTATTTGATTCCTATGTGGGGCCAAAGCCAAGTAGCTAGGGTCACGATGTCAGAATTACAGAATTAGAAGTGTAATACTTGTAAGCTTTAAAACTTAGTATAAGTACATTAGGGTGGACCAAAAACTACATTTTTTTTTTGGCTGAACTAAACATAAATAAGTCATAATCATTTTTCCACCTATAGCGAAAGTAAAAAACTAGGACGAAGACGTGCTTCCAATTAATTTAAAACGCATAATGAAAAACTAAAACTGATTTCTTTTACACATCCTAATGTCGGTGCAGCACCTGATACACCCTACATGCGGTTAATAGGCGCAATTTATTATTCCTTTCACCGCCTATTACACTCAGCCAATGAACACAAATGCTTACAAGTGTGCGTGTGTTTATGTTATCCCAGCAACTCATCACTCAGGTAACTGTGCGGGCTTTTTCTGCCTATGCGGTCACGTCATAGCAAAATACGTTACAAATTCGCGATGACAACTACAATAGCAACAATCACTCAACTCAACAACATTAATCGCAACATCAATCCTCATTCAGTTGATGTACAATTTTTGTTGTTGTAAACTTACCTACTATACTTAAATTCCCGCGTGTTCATTACGTTGTTGTTGTTGTTGTACTGCTGTCATACGCCTCCTCTAGGAATAATTTGTGATTTTCCACTTGTTTTGGCAATTATAATAGCGCTCAATGAGACTGATGCTTTTGTTGGCTAGTGCGTGCGGTTGGCTTTTGACTTTTTCCTGGTCACTTCCTAGAACGACTTTGCAGTCGCTAGCACACCAACAATTTTACTTGATTAATGTTGAGGCAGCATTTTTTGTTGGAAATTCCACATTAAGCAACAGGAAGGATGTGTAACGGCCATTAACTTCAGTCTATTTGCTGCTGTTGGTCTTTTATCTTGTACATGCTGCCATTTATTTTATAGTAATTTTAAATATGAATATTTCTCATGATGATGCAGCAATTTTGTGAAGTGCTCTCTGATTTTATTAAAATTTAAATTTATAGCATGTTTTGCCATTTTTCGATTAAGAACTTTTCAATTATTGTAAATATTCGTACTCGGAAGTTACCAGCTAATTTTAAGTTTTCTCTCTAATAATGCGGAAGTCGGCGCTTTCTTGCCCGCTTTTGTTTTGCTCTTTTGTTTATTATTTAAAAGATTTATTACTCAAAGTTGAATTGGTACAAGTGGTGCTAAACTTTTAATTTGTATACCCAGCTGTACTTAGATATGGTAAGGTATATCTTCGGTGATTCTGGAAAATTATGTAATGGACATTTTGCGATGTGATATTTCAGTTTCGTTCGAGCAAGATCGATTCTTTTAATTAACTTTTAACGTAAAAGTTATTTTCTTGAGAATAAATGAAGTCTTATTGGTAGGGGCTATAAAAGTGTTTGGCACAAACGTCGTTTACGCTGTCTCTCAGATGCCCATTACGTTGTTTTGCATAATCACCGACGATATGTTTTTACTGGATCACATAATGGCAATTTGTAACATAGATAGAATCACGACTCTTGGTAGAATTCCTACGACTGCTGTGGAGAGTGGACAGAAAAACTAATGGCGGCGATATACCAACAGGGCATCATAGCCTCTATCGAGATTTTTGCCGAGCTTCTCTTTTAACTTGTGGCGTACTGCTTTGGAGATTTCGCCTACAAGTTGGCGGGACCTTTAGTCTTTTTCCGACTGCGAACGGCATCTGCAAAGCAAATTAATTTTACTGAGAAGCTTTTCATGGCAGAAATACACCCTGAGAGTTTGCCAAACTATTGCCGAGGGTCGAGTCCGTTTTAGTAAAACTTTTTTCTAAATAATTTTCGATGTTGCTTTTTCTGGGTATCGATACCCAAATACTTAGTGTGGTAGGCTGAACACAATACGGATACACCACGGCGGGCGCCGCTACACCCAGAAAATCGATCACTAAGCTCACTTTAAAGTTTCTTGAAACTACCCACAGCTAAATCTGTGTATTTGAGACATATTCGGTTCAACCGCAACCAATACCTTCTTATTTGTTGTTGTTTTTTGTTTTGTGCTTTTGTAAGATTTACAGCCTACTTAATTCCTTCAATGGGAACACTGATTTCTATACACAGCAACTACCTACCTTTTTCTTGTGAACTTTTGTTATGTTCCAAGCTTTTGTTGCTATGTTTGATTATACCTAGTTGCAGTTAGAACACACGATGATATTATTTTTTAGGTTCTTAGTAGATATATGAATGTATACTTGAGAAACTTTAAAAAATTAAAAGAAAATGGAGTCTCTTTACTTTATGCCTCATGGAAAAGTTAAAAAAATGCTCTCTGAAAACTTCTAAAATCTTAATTATTACGTGAAATGGCTCAACATTTCACTACTTCGTACCTATTTAGAGTTCGGTTTCGCGGGACCCTGGAGTTTCTTACTTATCTTGAAATACAATTTAAGCTTACAAGGTAAATTCGAAAGTTTAGAGATTTATTGCGATTTTGACATTTCGCTTTGATTTAAGGTCTTAGTAAAATTCCATGTTGTATGTCTTCGTTATTGTATTTTGTTTATACACATGTACTATATACTAAGGAGAGCAATTTTTTTCACATGGGTGGGGAAGAAAGTATACACGAAAAAATCTTTTAATTTCGACTATTGATACACTCAGAAAAAAATTTCCTTATTTTCGCTCCAAAGACATGGCTTCCTTAAACTAAACAAAAATATTCCTTAATTTAAGGAAAAAAGTCTTTAAATTAAGGAAGCCAGGTCTTTGGAGCCAAATAAGTGATAGTTTTCCTTGAATTAAGGAAACTAATTTTTGAGTGTACATATGTGTGCAAGAATTTGTCCAACTAGTGTTAAAGAGAAGTAGGTAAAGGAAAGGTTTTAGTTCCCCATTAACATCAAATTCTCACGAAATAGACCAAAAGCTAATTTTCTAAGTATTCGTATTTGCATTTAAGAAAGAAAGGCGCTATTTAGGCTTATACATGCACACATTACTTAGATACACAATATAAATGATTTATGAACATCTCCTCACCCACTTAAGTTAAAGGTCACAAAACTTTCTTATACACACATTATTCTATAGTAACGAAACATGTACACAACATCAGTTAGTAAGATTATAAAGTTTTCTGTGGTTGCATCTGTTCGGTTTGCCTTGCGGTTGGCCGCTGTTACAACAGTTCACCGTAAAATGGGTATGTCAAAGTGCAGCCCGCTTTCTTCACATATCCCTATGTATTGATGTATGAAGGATATGTTTTACATGTGTTTCGTGTTATTGTTACTTTCTGGTTGAATGTAACTACGAAGACGACCAGTACAACGTCGAAATGGGGTTTTATGTAACTTTTCTTTTTTGACTAGACGCTGGGATGTCTGCTAAGTTTAAGGACTATACATTATCCATGCTTTATAAATAACTAAGAAGAAAGCTAAAAAGTACATAAGCACATTTTTTAAATGTGTGGAAAAAGATAGACGTATGGAAAGGTAAACACGTGTTTATATTCTTTGAAAATTAAAATTGATTTTATTGGTATTCCACAAAAAGATAGCGCTTCCAGATTATACTTTGTTATTCAATAGGCCTGCGGAAAACTATATCGGTTCTGCTTGAAATCGAAATTTGCGACAGTTATGGAATCCAAATTGTTTCAAATTGTGAAGTGCTTGGAACTTTGCTTGGAACAATCCTTATAGCACACCTTCCCTCCTCAGCCAAAATGTTTCGCCTAATAAAACCATATTAGGAAACACCAACTTGTCTCTTGTGTGATCCCATTTAGATACAGCTCCATACCATCCATAGCTTCTGAGTGTTAACGTCAGAGTTTTACAGATGAAAAATCATAATAAATTTTAAAGTTATAACAGTTGTTGTGCATGATTACAGATAACTTATGTGATGTTCTGAAGGAAGTGTAGCCAAGCTGCAAGTAAATATATATTTATGAGGATAATTTGCACAATATTTATCGCGAAAACTTTGACGTTGCAAGTACGAGATAATTGAATGAGCCTACATAAATTTGCATATAGCTTAATTAAATACATGAATACGCATTTGTATGCACATATATAACTATAAATATATATATTTACATCTTTATGAGTTTGTTATTATGTACACATTCATGGTTGAATGTATTCATGCCCGAAACGTGCTTATGTGCTTGATGGCAGAACTCATAGCATCAACTCCTTGTACTTACATACATATGTAACTCTTAAGAAAGATTGTAAGTTTATTCAAATGTATTTTAGGCAACGAAGTCAAGAAAATTTAGTGCTGGATGTTCTTCATATTTATGTAGGCCTATGTATTTCGTAGCGTTTTCTCAGAAACTTTAGCATGTAAAAATTTAAACTTTGCGAAATTATGTTTAAGGCAGACGTCCCCAAAAATACAATAAGGTTATTTTTTTGGCCACCAATGTATACAGCCTTTACTACACTGCTGTAAAAGTGGTCTTAAATTTTAAGTTGGACGTCTAGAAATATATCAGTGGAACTAGCATTTCAATTTAGGCAGCACATTTTCAGTAATCAAAAGTAAAAAGCCATTTGGTTGATTAAGATAATATATGTAATTTTTTTTTTTTTGTCAGTTGAAGGTACAGATTTATTCACTTGAACTCCCTCAAATTCTCTATGTCATTACACTAAACCTACGTGAAAACGCAATTGGCTATAAAGCTGCATAAGGCTTGTTTTCATTTCAATTTTCACTTTTTTATCTCTGCAATTCAGTTATGACATTCACGTTGAAAAAAAAGTTAGCAAGTGAAAAAGAAAAGAATAAGAGAAGCGCAAATTTGAATTCCACTTGAAGCTTCCAACGAGCAATAACAGACTGTTGTGGCAAAGAATAAAGGCATTAAAGGGATAAAATAAAAAAGAACTTGAAGGAAACAAAAGAAAATTGAATAAGCAATGATTTGAATTAATTTTCCGTTGAGGACATCCTAACTACTTTTTGCTGTCCATTTTGTGTGGTTGTCATATCAACATTAGTTTGCATACTGGTAAATATGTATGTAAATTAGCCCAGACTTTATCTGTAGATATGTAAACGGTTTGCAGCGAAATGCGATAAAAAATGGAAACTCTTTTACGTCTTTATTTTTCCTATGCTGTCTTAAATGGTTTCTTGCCTCACATTCCGCGGTTTAACCCTAAACTTTTGCTGTTTTTTTTAACATTTCCGCCTCTGCACTGCCTTCTAAATAAATATTGCTTAGCCAAATTAAACTCTCTTTACAGATTCCATTCTGAGCCGGCATAAAAGAAGTTCGTTTTTAATATCCTTCAACGTATATATTGGTACATATATATATGTCATATTATTGTGTCAGTTTCTTGAAACTTTTGTTTATATTTTATCGTTTATCATTGCCATCGAAATGCTTAAGGACTAAATGGAAGTGGACTCTGTTTTTCGCTATTCGTTTTGTGTTTTCAGCTATGATTGCGTCATCACAGAACTTCCGGGAGCTAAACATATTTAAGTGAAGAGCGTTTCGACACAACTGAGCGAACCCTTAGGCACACACAGACGTTTACATGTATCTGTTTGCAAAAATGTTTGTGTTAGCATTGTTTGAAGGGTATTTGAAAGTAGTGTCACTCTCGCTCCTTCCATTACTAACTGGCAAAAAAAAACAGTCACAACAACAACATGAAATTTTCATCACAAACTGATTGTATGCAAATATTTTGTCTGCAAACTCACTTAAATATTTGAAGAGATCGGGGTAGTGATTTTTGCCAACAAATTTAAGCAATGGAAAACTCAATATGTTGATGATGCTCTTAGCGACCTTGAAATGTTGTAGCTAAAAAAGATATAAAATGGGTAAAGTAAAAAAGTATGGAGGACACTGAATGGCAAGACAAAAAACTGTATAGCACCTTTAAAAGGACATTGTTGTGACAGGAAAAAGATATAACCAATCTCACGGTTCGTTTCGAGGAACCAATTTTTGATCTAATATATAAAAATCTCGTGTCACAGTGTTCCTAAGCAGGGGATAGTTTTAAGTCCCATTCGGGAACCCGTTTCCGAGATATCGACTAAAATGTGGGCCAGGTGTGACCCTAAAAATGTGTTTGGACAATATGGGTACCAAATGAAAGCAGTTGATGAGGGATTTAAAAGGGTGTGGTTCTTAGTTCCATACGCGAAGCCGGTTCCAAGATATTGACCTAAATAAGGGGCACATGTGAACATGGAAGGCGTTTCTGCAATATGGGTATAAAAAAGGCGTTGATGAGAGTTTTAACAGGGTGGGATTCTCATTTCCATGTTGACTTAAATGTGGGCCAGCTGTGACTCAGGGGGTGTTTGTACGATATGGATATCAGATAAAAGGCGTTTACGGGGCTCTTAACAGGGAGGGGCTCTAAGTCCAATCTACGAACCCGTGAACGTCCACTATGGCTATGGGGAAAAGGCGTGGCACCTGTATACTTACTTTTCAAGGCTCAATATCTCTAAAAATGTTCATGGCAACTACCTGGGAGTTAGTATGGAGATATACGATATCAATACCACTTTCACAAAAAAAAATCGAGTTATCCATCGCTGGTGGCACCGTCCACACAAAATTAATTTTTTTCAATAAAGTAAATACGATCGTACCCGGGAATTTTGGAAATGAGCTCAACAAAAATATATTTTGTGCAGAACGAAGTCTGCGGGGTTAGCTAGTATATATATATATTGTTAGGCCTTTTTTTCAAATCAGTAGACACAGACTAATTTTTGTCAATATGAACCATGTTAAACTAACAAGAAAATAATAACCTCAAAGAGTGTTGAAAAAGTTTTGATTTTACATCAGGCCGAGGCATTTTTGTAAGTGAGGTAGTGTTAGTCACAGATGTTTTAAATGAAAATTTATCTGTGTGTAACATTGTCGCTGTAAGTAAACTAATAATAGCCTTAAAATCAATACAATAATACAGTCACGATTTCATATAAATATGTGTAATTTTGATATGTGCGTTGCCTTGGTGGGAACAACTCCATTCCACATTATCCCTCACACACCCACAGCCGCTTAATTGGGATTATTGTGCAAAGTTTGTGCTTTCAAAAAGCTAATAACTTGTCTTGTTTACTTACCATGCTTGTATTGCTAAAACTTTTATATTAGATCGGCTAAAAGTTCGATAACGATTTCCATGAAATTTATTATGAAATATATTCAAATAAATTACAAAAAAATGTGTATCAGACATGGCAACTTTGCATATAAACTGCGTACCCAATGCTTTCTTTTTTCGGGTAAATCGTCGATTTTGGTGTAGAAATATTTGCTCCTTTGATTTTATACGCTAAGCACATTAAAAACAGAAGTCACACGAATACTGCTTACAAAACTATTATAAAAAAAATATATATATATATTTTATTTATTTATGCACGCACAAACACAGCAAAAAATACTGTGAACCATTAAAGAACATATCAAAAAGGCGGCAGTCCTACTTGTTTCCATGACAAAAATCTTATTATTTTGTCTAAATATTCCTTAGTTAACAAGGATTACTTTGCTGTATTTAAATGTTGAATAAACTTGTTCCTTCTTATAATAAACTTTGAACCTGCATGAAAAATTAAATAAAGTAAAAAAAAACTAAAGCACCGATTGGAGTTATAAAGCCTTTCAAGTAAACAAAATCAAACTTTTGAAAAGTGTAAAATTTTTGTTGGCATCAAAAATCTTTCTCGTTCATTCAAGAGTGGCGCCAGCTTTTCAGCAGACACATACATACATATATGCATATACATGTGCTTCAATAAATGACGTCATTACATTCAAACTTTAAGGCTTATACGTGCTCGGCTACGCACTCCTTTTGCAAAACATAAATTTAGGCTATTTTCATATTAAAAAAGCAAAATATCGGCAACAGCTGGTGTGTCCATTCATTCATTGCCCAGACTTACCATAAATGTCTGCTTTTATGGACACACAATAACCCACTAGTACAAGGCATATCCTATTTCCCTCATACATATTCAACAAGCTATTTATCTAAAAAAAAAAAATGAATCGAATGCTGATACGAGGAAAAACTTCTAAGCACTTACTCTATAGATATTGAGTACATAGGTTTGCGTGTTCATATGTATGTATATGTATGTATGAATACTTTTGCAAGAGCTCGCCATAACTCACTTAACACTTATAACGATACAAGTGAAATTTAACACTTTCTATAGGTCTAATTTCTAATAAAATATTAGTTAAGTTAAATCAAAGTTTGAAAATTGTGAGTAGCAATTTGCTGCCGTTAAACGGTTAAGGCAATTTCTTCAAATTTATTGTAGGAAATTTCAAACTTATCGATTTAATTCTCGGTTTTTATGGCTATTGGTTTAGACCAGGGGTCACCAGGTCTTTCAACCTACTGGGATATGCAACTACAACGTCATACTTTCTACAACAACATCGTTCCTCGAATCACAAAAAATTATTTGAAAAAATTATTATTGAACTTAGGTAAAAAAAAAACAGTAGCCGCAATAAGTATGCAGCGCAATTAACCTTCATATTCCCGGTAGACAACATTTGGTTTTTTCATTTTTTTGCTTCTTTTTTCTCTTATAATTCACAGGTGCTTTTTCGTGATAGGGCAAATTCAAATAGTCGCTGCTTTCTAAGAATAAACATGAAAATAAAGGCAAATAATAAGTCAAGAAAATTCTGGTTGAAATCATACTAGTACAGGTTCAAAGCTTTTTGGACTAGTATGGGGACTACTTCATTTTATGGAAATCATTCTAGTCAAGATTGAATTAGTATGGGACGGGTATTTTACAAATAGTATCACAGCGAAACTCGACCAGCAAGCATAGAAACTGATTTCGAAATGATTTGAAAAGAGCCACATTCCCTGAATAATATTGCAAAGATTTTTTGTATTTTTCTTGTTTTTGTGGGCCACAAACACATGATTTTGTTGTAGAGCCACAATGGGCTAAACGAGCCAGTAGGTGGCGATGTCTGGTTTAGATTTTAAAACTGACTGAGAAATATTGAAAAGGGGACGATAAAATTATGTTTAAAAATGGCGTTTTCGAAGATATGATGTTTTCGAGCACTCAAACAAAATATTGCGACTTCCCGCTCAGGCATCGTTATACATACGAAATTCGGAGCTAGATTCAGATTTTTAACAGTGTAATATTAAAATATATGTAAATAAATGCCTCTGTTTATTATATTTGTAAAATTACACAGGAAAGCTCGTCGGCACCGGATGTGTTAATATTTATTGTATTTTATGTGCTGATATGTATGTAAGGATTTTCCCTAAATTACCACAGATGGGGTTACCATGATAGTGAGTAATAGACGCATAAACAAACAAACATACCTATACCTACTTATTTGCAACCTTGTCTACGTGCTATGCGAATCTTGTTGTAGTAGAAACGGAAGACAAACGATTGGCGGCTGCTTGCGCTTAGTTGACTTTTATGGATATTTATTACTTTAATAAATATAAAGGCAATCATAAGCGTCAAATTTGATTCTCGTGCGCGTGTGTCTAAAATACATAAGTGAAATTTTCAAAAAATCTTTTAAAGGTACATAGACGTAGTAGATTCTAAGAACATGTGCATTAAGGCGGCCATATGTGAGCTTCATAGCGTTCAATAAATCAGAAGGCTTTTCTAGAAATAAAGTGATACTTAAAAAGCACTGTTGTCATATGGAAAGTGCTTGCTTTTGTTTGTTTGTTTTCATGTAAATATTTTTGTATAAAAGAAAAATTAATTTAGACGAACATCTTTTTGAAGAAATTACAAAACTACTATACTAACATAGCCAATTATAACGACTAGTCAAGAACATTTAAATAGAAAAAAAAGGGTTTCGCAAAATCTCTCTAGTTTAGAATGAATTCACAGTGCTACAAAAGAAAAATTTAATACACTTTTAAAGTGACCTAGTAGAGATTGTTCTTCTGGTCGAGTTATATACGAAACACCCTTCAAAAGATATGTAACACGCCTAAAATCTGGTTTTAAGGCCAAAAACCCGTTTTCAGACTTTTCGTTGAAAAAAAAATCATTAAAAATCAAATTTTCAACCGGTTTTGAAATAGAGAATTGTTTGACTCTTTCGAAAAATATATAAGGGGGATTCGCTTAGTATTGCAAACGGTGCACGGATTGTACGGATTGCACGGATTGCATGGATTTTAAAGTCACAACAACAAAATACACGTAAAAAATTATATGCTATCCGTACAATTTATATAATGCTCAAACCTATGTATATTTTAATGCAAGAATTGTAGGAAATAAAAAGCAGCCCTGTATTTCTCTCAATCCTCTCAGTTCGCTCACAAAAAGTAAAAGTAATTGTCAGCGCCAACTTTTTTCAGAAAAAAAACTTTCAGCTTTAATGAAAAATATTTGACGTTTGTTAACGATTTAATTTAAATTTTTTAAAAAAGAAAAAATTTTTTTGCTTTTCTGAGATTCGCGGCATTTTTTCGAATTTTATTTTATTTTCTATTTACAGTTTGACAGCTAAATCTTCTGTTACATTTAAGCTTGCTACGATTATACAATGGGGCGCTCGCGTAGTATTGTAAATTTCGACATAGGACTTTTACAATCCATGCAATCCGTGCACCTTACAAGACTTAGCGAATCCCCCTATAGTTTCTTGTTTATTTGAAAAGGGTATGACATGTTTTTCACACGAGAAATTTAACTTTTTGAAATTGTTTTCTGTTTCGTTGTTTCGTTGTTGTTTTCCGGTTTCGTTGTATGAACCTTATTGGACATGTGTCATCGAGAGGCATTCACTAATTAATTATACCACTTTTTTTTTGAAAAGGACTTCAAGTTTTCAAGATATGCAGCATAATCCAAAATCTAATTTTTTGGTCTCAAGCGCCCTACAGGGGTACTTTGTGTAAGAAGGCGGGTCAATTTGAAAATCACCCAAGTGACAAGGAAAATCAAGAGGGAAGCATACCTCTAAAACCAATTCTGATCTCCCGACTTTGTACTTTTGACTTTGAACGCCAAAGTTTGAAAAATCCATAGTTGACCCATTTAAATGCCCCAATCGTGTTTAAATGTATGACCGACCCCCACTAACTTTGTACTTTACATGAAAAAACAGCTTTTTCAAAGTTATTATTTTTTTATTTTGTATGGAAGAAATTACTCAACACCCTCGACGAAAAAAATTCTTAAAAATCAGGGAAAATTTTGAGCTACTGCCCTACACAACTGCGTACTCAGAAATCCGCTAGAAAAAAAGTTGAAAATTTTGATGCCGTTTTTAAAATTTTAGAAATACTATCTTAGTCCCAGTCTAACGAAATTCAAAAACATTTTAGTGGCTAAAATTCTTCTAAAATTTTATTTTGTTGTGCAAAACATCAAGCATCAGCTTCCAAAGTTGTATTAATATTTGAAGCTATTAGTTGTTCATAAGGTTTTTGCACGAGTTTCTTTGGTAGTATTTAATATCCATTACTTTGCTTTCACCATACTGCACTATGGGCCAACACTCCTCTTTTGTATTTATATAAGCAACATAAAACAAGGCATAGGGCTCTGAATAAGCTAATACTACTTTTCACATCATTGCCGCATCACACTTGAATTTTCCATTTAAATTGGGGTTTTTTTTTAATGAAAGTCCGGAAACTATAGAACGGCAACCCGAAAAAAAGGTAAAATTTAAATAGTTCGATTAATAAGCTCGGTCAAGAGCTATTAAAGACCAAACCAAAAATTTACCTTTATTAAAATAAAATTTAAATACACATTTTTGTGACCGCTAATAAAGTGTAACTTTTAAATACTTTCGAGGTCGTCCTCAATCAAAAATTTTGTTAAGCCCAATTTTCTAAATAATTCTCAAAATTTGGGGAAAATTGAACCACTTCATAAAATTTTAATCACAAAGCTGAATTCTGAAATTGACTTCTGGCCATCACATTGAGTGTCATAGCCCATAGTGCAATACAACTATTTACTCACAGCACACAGAGAAGTCCGCCCTTTTTAGATTAGCAGTTTCTTGAATGCGTTTATTCTTTTAAATTAACTTAAGCTTAAGTGCCTCGTGGTTTTCCCCCATAATCAACTTGACCGTAATTCAAATTAGTAAATCTTTTAACTACTTAGGTTATGAATTACTGAAATTTTAAAAAGGCTTGACCCCGACTGGCGTTTATTGCGATGTGGTGGCAAGTGAAGCTTACAGATGAGAGGGCAAGTGGGAGGGCCCAGATTTTTAGTAATCTAAGTAAGCGGATTTAGGATACACTTGTTAACTAATTAAAACTTCTTTGAATTGCACCTGTACTAAGTTTGAAAAGTTTGTGACTTAAGTAAAAGTTTAGGAAACGTTTGAAGAGATGTTCAAAAAAAAAAAACGCAAATGCAGATAAATGTGATCTTCTTTCAACTTAAAGCATCTTTTCTATGCTTTTCACAAGCTGCTCCTACTTGCTTTGCTGAAGGACCATATCAACTGTCCACCTATTCGTTATAGAGATGACACTTTTTCTGACTTTGGCGATCTCGGGATTGTGTAAATCTGAGATTTTAATATAACATCCCTCATTAGTAAAATTGTGCTATATGCTGTGGCTATGGAATTCTCAAGACTTTACGAGATGAAATTTCTTCCGAGATCTACCTCAAAGTATTTTTAAACAACTTTCTATTTCATTATTTCTCCGAATAATGCCCCATTCTAAACTTGTTTTCAATAACTAAATAATGGCCTATTTGAGGACTTGTCTTATCTTAGTACGAGTTTGAAGAGTTTCTTATATTAATGTATATTCAGTATACTTTTAGTTGATGTATGACTTTTTTCATCAATGGCTGCCATAATGCGGTGTAAGAGAAAAAAAACGTTTTTGAGCAAAAAACTTAAATTTTCACTTATTCGATGTGTTTGTATCGTTTCTATAAGCGTTTTAAAAACGTAAGCAGGTTTCATATAAACATAAAAGTAGGAATAAACAAGATTATCAAGTGAAAAGCCTTAGTTATATGTAATTGGCTTATTTTATTCTATTATTGCTAACAAAATTTTAAATAATTCGTAAGAAAATGCCGAAAGGACTAGGGATGTTACTTTGTAATCACGGGATGTGTTCCACAAATGAATAAACACGTCATCATGCTTGCTGATCGGGCAACTGTGTAGCTGGATTCGTTCATTGTTTGTTTGGCCCTTTTGTTCATGCTTCAATCATGCGTAATTTATGAATGCACACTTTTTATACAAAAGCAACAGCAAATAAAGCAAATTTCTTTCAATTGCAATAAATGCAAAATTCAACAGAATGAGTCCTCCAACAACAACAATTGAACCCGATTTGCAAATGTAATGTGATTGCGTCTGTGATTGTAATAAATGCCATACATAACTAAGCATGGACATCATACATATATGCAAGCATTTATGCAACATACATATTTACATACAGAAACACTTTAAAGAGCATTTGAAATGCGGAATTTGCCAAAGGAAATGCCAAAGCTAACAATAAATCATGAATATTTCAATGGCATAGAACGCAACATTGCAAATAAAAGGGAAATGAGTATGGAACAAAAATGCAAAATCAAAGAAAAAATCTTGCAAAAACTGTTTAAAACAAACTTATGTAAATGTTAAAACAATTGCTCATACAAAGCAGAAAAGCATTTGATATTTATGTATTTTTTGTCAAAAGTTGTTATTAAATTTGAATATATTTATACTGACGTAAACGCTTCAGTATTTATATATGTAAAAAAGTTATTGGTTTATTCATGTGTAATAAATAGCTGACAGCTTGACTTTCTCTTAAATACGGACATATAACATATATTTAGTCTTAATTGCTTTAAATAGCACAACAAAAACTCGTTAGAGTAGAAACTTTTGAAGAATGTCGAAAACACAAATGACCAGTGAATAAACAAATGTATGTATGACATTTAATTAACGTTTTGTTGTATTTGTAATTGACACCTGCATATTAGGGGTGAACCACATTATCAAAAAAAAAAAAAAAATCCAAACAAAGTCCAAAGTCAAAATCTCCAAACTATTGAGAGTGCACACTGAACCAAAAAAGTTCATGTGGTTCAAGTGGCTGCCGCAGAGGCACACTTAGGCCAGTTTTGAAAGGCCCGTTGTGATACCACCAACACAACGAAAGTCAGTCCCGGGACCCAGCCGTATGGAAAATCCCGGGACTGACACTCCTAAACCGACACCGTTACTCCTCCTCGAACCACTTAGATGACTTTATGAAGGCCATCAAGTTCTTTATATCCAGTTCCGCGATGTGGCTTAGGCTATCCACGCGTACATGGATTTTAAGAATTGTTACATATATCTAGAATATAAGTACTTGTTCTTAAAATATGTATAATTTTCTTAGAATCTATGAATTTTTTCTTTTATTCTAAAAATTATCAGCTTGAATTTCCCTGAAACTTTTTTCTTAAAAAACATGTACGTTTTTTGGTTTAGTGCAGGTAATGAGCCGAGTGGCTAGAGCGTTCGTTTACCGCGCAACTGACGTAGGTTCAATGCCTCATTATGTAGCGTACGTTCCAAGGCTCGAACACAAGTCCCCAGATAACTTATTTTGACACATTTTTTTATAATAAAATTTTTTTTCGAATTTTTTTAAATTTTTTACCTAGAATTCTTTAATATTTTCGTTCGTTACCTTCCTGAAACCAGCTCACTAATTACATAATCATTTTTATAAACAATTCTTTTTTCACTATGTTTGTATATGAGTTATTATAATCCAAGGACTGACATCGAAACCGAAACCGTAACTGTACCCGATTAAACCCGGTTAGTTTTTCAAAACTGAAACCGAAACCATAACCGTTATTCCGCTCTGAAAAAGAACAAAAATGAAACCGTTTCAAAAGTCCGAACCGGTTCCAAACGCTTTTAGGTGGCACATAGTTATTTTCTTTTACAAACCGGTACCCTGAAAATTTTCATAGAAGATTGTCGAGCAAGGTTACAAAAGAACACGTTTTGACCTCAGTATAAAAATTATGAAGAGGAAGAGTTGAATGAAGCCATCGAAAAAATTTACGAGAACCGTAAAAGATATGTTCAGGTTTGTCTCAGAAAGCACCACTCATATTAATGTTTTTGGCGATTTACATATTTTAAAAAGGAGAGTTGGTTTTAGAAATTTGTTTTGCAGAAATTTTATCCACTCATAGCGTAAATAATATTTATTATTTTATTGGAGAAATTTCATCATGGCCGCAGGAAAAAATTTATGAAAACTCAGACCTATTTTGAAGCTACATATCGTCGGAAAAAGTACAAAACCGCACTTCGCACTTCTGCAAAACCGCACATTCGACATTTCTGCCAAAAATGAGATTTGCCTACCAGGGCTTCTGGGTACCCGGATCCATTCATTAGTAACAAAAAAGTAGGGGTTTGTGCAAAAGAATGTCAAAAAAACGAATGAATTTGACCAACCACATAGTGGCTCGTACAAAAGTTAATCAGTTTTCAGTGCCTCCTGTAAAATTTGTGCGGCTACGTATGTGCGGTTTTGCAGAATTGCGATGTGCGGTTTTGTACTTTTTCCGACGGTATGGATGTGCTCGAGTTTTTTGCTATTTTTTACAAGGTAAACACGGTAATCTCGTTTATTCAAAACATGGGCATTTTGTGTTTAGGGATATTTATTTTGGAGGATTTTTTGTTTGGGTGCTTTGGATTTGGGGATTTTTATTTCGGGAATTTTGATTTTGGGGATATTTTTTTGAGGAATTCTGATGTAATGCCAATTTTGGGCTTTTATACTATTTTAATCTTCTTACCATAGCATTACTTTCCATGTACTCTAAATCCGGACCGAATTCGGTTTCGATTCCTAAAGCAAATTCAAAAAATCCGATTCGCTTCCGCTTCCCATAACGTACCCAAATATTTGATTTTGATGCCATACATATTAATACTTCCTCTATACTATTTGACATTTCAACCATCACTATTCTATTCAAATCACAAAATCTTCAGGTATGGTTGTAAAATAATACAAATAAATTGACTTCATAAAATATAACATAATCTTCAGCACTATTCGAATAAATTGACAACCCTTTCCAAAAAGGATTGGCTTTAATTATAATATGAAGGTAAATTAATATGAAAATTTCCAGCAGACTCGAAATCCGTAGGCACTAATAAATAAAATAGACGAAAGGTAATACAAGTGTGTATGTCGCCAAAAGCTTTTAAACAAAGCATACCAATTAATTTGAAGCAAACCTAGAGAAATTTATTCAAGTCTCACTAATATTCCCAGATCAACCTGCATGTATAATTAATAAAATTGCAAATTGAAGGTAACCATAATCCTGAGTGTCCTAAAATAGTCAGCTTGAGACGAATGTAGAAAGAAATAATAAATATCAACAACCAGGCGAAGATATGACTTCAGCTTAGAGAAAAGTGTTCATATTTATCAAATCCTGCTACAAATATTAGAGTTAATTAAACGTGAAACAGCAAAACAATTAAGAATACCCATCCACAGTTGAGGGTAGTTTCAAAGTAAAACTGGGTGTGTTCATTCTACTTCACTAGTACAAGTAAAAGGGTATTATAATTTTGTCTACATAACGGTACTACGTAACGGCACAAAATAATCGAGATAGATATAGAGTTCCTAATATGAGAAGATGAGTTCACTAATACGGCTGATACATTAGTGCAAATTCCGAATTAACTGCGCTTTTGGGAGTTAACTTGAGAATAATCTTCATTATAAACTCCCAAAAATTTAGAAGATTTGAGCAGTTTTAAAAAATTTACACTGGCAACACTCTGTAGATAAATAGACAACAACAGCTAAAAACACTAGGAAATTAAGGATAGCTGACAGATAGGCGTCGCGCTGGTTTGTAAAATCCGACTTTCGACAGCTAGATGTCGCCGAGGTAGGTAAAAAATGGTGCAATAACAACCAAAGTAGTAATTCTCAATGCTGTTAATCTTCAATTTTGTGTGTCTCAGGGATCTGATTAAAGAAGATTTATTGGAGATAATCTCCGCGTGTGTATTCATAGCAAAGGACACATTTGTACATTTTTTATCAAGTTTTGAACAATGTTTCAAGTTGGAAGTCTCTTTCTACGTATCTTGAACCCAAATTTTGAATCGAAAATGGGTTGAAAACAAGATTTCTTGTTACCATAAAAGTAGTAATATCAATAAAGAGAAACAAAGTAAATACATCATTGTTGTACATTGAGGGGTTTTTATATATCAAATGTAAAATTTTTGCCTGTCTCATCCCTACATCGGTTGCACCATTGTTAATTATATCACCCATTACTTTGTATTCCGATTGGAGATGGTTTAGGCGTGTCGCATGGGGCTCAAAGTTCAGAATGCCATATGAAGACTAAAAAAAGTGAGTTTTCTTTTTATTTAATACGTAGTCGAAATCGAAAGCACTATGGTCGGAGATATCACAAGCCACAATAAGAAAAATCATTTTAATTGTTTGAAACCACATAGGGCAAACTGAACTTTGACCCCCGTGTGACCAATAATCCTAATCGTTTCCAATCACTACCAAAATCTGTGTGTGATATCTTCGGCTATATAACTATCGAATGATAAAATTGTATCCCTACATATAAGGACCACCCTATTGTACATAACTCTACATATTTTTTCTACTTTGTTATTATTTGTATGTTGGTAATTTATTCAGCTATTAAATTAACTCGTAAGCCTGGCTAAAATCCATAGAATTGCGTTAGTAAAGTCATGGAAAACAATTTACTTCGGTCACACAAATGTGCTATTCATAAGAAAATGTCCTACAAATTATGTAGTTATGTTAATTGTGCTAGATAAAATAGACATTCTCTGGGCGTACACTACAACAAATAAAAGACATTGAATAATAAATCGATGAAATAGAAAAATGCGTTTAAGTTCAATGTCATTTGAACAAGGTGAATAGTTTGTAGAGATGTATGTAGTTGCCTGGCAAAAACTTCAGCGCATAAAGAAAACTTTATTTTTGTATTCCATTAAGTATTACGTCATTCGATCGAATATTTGCTTGCTTTTTTGGGAAGTTTTGTAGTTAAATAGTTAGGTCGTTCTGTTATAGACTTTTTGAAACCTTGTAGCAACGGCTGGAAGGAAAAACGACAGATGAAAGTCGGGTACGAAATTATAAAACGCAACGCTACGAAATATGTATTTGGAACAAGGCATGAAACCGATCACAAAAACGTTCCAGCTTCGGTTTCGGTTACTGTTTCGTTCCGGTTTCGGTTTCTAATCCTAATCTCTTCTTCTCTACATATAATTGTAACAGGATGATGTCCTTACATTGCAGATATTAAAAAAAAATGCAATCATTATTAAGCCAATAAAATTCCAATTAAGCATTATTATAATTTTTGTCTGTCTTTCTGTCTGTAAGCTTATGATAGTATCACTCGAAAGCTGTTAAATAGAATTAAATGATATTTTCACCGTTAGTAAACATTCGACTTAAAATTTAGGATATCCCTTATTTCGATAACTCGGCCGATTTCAGAGCTATCGATCATTATATGGACCAGGCGTGACCAAAACGTGTAAGTACAATCAAAAATCAACTTTACTTTTTCCATTAGAAAAATCGTCAAAAATAAAAATATAAGTGGTGTTTTCTTAGACAAGCACTAAACATTGTTTTCGGATCTCCTAAATTTTTTTCGATGGCTTGTCTCAACTATAGTCAAACTTCCTTTTTCAGAATTTTAATACCCAGGTCAAAACGTGTATATGCTCGACAATCTTACATTGGATACCTTTTTGTTAAATAAATATGTGCTCACTAAAATATGTATGTAAGTCATTAAGAAATTCAAAACCGTTTGGAACCGGTTTCGGTTTCATTCTTTTTCAGATCAAAATAACGGTTACGGTTACGGTATCGGTTTTGAAACGCTTTTAATCGGTTATGGTTGCGGTTTCAGTCCTTGCTTTGGAAACAACTTCACTTAAGTGACAATGGACCAAATGAAAGAAGTTGTTTTTCTTGGTTGAAAAAATCCTTGAAATAAAGCAAACCCAAAAATGCAACAAAAATTTATATTTTTTCCTAACACTGAGTAGATTATACATAATTTTTGCCGCATTTGCTTAATATGTATATGACTTTGTGTGTTTCGTTATTCTTTGCCATTAAAGAGCAATCTATCAGACCCTTCAAGCGGCTAAATTGGATGTTGTAGCAAACAATTTCTGCATAAATTTCGTTTGTGAAAATGAGTCAGGAAATTATTTTCGAACTGATGTGGCAAAACATTTTCTCGCATGAGAAACATTAATACCACACATACATACGAGTTTATACCGTGTCGAATATACTTTAGCATTTTGATCAATTCTTAGCATTTCATTATGTGAGCTCCATCACATTCATGAGATCTAGTGTGTTACCCAAGCTGTCAAATCCAACGATGGGCATACTGATGGCAACATGAGCACTGCTGCATATTTAAGTGTAAGCATGGGTATTTGGGTGTGTGTGTGTATGCTGGCATTCGAAGTTCACTTACGTCGGTATGCGCCGGTATGCCCTACAGCCATTTGAGGAAAAATGTTAGAAAATGAAACGATCCACTGCTGGTTGACTTGTTAACGCCATGTCAGTCTATCGACTTCATCAATCATCATAATGCCACGGAATTCTGGAATGTGCGCTTATACGCAAATGTTCCATACCCAACATCTCAATATCTGCCCTCATCCTCCCGCGGTCGTATATTTACTTTAGACCACGTTTTATGACCCAAAACCGACTGCTTGGAATGAGCTTGTTTATTGGTATGCTGGGAATAGTTCGCTTCTAAGTGTTGTGCCAATTTTTGTTTAGAGCGCAGTATTTTCATGCATGAATGTGAGTGTACAGCTTTTTTCCTTTATTCATTTGTTAAGGTCTAGCTGCTCCTTCGCCACATATTAACATATCTATTTATTTGCTGGTATTTTGAAGCTCCATTCAGCAGTTTTTCAGCACAACACTTTTTGTTTCCTTTCCACATTTATCACAATCAAAGTCAAAGCTCCTACGCAAAATTTGATTTGTTTTTGTTGAGCGCACACGAAACTTTATAAGACTTTGTGGCAAACGCATGCAAATTTAATGCTTTCAAAAATAACAATTTTAAGCTTTGTAGATACCATTTCACGCTAGCTTCATACCGATAAGTGAGGAAATGTAGGCTTTGTTGTATTTTTACTAATTTTTTCTTTGTCTAATAACGAAGGAACAAATTTTGAAGTGTAAACTTCTATAGTGGCAAAAGAGAAAAATTAAATGTAAAATGCAACAACAACAATATGAATGCTGTGTGTATATGATTTTGTTAAGGGAGCAAAATTATAAAGAGGTATGCTTATTTAAACAATCGCGGAGACAAACATCAATAGCTATTTAACCTTCTGCCGAATTCCTAAAAAAAAGTTTAACGTTTTATAAAATTGAATGCGCCATACAAAATACATATAAAAATCCACTTGTTTGCACTATAGCATACAACAAAAAATGTATAAAAATTTTCGATGCATAACCATCTCAACAGCAAGCCGTATAAGAAAATAGTTTTAAAAATGTTACCATTTCGGAAATTTATTTTCTTAAATAAAGTTTTTAATTTTTCTTTTTTATTTATAACTATTTACTCCGAAATATATAAAAAAAATGTTAAATGACTACATAAAATTAAGCTTTTCATTATTTTTGATTATTTTTTCACTTTTTCATCTCTACTAATAGGAAAGTTAAATAAACCAAAAAAAAACTATGATTCGGTTTATTTTCCTGTCAAATAGATTACAAAATGAAACAATTTTTAAAAAATATATTAAAATTTAAGCTGGCTCTATTGAGCATTTCTGAGCAATAAAAACTTGGAGAAACAAAAATATTTAAAAAAAAAAAATCCAAGTCAAAGACCAATACTTGATCATCCTTCGGTCGATTTTCAAACCAACTTGCTTTTTTAACACGCAAAACAAATATCTTTCAAACAAACAAGAAGAAATTTGAATTCGGCCGAAAAACAAGAAAGTTATAGCATCTTGAAATTTGAATACCAAGAATTTTAGAGTTGTATTAGATTTGTACCCAAAAAATTTAAAAACGAAGTGATGGCAAAAACCCGCAAATGAGGTAGTGTTTTATGGGCTATAAGCCTTATAGTACATTTACACCGCACCAAATTTGGCAAATTTAGCAAAAAATTGACCTCATTTGCCGAACAATACAATCCACAGTTCCTCCAAATAGCAACCCTGCGGCTGTTGAATAAAAAATTATTCAAATAAAAAATAAAAAATTATTCATTATTTTAAATATTTTGAGCTATGAATAACAATTTATTTCTATTCAAGAATCGCTTGAAATAAAAATAAATTGTTAATCTTCACTTTGATTTTTTTGCATAAAAATGTGAGTGATGAGTGACCGGCTATTTTTATTCGAAAAAATCAAAGTGATGAATAAAAATTTATTTTTATTTCAAGCGATTCTCGAATAAAATTAATTGTTATTCATCACTCAAAATTTTTCATCACTCGTCACTCAAAAATAAAATAATGCCCATCCCTGTTCCACATTTATAATCGCTCAGCAAGAATCTTAATGAGTAATTGACGTGTGATAACTTTTGCACTATGCACAGGTGTAAATAACAATTTCAACTAGTTTTTTTTTTTTAAGAAAATCGGCCAATTCTACAAGAAAAGACAGAAGCCTTCTTGACTCGTTTATCATTACTCTACAGGTGCTTAAATAATCACGGTAATGCATTTTCTTTCCGTAGCTTTTAGTTCTGGTAGAAAATTCTTGCAGGGAAGGTGAAGCCAAATGCAAATTTGCTAGTGTAAACGGTGTCGAACCGGTTCATTTGAATTCGCCAAATTTGGTGCGGTGTAAATGTTTCGATGAAAATAAATATCCATGTGACACCGCTGCATATTTTTTTAATGATTTTGTAGCACTGTGTAATATTTAATTCAAAGAAGTGTACACTCCTATCGGGTGTACCACTGCACATATGTATGTGTCTCTTTAAACTAAAAAAAACTGTCTTGACTGCTTAATCTCATCTCAGGTATATCATTTTTGGTTTATAAATTTGTGGAGTAACTATGAAAACAACATACTCGTTTAAGCTTAAAATGGAAGAGTTTCGTAATTAAGTAGACTAATTGGTTTTTGGTTTTCTATTTCACACCTACATATTTTTTGAATTTTTAGTTTTAAATAAAATACTAGACTTTAACTCATTCCTGGCAGGAAAATATATGATTTGTTTTTGGCATACCAACGAAAGTTTTCACGCTGTGATATGTTTCCGTCAGGGTGTTGTTTTTTTTTTTTTTGATAATTTAAGGAAAAGTTTGTTAAAATTAAAAACAAAAAAAAAGCTGGTCGAACATTTTGATATTCTTGGAGAGAGGAAAATGTATTTGCTTGAATACGATAAAAATGAGATAGTTTTTGATATTAAAAAAAATTCGAAGATACTTTGAAAAAATCTCCCTTGTCAGATACATATATAATTTGAAAATTTTCGGTCGGACTTTTTTTGTAGCAAATTTCATACTATACAGCAGTTGTGGACCCATTTCATTTTTATCAATTTTTCTTAACACCAAAAGGGAATGAAACTTTTGTATCACCTAAAAATTAAAACCACCATAATGTATACATAATAGTATTTATATCTACCAGTAGTACCTTAAAAAGTATGCTGCAAACAAGCTATTCATATTCCTGTTAGAAAAGAGTTATAGTCTGTTATATTATTTAGCACTTAAAATTCAAAAAGGAAAATTAAAGTTTGCAAAAGAAAACGAAAACCAATTTCTCGACTTAATAACGACATTCTTCTATTCAACAATAAAACTTATATGCGCTTTCTATAGTTGTTAGATTTATAACTTAGCCAGCTCAACTATAAAAGTTTAATGAACAGTTCGTGCAACTCAAGAAAATTAAACTTGAAAGTGTTTTCATTATGTTTATGAGAATGGGTTTAATGGGAAAAGGTGAAACACAAATATAGATAGAAACGTATATCGTCGCTCGCTTGCCAGAATCATGAATGTGCCAAAATTTGATATTTTAGTTTTTAACATAAATATATTTCTGCAAGTTATATTCTTGTTATACTCTTTCCATTGATATGGGTTTTAGGTTAATATTCCTTCAATTCCTCTTTTAAAATTTACAGAGTAAATTTTTTAAAATTTTCGTTGCGCTAAAACTTTATTATTTTAAATTTTCGTTGAGCTCACGTATGTGAGACAAAAATTGTTACGTATACGCCATGTGTAGCACATTCGTTTTTCTGGCACAATTTCAGAGATTGAACTACACATTCATAAAAATGGCATTGCGAATTTCCGGGGGTTCCTTGCACTTTGGAAACCCAGGATTTTCGTGAATCGTAGATAAACGAGAGATTAGTCACGTGAGCCCATTAACTCAAATATGGAAAATTTTCACATACATGCCTCTGACAAGTGAGCGACGATATATAATATATTATATCATTGAAGTTTTAACAGCTTAACCTCATACACAGAAACGTATTTTAAAAAATGGTTCATAACGTCAGGGTATATTGCTTTTTCTGCTATCTGATTAAGGGCGGATTTCTCAACTAGCCGTCAACTTAATGCTCACTTTAAATTTTATCGGGCAGTTCATCCTCCTGTTAAATAAAGGGCAAATGAACTGGCTGTTAAACTGAAAGTGAATTGACAGTGAACTTTGACGTTAACAGGAGTATGTCCGAATACTACAGTTGTTTTTTCTAGTAAAAGGAATCAAGTAAAAATAAAAATACCTGTGGATTGAACAAAAAAGGAAATTGTGTTTCTTTGATAGTGGAAAAAAGATTTATCTCGACTTGATTCAGTTTACATTGGAAAAAAGGCATATTCAGCAGCGAAAATTTATAATACAAAGATGCAAAGGCATCTATTTCCGCCATTAGTGTCCAATGGCCATTGTATAAGATTGAATATAATGGCATCTGCCAGTTATCAAAATGTATCATAGTATCTAAAAAAATTCAAATTACAGAGAAAAAAACAAGGTTTATTGATTTATTTTTAATGATACCAATATATACACTCAGGCAAAAGTTTTATGAGCCAACGTAAGTAATCAGCCTCTTACCTGCTTGCTCCCGCGAGCAATGCGTCTTATATTATAATCCATTTAATAGCTTATTATAAGTCTCATAACCAGCTCATTATACTTCAATTAATTTCTTGTACCAAAAAAATAATCATTAAACGTAAGAGGGCCTCTAACAGAGAGAGCTGCTTCCCATGTTTGGTGCTAACAGCCTGGACATTCTTTGGCTACTAGCTACATAAATATCTGATTATGCTTCAATTCTGAGACTACATAAGTCGAACTCAAACATAACTACCGCCGTCGTTACAGTGAGTTATTAATTTTATATTTATGATGCCTACAAATGTGATTGTTAACATAAAGTTTATTACGAATTAACTGGGGTAAATGCTTCTTGTTCTATGATCAAATATTGTTTTGGCATGAGTTAAAGCCTCACACTCCAACAATAAAAAAAATTATAGCGAAAATCGAATTAAATCAAAACAATCACGACACAAAACAAAAAACTAATGCGAAAAGAAAGAATTAATATCAAAAGAGAAGAGAGAGTAGAAACGCCAGTTGTCATGTTGTTTGTATAGATTAAAACCACAAAATTTTTTGCTAATCATATCCGAATGAAGGGCTTTGCGACTTTCACTTTTTTATGTGAGGATGGTTAGTTTTTAAGCGAATAAAGAGTTCTTCGCTATACATTAGCAATTTTATGAAAGACTAATTGAGGGCGAGTTAATGTCCGAAAAAAAAGCTCAACAAAAATAAAGTTCTACACATATATTTATTGATGAAAAACTGAGCCATTTTTTATTCTTTATACTTAAACTACTTAACCAATAACTAGTAGCCCCATATTTTTGTGTAGCTATCCCCCGCTCTAGCTATACATTGTTGTCAAACACTTTGTCAGCAAACATGTCCGCCTAAGTATTAAGCATTATTGGTAAAATACGAATATAATACAAAAGCACTTAACGAGAGCAGTGACACAATTCAGTTAGGTCGGCGAAAATGTCCTATCAGCACATTCCAACTGTTGCTATACGGCATTCTCTAGAGTGTGCTAGATGCTGGTACATAGGTGTGAGATACATTCTTAAATAGGTATGTGTTTGATATATCACTATGAACATGAAATACGGCAAACGATCACTTCCACCTTAACCACTTCCACCATACTCAAACACATTGCTTTTCCATACATAAATATGCATGTTAGATTGAAACGCATTGCATTTTATACGTACATAAGTAGCTATGTGCGTAGTACATAAGCATATATTTCAGTGCTTGTGTTCATATCGAGACACATTATAAGCCATTAAGCACGCCTTCATCAGACTCTGTGGCATTCATATCAGGCAATGGCATTTCTATTTTCCTTTACTCTCTAGGCTTTGATAGTTTCACTTTTAATGCTTAACTTTTTACTTACTCTACTTTTGCATAGATGTGTGTGTAGCTGTGTATAAGCGTGAGTGTAGGTTTTGCTGAATTTGTCTCTTGTGTGCCGTTATTCCTGTCACTTTGTTCTAATTTCCTTATATTACTATCGTTGCTTTGTAAGCCTACACTCCGCTAACATACATAGCTGTGTTTTAGTTCGTACTCAGTAACCGTGTTGTGTGTATAAAGGTATGTACATAATCTGTAATCGCTTTGCTGATGTCTAAAGAGAGTGTTCCACGATTAATACCTTTCGTCTATAGTAAGTTATACATAATCTATAGACTACTTATAGGTCTTGAAAATAGAGTTGTCCGACCTTAGCAGTAAGTGAAATTAACTTACACTCTTCATTGCAGTGTATTTGTGCTATTAAAATCTAATAAGCAAAAAGTTAGATGGAGCTGCGAGACAAAGGTTAATATCTTTGGGATATAAATATATCTTTGCAATTCCTAAATAAACCATAAGAAACCGTTAACAGTTAACGCTATTTTTTCTTGGCATATACGCATATAATGACTGAAGTAGATGCATTTGTGCGGACAATTATTTCTCCCAGGTTCGGTTTTTGTCCTACTTGCAGTTGGCGCCGACCATTTTAGGTAAGCGTACATACATTTGTATGTCATCACTTGCATCCCTCATTACCGTTTCCTTTCCTGACGCCATTTGTGTCAGTGTCTGCATCCAAAACTGGCTTTATTTTTCACCACTTGTTTCACATCCTTACTCCAAAACACACAAAAATAGAAATTTCTGGGTATACCCAGTAGACATTTTGGTTGAGTCTCAATTTTAAAAGCATTTGAAAGTTAACCTTGCTACTAAATATCAAGGGTAAATAACGATTTGATGGTGGAGAAAATAATACAAGCTGCAGAACGGAAAGAATGGGTTTGGTGGTGAATGAAGATAAAACGAAGTACCTGCTGGCATCAAGCGAAGAGTCAACGTATTCGCGCCTTGGCAACCACGCCACTGTTGGCAGCCATAATTTCGAGATAGTAAGGGACTTTGTGTACAACAATGTAAGCCTGGAAATTCATAGAAGGATAACTCTTGCAAACAAAAGCTACTTTGCGCTGAGTAGGCAATTTAGAAGTAAAGTCCTCTATCGACGAACAAAAACAACACTCCATAAGTCACTTATCGTACCCGTCCTGCTATATGGTGCAAAAGCATGAACACTGACAGCATCTGATGAGGCGGCTTTGGGAGTATTCGAGAGAAAAATTCTTCGAAAGATTTATGGACCCCTAAAAGTTGGAGACGGCGAGTACCGAAGAAGATTAATGATGAGCTGTATGAGCTTTACGCAGAAGTGGACATAGTTCAGCGAAGTAAAACCCAGCGGCTCCGCTGGCTAGGACACGTGGTGCGAATGAACGAAGACGCTCCGGCCCAGAAGGTATTTTTATCGGGGGAGACCACCACTTCGATGGCAGGACCAAGTAGAGGTAGACCTGCGAGCACCGACTGGAGTAATCGCCTAGGCGGTTAAAGGCTTTTTTAAGTAACTAAGTAAGTAAGTAAGTAAATAACGATAGGCTCTCAATCAGAAGCTGAGGAGATAAGAGCTCTAGTTTCAAGTGAAAAATAGTACGTACTAAAATGCCTTAACTGACTTTCCTTGTGTTGGTGGTATCACAACGGGCCTTTCAAAACTGGCCTATATGTGCCTCTGCGGCAGCCACTTAAACCTAACCTAACCTAAAATGCCTTAACATTCTCAACTTTTTTGTCCATGGTTTATTGGGTTGTTTATTACAAATATGTGTAATGCAGTGCGCTCCTACCTTCTAAACGCATATGAGAGGCTTTTCTTCCTAATGGGCACTTGCCGTAAGACAATTGCTTACTTTACTTAACTGTCTGTTTTGTAATTTTTGCTTTCCGTATATATATACTTTTTTCTTGTTAATTTTCGTCTTTGTTGCTTTTAATACTCTTTTCATGTTTTGGTTTTTTTCACCATTCCTCTGCAACCACTGTGCCTGACTATTGTGATGACTATTGCCATTAATGCGCTTTGTTGTTCCTTTGTTGTTGGTACATTGTTTCCTCCCCCAACTGCTAAGTGCGTAATGCCACTCCAACCACAGAACCACAGACAATTTACACAATTTTGCGGTGTTTATTTTTAGCGTTATTGTGTGGGAGACGCCGTTGTGTATGCATAAAATTGCAACGGTAATTCAGAAAATGTACAAACATATGCTCAAGTAGCACATTTAACGGTGTTTATTGTCGAAACGTGCTTTTATTGCATTTAATAGTCTTAAATGTTCTTACGTAAATATATGAGCACACAAATAGAGACGTAATAACTACATTATGTGAGTTAATAAAGAAATGTTTAGAAACAAATGCTTGCGTTGGAACAAAGCAAAGAAAAAGATAAAAATTATCATTATTAACTTGTCTTACGAGTGCATTTTTGGCGGATCTAAGAACTATTCAAACAAGTTCATATTTACTGTTGGTGAATTATTTGCATAAGTTCTGTGTGATGACTATAGAAGAGCAAACTTTGTTTAGGCAAATAAAATAGTTGAAAAAATTTTACCCTGCTATAGTGCAGGCGACAAGGATTTAACACGCAAGTGCCATTCTTCTACATATACAAAAGATATTCACAGCATAGCTACTTTTCTGCATCCATTCAAATTTGGAAGCAGAGGTCGGCACGGGGAGAGTGCTTACTATTTTAAAGCATTCGTATGTTCCCCCCAGGAAGGTATTTTCGGCCTATGGTTTAAAGTCAAAAATTGTTCATCTACAGTTGAACGAATTACGATTCTCCATCGAAAGTGTGTAAACAGTTTTTCTAGCAAATGCTATAGTTTTTCCGCTATAATTACCTTTTCCCAGTGCATTGCAAAATTGCAAAACATAAAATCAAGTAGACTTTTGTGATGCATTCTGTATGGGGCAAACCTTTTTTTTCTTTGCAAAACCAATTTTTTGTTGCACATTTCGGTAGAGTGTATCTAATATATTGGCATTATTTAAAAGCTAATACCGTCTTAAACATTTCAGTACAAATATTATTTAAATGTATTACATAGATTTGTATGTTTGACCCGGGCAATCGTGCTTATTTACGTCAAAAATTTTCATGAAAAGGTCAGAAATGTTTCAGTGGCGTTCCGGGTACCAAGAAAATATAGTTGGTACTTCTGTACCAGAACCTCTGCCGTTAGAACTATTTTCGGGGTTTTTTAACATTGAATTAGGTACCTAAGTAGCAATATAGAAGTATTGAATATATGGGGCACACACGTCCCCCTTTGGGTGGGATAAGGTATTCTGGTGATGAACAAAACTTTTGTAATTCCAATGAGGTTTTCTCGCTAATTCGTTTTTTTTTTAATTCTTGTCAATGATCCTGCTGTCCTTATAAAAATTCTTGAATATATACTTATTTTCCCGACACAGATAAAACACAAAAAAAGTTATTAAAATGATCAAGTTGTTCTAGAGCTATAAATAGTGTACCTAACGCATTGGAAAAATATTTTTTACCCGGTGTCAACGCTTGTTATAAAAAAATATATCTTAATAAGAGTGTACCGGCTACAGTACTCATAATTAGCAAAACTCATGAAAGGATCGTTTATCTTATGCTATCGTATGCTTAAATTTTTCTATGGCTTTTCTGGAGTCTCGGCTGAAATGTTTAGGAAAGCAGGATTTTTTCAAACTCCCAAAAATTCAGCAGCCATAAAATTAAAGTTATTGTGTTGTAGCTTCGTTTAACTTTAGTTTCTGTTGTATACGTCAGTGGCTCTCCTCTGTTCATGAAGTTCTTGTGCATAGCCTGCAAAAAATGCCTACCTAAACGGATACTTTCACTCCTATGCTACAAAATCTAAAACTTGATTTCACATGTGTCAGTATGTTACAGAAATTAAAATTTATTAATATATGTACAGCTATAACAGCTATAACCTCTAGTAGACCAAAGATATTCATCGAGGATCACTCTCTTTAGAGATTAGCCACATTATTTTTTATCGGTATGTGTTCAAGAAAGTCTCGGCATCCATGGCGTATGATGAACATATTGCTATTTGTTAGCATTTACACTGAATTTCCGCACAGCAGCCCATCATTCACTCAACTCGATACAGGACCGAAGCAAAATAGCATACTGAAAATAGCTCATTCCTCGAGTAATATTTTTTATTAGTTGATAACTATAAAATGGTTGACGGTGGCATAAAAATTAATGAAAAATTTCCCTGTAACAAGTTTGTAAAATTTTATTACTGTTTTAGTTGTATTGGTGTGTATGCTGGTTTGTATGTATTGCCAAAAGTTTTACATTTTATAACTTCTATACGAGGTGTGGTTTCTATTTCAGTCTATCGTTAAAATATTGTTTAGTATCGTAGGACAGTGAAGTGTGTTCGATTTTCTAGTGTATCTTTCATCTGTCGGGTGTGCTTGTCATCAATGAAGATGCTTAAATATGTAATTATAAAGTTTTCAGCTGCAAGTTAAGGTATACATTGAAATAGAATAAGTACATACGTTTTGGAACAGTTTTAATGAATAATTCCTACAAATAGACTGAAACGGAAAAGCGAAGGCAACAGTTTTTCCTCACCTGCTCATCAAAGTCATGCTAAAAATATGTTTCACAAATTTACTTTGAAATTTATATTGCTTTGAATTCTCTTCGCAAACTTTTGACTCATGTTTGTCATTCCTTATGACAAGAGTTGATATTATTTAGAAAATTATCACTTCCATTTGGCAAAGAATTTCATTTAGAGTTACAATTTCATTTCACACATCAAGTTTGCTCATTATGAGGAGAATTATTTACTGATATATTATTATATTTTTGTTTTTCTTGATTTTTTTATACTTACATATGTATGCCACAATGAAAAAAAAAATTATAATTAAGGAAGCGAAAAAAGACTTAAAAACGTTTTACTAATTTATTATATGTGTTGGCTTACCACAACAAAAAGTAAAGTGGTGGTCGTCTTCTGCAGGATATTCCAAAAATTTATTTTTATACAAAATCGATTATGACAAAACTATTTCCCGGAACTTCACTTTAACTCCAATTCTTGTTACTATTTTTATGTAGTAGTACCTGGGTGACCGAGCTTGCTCAGTGCGATCAATTTAGCGCTAGCTTAACTTACCCAAAATGATCCCAAAATTACCCAAAAATAAACCCAAAATAATCCTAAAATGATCCCTTAAATGTTCCCAAAATGATACGAAATTCAACCTAAGTGGCAACCCTGGGCGGCTACCCAACTTGAAAATATTTTAGTTGGTATGTCGGCGAAAATAGCATCAGTTTAAAAGTTACGACCAATCGAATTTTCAAAAATACCTCCCCCAAAAAAAATTTATGGAAAAATAATATGAAAATAACCAGGGGGATTCACCTATAAAATTATATCATTTTAGCCATTTCAGCTACCGCGATATGTCAATTTATGTGATTTACGAAACTTTTCTATATTGAAAAATTGAGCGTGGCTATAGTCCAATTTCGCCCATTTTCAATAGCGACCTACCATGGCCAGAAAGTAGCCTGTATACAAAATGGACAGACAGACGGACGGACATGCCTTAATGTACTCCTCTTTTCAACCCAAGAACTTTCATATAAGGAACTCTATATCTATCTCGATTATTTTGAGCCGTTACGTAGTACCGTTATGTGGACAAAATTATAATACCCTTGTACTAGTACTAGTATGCTGGGTATAAAAATCTTTAACAGATATAAGGAAAGCAGTGAGAATCACAACTATAAGATTTGGTGTAGTGGTGCGATGACGACAGTTGCTTTGTAGGAAGACACACAGAAAGCAAATATAGTTACAATGTTGAAACCACACCAACACAATGATATTATCGACGCAAGTTTCTTTATAAAAAAAGCAAAAAAAGGAAAACAAAAAACCAAATATGAAAAACGAAAACCGTATAAAATAACTTAATTCTCGAATCGGATAAGATTTTCAGTTGAGCGTTTATTTTTACTTTTATGTTGCTGTTGCCATTCTTGCGCGTACAATGTTGCAAGTAGTCAAGCACAACGGACCACGCTTTAGGAATTCGAAACTAGTATGCACTAACAAAAGTAACAAAAAAACGCGCACAAATGAATTGAGTAAAGCGCAAAAAGCATATTGAAATCAATAATGGAAACAATGGCCAAATTGAAGTGGAAAATCAGCGGCGCTACAATAAGCAAAAAGAATCAAATTTTGCATCACTAGGTATACACTTCAGATGTACTGATGCGTTAACAATACTTTTTATGTGTATGACAATTTAGAGACGAATTTGGAAACAGAAAAGAAAAAAGTAACAGCTTAAAAACTTTTGTTTCAAATTAGATTTAATCTATCTATGCGAAACTTTCTCTGCATATATTTGTGCCAAATTCGAGTTCAAACATTCAACAAGACTTTGATTATTTTTCTTTCTGTTGCTAATATAGCATTAGTTGTTAAACTAGTATGAATTATTGCGAGTTTGCAAAACTAATCGATAACTTACTCACTACTGCGTAGCGCTAACAGGCCAAATAAGGAGTCCCAAGAGACTCATTTCATGACTAACACTCGAAGTGTACTTTACACTTAATTTGGCTTTAGCTAAAGTTTTCAAAAAGCTTCATAATTCAACGTGACATGTGTAATAGAGTTTGCCTATGTGAATATTTTATTTTATTTTATTTTATTTTATTTTATTTTATTTTATTTTATTTTATTTTATTTTATTTTATTTTATTTTATTTTATTTTATTTTATTTTATTTTATTTTATTTTATTTTATTTTATTTTATTTTATTTTATTTTATTTT
>CAXKVI010000001.1:2818051-2865551 GCA_964058755.1 Campiglossa producta | reverse complement strand
TCAAGTGTTCTGTGGAATCTTTTTTTATCACAATGCAATTTAGAGCACTGCAGTGCTTCCAAGCTTTACATGCGAACCTTCTAGGCACGCCGTTTATTGAAATTCTACTAACTTATCCGTTATAAAAAAATTGAATAAAACTTGACTGCCTTTTCCTGTTTATTTGTCAGTTTACTAAGACAATTTGCTATAAAAAATTATTGATTTGGATTTTATTTGCGCTATCGCCCATGTCACTACTCTCACCCAGCCGTTGTCGACATACGCTATATTACACTTTTCTCTTTACGTTCTGCTATATTCGTTACCAGTTTTCACTCAAATATGCGCATTTTCTTTGACTCAAGATATGAATTCTTTTCAACATATTTATTTGCAATAAAAATTCCATAAACGCAATGACCAAATGGTGTAGTGCTTCATTCCTCAACGTCTCCAACGTTGAAATTGCTTGCTTGTGTTTCATGGCGCATAGTAGATTTCTACGCTTGACTTGCTTGTACCCATATTTTTATTATATTTATATGTGTGTATTGTTTTGTTGCTGTTATCCAACTAATTTTATGTGTTTGTGTGTGTATTAGCAATATCCCTAATGCGTAAATGAGCTTCTAGAGGGCAACAACAGATAAGCTGCTTTATTGTGAATGTATGAGTATACTATTACCAGTTGAACAGCTCGGTGCTGGTATTGGAATTTTTCAATAATACCACATAATTCTGCTGACGTTCGGTATTTCATCAAGAAAGATATTTCCAGTTCGAAAAATTTTAATAGTAAATAGCATTTACTAAATAGAGAAAATGTAGGCGAGGAATATAATATCGGTTCAGATTCATGTGATGGTTTTGTTTAAAAGCAAACAAAAATTTATTTGTTTTCACCAGGGACTTGTAACGCGTTTCGGTTTCGGTTTCTGTTACACAGATTGTAACGAAACTGAAACAGAAACAAAACCCCAGAAACAAAACCTGTAACGAAACTAAATTAATTTTGTTTCTTGTAACAGAAACCGAAACAGAAACAAAACTCCTTTGTAACAAAAGTCGTAACAAAACTCCGAAACGGTTCCAGCAGAAACAAAACCTGTAACGAAACTAAATTAATTTTGTTTCTTGTAACAGAAACAAAATTATTAGTTTTGTTCCTTGTAACAAAACCCGTAACGAAACTAAATTAATTTTGTTCCTTGTAACAGAAACCGAAACAGAAACAAAATTAATTTTGTTTCTCAGTAGCAAAACTATATTTGCAGTACATTAGGATGGATTTATTATTTTCTGGTATATAATAAAAATGTATATGTCTGTTGCAACCAACTAAAGTAACTTCAGTCGACCTCTGAAACCTCGTGTGGTATATTTAACTTCTTGGTGTCACTGGACAGCTACATACTGGCGGGTAAGTACCACAATGGAACTTCGGTAGGAAAATCCGGGTCCTTGGCACAAACAAATGAAGTATCACACTTTAAGATCCGACAATAAATGCTGAAGATATGAAGAAAAATATAACTGCACGACTATAGGGTTGTCTTTTTTATTATTTATTTTTAAAGGATATATAAAAATGCTTCATACATATGCATAGGGAAACGAATTGTGAAAAAATTAACATTAATACTTATCAACAAATATTTCATTTTCTAATAATAATTCATTCAAACTACTTTGTAGTGCATCATCATCATCATTTTTATAAGATGTCGAAGGAGGATGCTTTAGCGGGTGTAACATAGTTTTGTATGGATAATGGGATGTTGCAGATATATATATCGTCGCTCGGCGCGCAATACCGCGTATTTACAAAAAGCAATGCCGCGTATTTGATGGAAGCCAAATTGTGTAGGAGGATATAAGAATTTACAAAAGAAAAAGCACTCAAACTGCAAAACATAGCTTTTTTTAAAATACGCGGTATTGAACAGCTCTATTTTAAAGAAAATAGGTTCCATAAAAGGTTTTTTATTTATTTATTTGTGTTTTTGTAGCTAAAAACAGAGGTATTTTAACGTCAATACATTAAGACCGATGAGTCCCAGTCAGGGTAACGAAATCTCGTTTTTGGACATTTTGGTATATACGCCTTTTTGTTTTTTGCAAATACGCGGTATTTCGGGCCGAGCGACGATATATATTATATACATAAATATTATAGGTCCATCCTAGTGTAGTGCAAATAGTATTATAAGAATGTTTAGATTTCTGCTACTGAGAAACAAAATTAATTTAGTTTCGTTACAGGTTTTGTTTCTGCTGGAACCGTTTCGGAGTTTTGTTACGACTTTTGTTACAAAGGAGTTTTGTTTCTGTTTCGGTTTCTGTTACAAGGAACAAAATTAATTTAGTTTCGTTACAGATTTTGTTTCTGCTGAAACCGTTACAATCATTTTGTTTCGAATTTAGTTTCTATCCTTTAAAGTTTCTTGGAACAGAAACGCCAGAAACGCGAGTTTCGTTTCGGTACGAGTTTTGTTACAAGTCTCTGGTTTTCACATATCTCGAGAATAACAAAGATATATACATATTTTCCAAAAGTGAATTTCGTGAACCATTTCTAACTTTTGGATATATCGATCCTTTTCGTAAACCTTTTCTGACTTATCGATTTTCACAACTGAGCTTTTACAGTATGTTTACCTGCGAAATGCATACTTAGTAGACGTCAAAATCCTCGCTGGAATGACTTGAACGCTGGAACGCTTGCAAGGCCATCACCGTTTGGCAATACTACGGAGCTTGATCAAGCTACGCAATTCATTTTTTGCATTTTACAGTTTATTCACGTATATTTCGGTTTCAACTGGCTCGCTGCCAACTAAATTAAGCAAACCACAATCAAACAAATCAAAACAATGGACAATGTTATCCTTTAGAAAAGACAAATAAGAAATTCATAAAGCATATACAAAAAGTATTAAAGAAATGAAGTCTAAACTATGCCTACTGTGTGCCAAGAGGCAATTTGTTGAATCAATCGAATATTTGTATAACTAAATTGAAAATGAAAGCATTAGATGTTCAAACGTTTATTAAATCATTACACAAAATCGGAATTTTAGAAAATCAATTTGGTTTGCAAAACGTGGCGCGAATTTAATTGCCTTGCAACTAGTCGAAATCTACTTTGTGCACCAGGAGTGTATCACATTATCCCCAAAAACAAAATCCCCAAAACAAAATTCCCAAATCAAAAGGCCCAACGCGAAATCCCCATTTTATGTGTGAAATAAATTCAAATTAGGTTTCAAATTTTTGCAGAGACCTAGGTTCGCCGTCAAACAGAAAACTTCAAAAGTTCCCATCGATCCGATTTGTGCGAAAAAAGTTATTCGGAAGTCAAGAAAAATCCAAATTTGAGGGTTTTTTTATTTTACTCGACTTTGTATAATTTTTTTGGGGATTTTTTAAAAGCTGGGTATTTTGTATTTGGAATTTTCTTTTTGGGAATTTAGTGGCACTCCCGTGCACCAGGTCCAACTAGTCTGTCTTTTGTCTTTTTCCAGCCATTGGTATTTTTTACGTGCTGATGTCCTACGAGATGTAAATTGTCAGATTTCGACCAGAACCCTGGTTGGAGAGCGATTGGAGGACGATTCGAATTCGAATCACGTTCTCTAGGGTAGAAGGTTAGAGAACGAATTGAGAAACTATCGAGAACTACAGCATTCTCGACAAAAAGGGGACTTAGTTCTCGATATCGAGAAAAAGGTTAGCTTTCTAATCGAATTCTAATATATTTCTCTAATGTGATTCAAATATGCTCGAATATAAGTTAGTTCTCTAATCGTTCTCCAGTCGATTTCTAGTCGAAGACTAACACAGTTCGCATAGAACTGAACTGTGTTAGTCTTCCACGCAGAGAACGAACCGTGTTAGTCTTTCACGCTAACTGAAACGTATTAGTCTTCGTTGGGAGCGACGGTGTATCAAGTCTATTCTTAGAAAGCAGCGACTATTTGTATTTACCCAAACACGGAAAAGCGTCAGTTCAGTTAGAGAATTCTAATATTATTTTTCTCACTAGTTTGACGTTGATCTAAACAAGTTTAAAATACACAATAAATATTTTTGTGAAAAATTACATCTAGCCCACAAATAAACTTAATAGTTAACGAGCCCTAACCACACACGACAATTCCGCCCCAAGCTTAAAAATAACTAATTAAAGGCATTCAAAAAATCTTAATATAACAAAACACGCTTCTATTGTAAACTAAAACAGTGCGCTGTGTATGGAATTTAATCACCTTAAAGCGGAAACACTTTATTGCGACAGATTTTATATTCACCACTTTTCACGCCTTTTGCTTGTTGTTGTTTACGTCGCATACGAATATAAATATTTTGTGAAAGTTTTACTATTCCGATACTAAATTCATACCTCCTTGTGCGTGTAACACAGAGAGAGACCTATGGTTGCGAATTTAACTGTGACTGCGTTCGAATGCTTTTGATCTGTTTGTTGTTTTGCGGTTCATGAACACACAAGCTGAATCATCAACACACGGAAAGACCGTCACTTATGTAGATGGCATTCCATACAAATGCACACACTTGGGCGCAGGCAGCGTTTGGCAAAGGGGAGACTACTTGCTTTCCATGGGAGAGAGTTTGTACGTCATAAAAAAAAAAATTAAAAAAAAAAACCATTGTGTACTCAACTTTTTGATCAAGTATTTCCAGTTTCAATTCTCCGAACAGTGCCTCAAAAGTCGGTCGCAAAATTCCCTACCTTTTTCAAGGATTTTTCATATTTCTAAGTTGTATGTATTACATGTCCTTAACTAGGTACAAAGTTTCATCGACATCTACCGGAAATTCGGTTTCAAGAAGTTGTTTTCTGTTGCGTCTGGAGCTATGCGGGAAGTTTGAAGTCCCTAAGTCGACGGAAAGTTAGTTAAAATTCGATTCAAAACAAAGTTTTCTAAATAAATCGATCCGTTCGCCACCTAGCGGATTTATTTTGATCACCCGGATGAACTCAAAAATCGATCGCAGAATTGTCGTCATTTTTCACTTTACTAGATAAGCGCGCCACCTAGCGTAATTTTTATCTCTACATGTTACATTTTCAACGTGTCCTAAACTATGTGGTAGGTTTCAAGTCCGTAGGTAATCGGAAATTTCAAACGATCTTTACAAATATCTCTCGATACGTGCGTCACCTAGAAAATGTGTTTTGGTCCCAGTGCTCCGAACTATGTTGCAAGTTTCTAGTCTCTAGCTCATGGGGAAATTTTTACCCAAATTTGCCTCGTTGTGCAGCGATTTTTAGTTGTCTCGATCAGCGCGCCATCTACAAACTTTTGTGTAAAAATTAATCGCAAGATCCCAAATTTTAAAAGAGTTGTGCGTACATCTCGATCTGTGCGCCACATAGCGGATTTTTTCTTTCTCATTGCATTTTCATGGAGTTCTGAGCTATGTTCCAATTTTCCAGTGTCTAGTTTAACGAAAAGATACATAAAAAGACTTTGAAAGATTTCAAAACTTCGTATGGAAATGAGCGAACAGAAATGTAGTAAGCTATAAGGTAGTATAAAGTAATGTAAATGTATTAAGTAAGCATTACATGTATTCGGTAGGGTTAGTCAATACAGTTGGAATACAAAAATGTAGCTGGGATATTATGGCAGCCAGCACAGCAATAAAACATATTTGCTCAACACTTTTAGGTGTGAATGTGGGTAAGTGAAAGTGCATCAACCCACGCACAACTGCAAGTGTAAAGTCATAGAAAAATATAAACAGTTCATAGTCGATGGGGACGTTGCAGACAATTTTGCATTTCAAAACACAGATATACGTTTGCGGGTGGGGTTGGTAAAGTGCTTTCTAATAAATCATAGCCATTGCAAATTGTTGGAAAGAGAATGAGGATACGAACTATAAACAAGTTCAAAAAAATAAGAGCAGGAAATGTGTTTTCTATTTCGCTAGCACAGCAGAAAGTGCTAAATTGAGTTATTAAGATTTATTGTAATAGTTTCAATAACGAGCACTTGTTTTAAAGTTGGCTTCAATTTCATTTGGTTGTAAATCATGATGATTACTTAGAGTAAAGTCTTGCACTAAAAATAGTAGAATAGAAATTTTCTAATTTTCTTACTATCACAGATTTTATTTATATCATTGTATTTTTTATATACCTTTATTATCATACAATTTGGAGACGTTCTTTTTTGTCATTTCCAATTATCAACTACATACATACATAACAATGTTTAAAGCTGCAGATGGCTTTTTATATATTCAAATATGCACTCAGAAATGAAAGAGGAACCCAAAAAGCGCTTCAGGTTTTGCCTTGATTGATTGAATCTATTTGTTATATCACTTGCTAGCAGTGTAGGCTTCAATTCAATGCAATGCCTTGGAGAATTTTTAGCCCATTTTAGACAAATGGCGAAACGCAATTCAGATGTACTTCTATGATACTCCTTAACTCTCCGAAATGGAACCGCTGAATGAGAACTACCCAAAAAAATAAATCCCTTGAACCGGTTGAGAACGAGTTGGGCAGTTGAAAGCATTGCTTTTGTATTGAGCTTTTTTTAAAGATTTGCTTATTTTATAATGGGTAAACCTTTTACTCCTGTAGATTTTTCATAGAATATAGAACGAATGTGAAAACTTCAAAGCTTTACCTATGACAAGGGCGTCAAAGTCGCCAAAATTTCTTACTGTGATTTCATTTGTTTAAGCGGGCTTGCCCAACTTTAGCTGTTTTTAAACGGCAGATCTTTGCAAATGTTCGAAGAACGCTTTCCTTAAGTAGCATCAAGCATTTTTCGACTTCGTCCGATGACAAAAAATCAGCCCGACTGCTAGGGTATTTTTAGCTTCTTCTGGCACTTCAGTATGACTCAGTTTCGATTGCATGTACTAAACAAAAATTTCAAAACAAATTGTGACACTTTAGCGACAAATTACCAATAATTATCACAGTAATTTAAATATAATGACACAATAAAAGGCAAATGGGCAAGGAAGAAAATGCGAAGCAGAAATTGACACAACCTACCAGAAAATAAAACAAAAATTCTTTAAACTCGCTTTTTTCAGAGACTTTATTTATTACAAGTCAATAGCGCCCACATCCAACAAAAACACATCTGCTTGCGTACACACATACACACAAAAACAAGCTAATTTGCCCGGTGGCACATTGCTCAAAACTGGCATTTAGTCATGAAAATGTGACAGCAATAAAGCACTTCCACCATCCATCCAGTCGTCGTGTGAACGATAAGAGAATGAGCGATGTCTGCAAAAAAATGTAAAATATTTATACAACATTTTTATATTTTTAAACAAATCAGTGGAAATATGGACGTATGCAAGTCTGTGTCTAAAGGCGCCTTCAACTAATGATGGAAATTTCAATAAAATTCGCGCTGTAATCCGAAATGATGAGAATGGCGCAGAGTTAAACTTTTTGAAGTGACAGCTTCTCATTTTAGGGATTGCAACCGTCAAAGCTGATTTGACCGAAAGGATAATGACAAGACAATGATCAAAATATTTTTAGTTAACTTTTACGAAAGTTCCAAATTCCAAAGCTGCTCATCATCATTATTCTTTTTTCTTTGAGCTACTTTATTAGTTCGGATACTTTCCTTTATCAATCTAATGACCCTCGAATATTATGATCAATGTAGGTTAGAGCTAAGATATTTGGATTTCAAAATAAATAAAGGTCAAATAAATTTGATTAACGATTTTATGTCAAATTGATAACACACCAGCGTATATCTGAACTGAATGTAAGTCAAACATACACTTAAACACACGTAGGGCATACCCTTATGTGGGGTTCATACTGCATTTAAAATGCAGCATTTTGTATATTCGGACATAAGCGTTCGAAAAGCGTTCATGCTACTGCATTAAGTAAATTTTCATTTAGATTATTTTCGAATGTCCTAATAAACTCCTCTTCACCTAGAAAATTCCAACTTTTACCAGGATATTTTTTTTTTCATAAAAATATTAACTTACTTAGGCCCGGGTTTTCAGTGCAAGTTTAAGCTTCACTGCGAGTTTAAACTTAGTTTAAGCGGCCAATTTGTATGGGATAATCTCTAGTCAACTATGTCTGTGGTTTAAACTTGCACTGAAAAACTGGGCCTTGGTGAGAAGATACCCTAATATAAAAAGCGGATCTCCCAAAAGTATGCAACATTTTTTTAACTTTTTCTTTATAAAATGAAATTTTTGTTCGTACTGTATCTTCGAAGATGACAGAGTTGTGTTTGCATTTATAATGCTAGTTGCAGTTAGCATTCAAAATGTGTATGGTAAATGCAGAAATAAATGTGAGGATAATGCAAAATGCAGGTTTTCTTTCCGCTTTGTTTACCCTTTAATTGTTTTAAAATGGACGAAGCAAATGATCACTTCCAAATACTTTTTTAAATAATTTCCTACCGACACCAGCATATGGAACCTTAAATAATACGGTGTAACAAAATTAAAGTTTTTGAAAATCCCACCGGGTTTCTCAACTGTTTATGACGCTTTTGAGTTTGCTGAATTCCAATCTGGAGTCAGATTTTTCGGGTCACCCCAGGTTCTCTTCAGAATGTGGCTTGCAAAGAGATCGGTAGCTGTAAAAAAAAATTAATAATTTAATTTTTCCGGGGTCAAGGAACCATAATTTAATTTTTATTTTATATTTGGTGGCATAAAGGCGTTCCATAGTGCGAAAAATTGGGGTATGGTAAGTTGTTAAAAAAAAAATTTAATTTTCTTTTTTTTTACTTTCTGAAAAAAACTACCCTCTGGAAGAAATACCCTAGTGTGATTTTTTGGCTGTAGTACAGTGTAATCAGGGAGGAAGCCTTATATCATTACAAAACAATGTAGGTCCCGCCAATTTGTAAGAAAAATGTTATTTTATTTTATTTTATTTTATTTTATTTTATTTTATTTTATTTTATTTTATTTTATTTTATTTTATTTTATTTTATTTTATTTTATTTTATTTTATTTTATTTTATTTTATTTTATTTTTTTTTAGCACCACTTAAATTTTTGCGCTTTGTTTTTTGTTTCAAACTTCTCACGCAAATAGTTTATATAAAAAGTATTCAAAAGTTGCCTTATTACATATTTAACTTTCCCTCAAATCTCCCCGCATTAAGGAAACGAAGCGGAAATTAAAAACGGTTTATCCTTAAATAACAAACTAAATACGTGCCGGATATCAAGCCAACATTAGCTTAGGCAAGCTCACAGCATAAAACAAACCGACTGCTGTCATGAAAATAGCAACAAATATTGCCAACAAACTGGCAAGCTGACTCACGCGCTTTTTGGTCAAACTTTTTAGTCGCAAATACTCGGCAGCTCGCACGAAGTGTGCCAAATTTAAAGTGCTCAAACGGACATCACTAAATTGTTAATTTCCAAATGAAGAAACCTCTTTAGCTTTGCAATTCTGGTTTATTTAAAGTAGTTTTCTTGAGAATAAAAAAATAAGTCTTAACGCCATGGGCTATAAAAGTGTTTGTCACAAATATCACTTACGCTGTCTCTCAGAAGTCGCTTACGTTGTTTGGCATAATCACCGATGATATGTGTATGTGGCTGTACTGAATTCAACTGGCGTCGGTGAATCAAAGACTATAAAATGGTAGAAAAAAAAATAAGTGATGAATAAAAGTGTGCTTTTCGATTTAAGCGCAATGTAATAAATATGAAACCCACAGCGCGTCAAAGTTATTTATTAAGTGAATATTTTTTTGGTAAATTATGCATTTAAGAAAGTGGTCGGCACAAGAGAGGGTAGAAGATGTGAATTTAGTAGATTTAAAAGCAAAAAAAGGATATATGCTGGTATTATGGCACTCATCAAGAAATAAAAACAAACCTTGGCTCTGTCTAAATTTCTTTTTTGTTTGAACCAGTCAAAACTCATATTCCCTTTAATATAGGAAGTTCGTGGGGCACTTACCTACCAAAATCGTTTATTCCAGGTTTTCCAGTACGAAAGAAATTTGGAATCTACTTTACATTTCTTTCGAATTAGGTTGCGTATACGCCATGGCGTTCTAAATGATTAGCTGATTTTGACTTTCTAAATTCGTTTTAGTGAAGGATTGAAGAAATTACAACTAAGTTCAAATGTCATCATTCATGACTATCAAATGAGCTGTAATTCAACCAAATTTCAGATATATTTTGCTTATAAAAGGAGATTCAATTAGGTAGAAGGCTTTGGGGTGTTGCTGCTCTCTGAGCATAAATGCTTGAATGGAAAACGTTCTCACAACTAAAAGATCTATTGATAAACTTCATATCCAAGTTTTAAATTGGAATAAGGAAAAGCGGTCGGTTCACCTGTAAAGAAAATTTGGGTTTTAATATATTTTTTTATTTTTATTTGAGGTGAGCTCTCATGCGAAAACCATTTTTGTGAGAGTAATTTAAAATGAGCATACTGTTTGAAAAGGATTTGTATCTGCATGATATCTTGTTTTAATGAGCTTAATTAAATTATTTCAAGACGACTTTAAATGCACTTGCTACTTGCTTTGTATTCTTCACTACCCATCACGTTTGATTGGCTGCCATCTCAAATCATCATTGTTTTTTCTTGTCAATGTCACATCTGAACTTAATTGAATGTACATCCGTTCGCATTTGTATTGATTTAACGCAACTCTACTGATTGACTATTAATATGTACATTCGCATCTGAGCATGGAAGCATAAACATGCCGCCCATGCACCACACGCCCGTACATTTGACCAAAATCTAGATTGGCACACAGCAGAATAATAACACAATCGCGTATCGGGCATACAACTCACGCAATGTGCGTGGTGATACGATTATGCTCACGCATGTTTACTACAACAATTCTCACACATGCTGCCTGCTTATTTGTCAGATTTACTCACTTAAATATGTGACAGATAATCGTACAAATACATTCATGCACGCTTGTGTATTTGTTGTTAGCGTAAAATTCGACTAACATTCAATCGCTTCTGCTCTGTTGATTGGGGCGGTTAAATTTGGGGCGACATGAAGTATAAAGTGACAAATTGTGCTGTTATCAATTCTTAGCTTTTGCTATTCCTGATATATATACAGCACAATTTCTGTGACAGCAACACAAAATAAATAGCTAAGCAATAAATATCATCGAAATGCATTGACAATGAAAAATGTATTGGATTGATGGTAACGCATCTTAAAAAAATGTAATTTTTCAATTCTAAAACAAAACCCTAAGTAAATACATAAGTTTTTGAAGCAATCAATAGGTTCCTTGTTTTTATTTCATGCACAAAGAGAATTTATCGCACTGGTTGTTCATTATTAAGCTGAAAATCACAGAGAATTTCAATTTACTTTTCAACCTGACAAAGAGTGGAGTTAATTTCTGACCCTTCAAAAAGAAATTTGATATCAGATAAAAGGGCTCACGGCTCCTCCCATAGAAAGTTAGTGCTCCATGTTTAATATCTCTGGATATATTCACGGTAGGAAACGAACGTAGATTGGTCGAATTTTCTAACTAAATTCAGGATAAAAAGAAATCAAACTGAGCTCACAAAAATTGTTAAGCGCCGCTTTGCAAATTTCGTAGACCACCAGTCATCTACCGCCCCGAGTCAGCTACACAGTCTTCATTTATTTTTCCTGTAAGTTGTGCATTTGCATTTATCAAATTGAAATCTCGGCAAAATATAAGTTTTCTCGCATGTTGCTTGAGCTTTCGCTTTATATCTTTGTTGACATATTTTATTGGATAATTTTATTGTTCACGCTCGTGTGCTACTTCAATGATATAAGTGCACAATTTCTTGCCATTCAATGTGGATGTGTAGGACAACTTAATGTGTGCTACACTTTATAGACAAATTTATTTTGACACATTGACTTGAATCTAATTCAGTGTTGAACTTACATAAGTACATAAGACTGTCTCAAAAAATGAAAACTGTTTTATTTAGGCCCTCAGTGCGAATTTAAACTCAGTTTAAACGGTAAATTTGTGTAGAATAAACTCTAGACAACTTTGTCTGTGGTTTAAACTTGCACTGAAAACCCAGGCCATAAACGCATAGCCCCTAATTTCGAACATTATCTTACTGCGATACTATAATATTTCTCATACGCCGCGTATTACCCATAAAAAGTGCAGTACAAATGCAGAGTTTCAAGATACAAACAAACATATTGTTACGCAACCTACTGAACTATTTTGGAAATTCCAATGTCCTTTTCTCGTGAATGCGGTTTTTCAATATTCTTGTAAGGGATCCTGTTGTCCTTATAAAAATTCAATGATGCAGATTTATTACAGAGTCCTTTATATATGGGCAAAATATTTAAATTATGTAAGAAGAAAGTGTAGATACTGGAAATTAAGAAAGAAAATAACAAATCCGTTGCTCTAAACTAATTTTTTCACTTAAATTTTGTGTTTGCTTAAAAACCTCCAACTACGCCAGTATTAGTTTTGGTGATACATTTTGGTTGGGTTAAAAGATTATGGTAATTCATTTGACATAGAATTTGAGAGATGCTAAATAAATGTTACCCCCTGAAGAGATGATGAGATAAAAATTAGAATCAAAAGTAACCCTTTTCAAAACTTTTGTAAAGTGAAATACGCGTGCGGATGACTAAAGTGGCTTAGTCAACAAAAGTATATAAATACATATTTACCCCTAAAAACCAAAAACAGTTTGAGTTATAATAAAAATAAGAGCCGAAATGTATAGTTTCAGCGAGCGAAAGCAGGTATTTATGTACCTGCAAAAAAAAAAACAAATGGGCGCAGGTCTTTTGGCAGAGTTTATCTTTTGGCTTTAAGGGTCAATTTGCATAAGGTTTACTATTTGTTTTATTTCAACAGAATACAAACTATTATATTACACTTCCGCTCATAGTTACTTTCCTTTAAAATCTTTTGTCGAACAGTCCTTAGATTGGACAAATTTTAAAACGAGACAATGTGCTGCAATCATCTTTACAAACTCTTAACTCCCCAACAAAAATAAATTTCTTAAAACGCACATCGAAACAATGTTGCCACAGTTTGTTTGGCAACTCTTCATCAATAATAACTTTTCTTGTAACTGTTGTCAATTTGAATAAACCAACACAAGCAAAACAGCCACCATCAGGAAAAAGTGCACTTACAAGCAACAAGAGCAAACTGACACCCCCCAACAAATTGTACACAAAATATTGCGAATGAATTCGCCCCCAAGCAATAATTTCCATACACCTCACAGTGGGGTGTTTCAGTGGAATTTGATTTGAATCTACTTATTTTGGCAATGCATAGCTTCGATCGTACAGGGTGTACTTAAATTATGGAGGGAGCACTTCTCCTCACTCCTAAATTGCGAGGGAGATGTCGAACCCGATATCCCAATCCCTGACGATGGAAAAGTCGTCCCATCACCTGACTATGATGAAGTGAGGATAGCTATAGCCCAGCTTAAAAACAACAAAGCGGCTGGGAAAGACGGATCCGCCGAGCTGTTCAAACAGGGAGGCGAAGAGCTGGTAAAAAGCATGCATCAGCTCTTATGCAGAATATGGTCAGACGAGGACATGCCTCCGGATTAGAATTTAAGTGTGCTCTGCCCAATTCACAAGAAGGGCGATCCCGCTAACCGCACCAACTACCGCGGAATCAGTCTTCTTAATATCGCATATAAAGTTCTTTCTAGCGTTTGGTGTGAAGGGCTGAAGCTCATCGTAGACAAACTGATTGGACCTTATCAGTGTGACTTAGTGGGACAATTGTCCGAAAATCTGAAAGCCAAATTCACATAGATTAACGCTGTTTGCTTGGCCACTCGAACACTCACACTTGCTATGATCGCATTGACCAATCAGTGTCGTTGATTATGCACGGTTTCGGTACTTGCTAGTGAGCGACGGACCAAACAGATGCGATGACCACTCTTTCGCTAACACCTCTTCACTTCCAATTTTGCCGGGTCCTGCTTTAGACCTAGTAAGTCTACTATTGACCAGATTTTCACGAAACGCCAAATCCTGGAGAAGACCCATGACAAAATAATCGACACACACCATCTCTTTGTAGATTTTTAAGCCGCTTTTGACAGCGCAAAAATGAGTTGCCTGTATGCCGCCATGTCTAAATTTGACTTTCCTGCAAAGCTTATACGGCTTTACCAAATGACGTTGATCAATACCAATAGCTCCGTCAGAATCGGGAAGGACCTCTCTGAACCATTTGAAACCAAACAAGGCTTCAGACAGGACTCCCTTTCGTGCGATTTTTTCAACCTGATGCTGGAGAGGATAATTGCAGCAGCAGAGCTAAACCGCAATGGTACAATCTTTTACAAGAGCGTGCAATTGCTGGCGTATGCCGATGATATTGACATCATTAGCCTTAACAAACGCGCCGCAAGCGCTGGCTTCTCTGGACTGGATAAGGAAATAGGCAATTGAGAAGTAAAGTCCTCTCTCGACAAACAAAGATCACGCTCTATAAGTCTCTCTTCATACCAGTCCTAATGTACGGCTCGGAATCATGGACAGTGTCAAGAGAAGATGAGATGATCCTTGAAATATTTGAGAGAAAAGTTCTCCGGAAGATTTATGGTCCTTCCAGTGATGCCAAAGGCGAGTATCGAAGGAAATTTAATGATTAGCTGTACGAGCTTTAAGCATACCTGACCATAGCGCAAAGGCTCCGCTGGTTGGGACATGTTATGCGAATGGACAAAGAAGCTCCAGCAGAGGGTTTTCCTGAATTCGGCAGCAGAGGAAGGGGGATGCCTCGACTGAGATGAAACAACAAGTGAGGGATGACTTGAAACCCCTTGGGGTTTCCAATTATCGTCAGTTATTGCTAAAAAGGAATGACTGGTGTGCTTTGATACGAAACGGCCAAACTCGCCCAGGTTAAGCGTCAATAAATGAGTAAGTCCCATACATTTTTGAAGTGAAAACAATCCAGCGAGAAATTTTTTTATAAAAATTTTTCTGGGGTCAAGTAACTATAATTTAATTTTGAATTTTATATTTGGCGTCATATAGATGGTCAATACTGCGGTGAATTGTTAAGTTATTATAAAAAAAAATAAAATAAAATAAAAAAAAAATAAAACAAGGGGTGACCCGAAAAATTTGACATTAGTTTCGGAATCAGCACACCAAAAATATTTAGAAACCGACAAGAAACCCTTTGGAATTTTTTGCCTGTTGTACAGTGTTATTTAATAACAGATTTTAGTCAGCATTTTTGAAACCCCTACATTTACTCGCATCACATTAATGAACTGCAATTGTTTTCATTTTCACACAACGTTTAAGTGCATTTAAGTACAAAGACAAGCAATTTCGCCTCTGAGCTGTTCGTACGTGTTGTCACACACATACTCCGTACACAAATAATCAGAAGGACAGCAAAATTCAGTTGCATGTTCATTTTCATTTCATTTCATTTTGTAATTTCCTTGCTAATGACACAAAAATGGCAAAATGCTTAACCGGCCACCACAAAATGGAGCAACGTATTTACACTAACAACTTACAAACTCAGACACACACGAACACATTCGTACGTGATAAAGACTTAAACAAATATTCACATTGGTGTATTTGTCTAGGTTTACATTATTGTTGCGACACTTTGGTGTTTAATTTTCTTTTATTATTTTATGCGTTTAACATTAGGGATGTTTGCGTATTCTCCAGCATGCTCTACAACTATTTTATCTTGTTTTCGGAAATTCCGTTCAAGAAGACAAAGTCTGCAGGGCTTGCAATGATTGGATATTTGGCGAATTGTTAAGGGAGAGCGATTTGAGATGATGATGAGAAAAATTCGCTACATATTTTTGATGTTTAAACATTTTTGCCTGACATTTGCTGCCTCGAAACTTTGCGTCCAACTTCAGAGGTATGCTACAATGAACGCCTTGACGCTTCTCTTTTATACATTTGTTTTCGTTATTTATTTCTTTGGATTCAGAGTATTTTTGTTTATTTATTAATTAAATAGAGAAAAAATGAATTATTATTTCCTCCAACTTTTTATTCTTTAATTAAAGCAAATTCATCAACATCTGATTGTCAAAGCAAGCAAAGCAAGCAAAATTGGAGAGTTTGCCAAATTTCAACCTTGCTGCAACTTTGAGGTCTCCAATTTGCCATGCTTCGTTTAAATACGTATACTGAACATTTCTGTCAAAGTCAAAGTTTGAGGTAAAGTCAAAATAAAGTTTTATGTAACTGACCCTTAAGATAGAAGGTGAAAGTGTGTTGTATGTCGAGAGTACAGAGTGAGCAATTCTTGCTTGACTGGTTGCTGATATGTGATGATGTGCTTATGTGTGTGTGCGTATAACAAAGTGCTTTGCTGGCGCTTGTTATTCGTGTTTAAACACTAAATAGGCATATTGCTTATGTACATATGTATGCATGAGACACAAAGCTATTATTAGCTGTGATCCCTTACTTTTCTGACCAAAATTAGTAAAATTGTCAAAATATAGAAATTATATTCACATCCCTGTAAGCAATCAGTTAACGATTGCATAATTTTTTTTCCACACTACTCTTCTCATGCTCATACAAATGTTGCCAACACTGTTCTTGCAACGATGCAAATAGTCAAACAGCTGATCGCTTGACATTTGTAGCAGAAGTAGTCAGAATTAGTCAGCAAAAAATCTTCTGACTACAACTTGCGACTCTCTGAATGGAGTGAGTTCAATTTTCTGCTGTCACCAGTCGGAAAAGTGGCGTTCGGGATCACTTTCCTGTAATTTCCTGTAGTCCGTGACTGTTTCTGACTGTCAAATTGGTGTAAGGTATAACAGCTACTATTTATTGAGAATGGAATTCCCGCATTAAATTTGTCAAACGTATTCTTATGTGCCAGAAATTAATTTAATTAATTCGAGGACTAATTTTGTGTTAATTTTGTGATCATTTTGGGGTCATATTGGGATCGTTTTAGGGTCAGTTTGGGATCATTTTTGAGTCATTTTGTGCAAACTTTAGGTTCGTTTTGGTGTCCATTAGGGGTACATTTGGGATCATTTTGGGGCCATATTAGCTCGCTATGAGATCATATTGGATTAATTGGTACTCACGTTTTTTTTTTTTGTAGATCAGTGGCCTCTTTTTTTATAAATGGAATGAAACATTACCACAAAAGCAGTGGAAACTCAAATAACAAAATTGGTCATCAGGTCAAAACGTAAAACCAAAGTTTAATATAATTTGTATGACCACTCGTTTCATGAGCTTACTGACTTTTACTTTTCAATGAAACTTCACGCAAAAAGTACCATTTTGTACATGAAAGTTTGAATGTGAATGGGGAATAATGAATTCATCTAAATGGATGAATGTTCTTTTTATGTGCTACGTTTAAAAGTATGCTTTTAGTTGAAAAAGTACATATCTTCCATGAGGATGCACCCCAAACTGCTGGAAGCGAATGAATTTTCAGACTTTCTGCTTCAACATAAAGCTCAATAGATACTTAAATATAATAGAAGAATGAAGCTGTGAATGTGTATCAGCCATTGCGAGTACATTTATGAAATGATATTTCACGTGAACTTTGCCTGCAGTAGTTTTGCAAGCTTATTGAGTCAAAAATTTCAACTTTGTAAATATAAACTATAATAAACATGACTTTTGTAGGGGTTTCACATGAACTTTCGCTCGAGATATTATTTAGCTAAGTTTTATAGCGCTCTTTTTACCTGCGGCGAAAGCCATTGAGTTTGGGTTTCGTTTCAATTTCAGGACAGATTTCTAGCTCAGCTTAGATTCTGGTTTTAGTTCTAGTCTCGAATGCCTTTTTCATGTCGGACTCTTTTCGTTTCGCATTCTCGCACCGCTTAAAGCCGAGCAATTGCAGATGAGATGTTTCACCATTTCCTCAAATACATATACAATCAATACAATACAAATATTTAGTCTCTTTCATTCTTTTAAGTCCTTCACAAAAAAAGTATCAACTTGGAAAAAATTTGTATGATGTGATAAAGAATTCCACTACTTTCAATTTTGCTTATCTGGTCGTGAATACCCGCATAAAGATTGATGTGAATGCGCTTATTCACTTTTCACTTATAGAAATTATTGAATGACTATAATGGGAGTTAAGTTGAATGTTTTTGTCATTCGGAGGGACAGGTTAATGGAACGAGAGTTTTGAATCGTAGTTGAATATGTATATATATTTTTTAAGGACGGTGAAAAAAAATTACTGTAATTTTTTCAGATTTTTAAATTAATATTAGAGATCTATCATCGCTAGTTTAGATTTTACAGACTTTACCTCATATTTGGTATAAAAACAACAAACCATTGTTGTAAAACACCATTTACATGAAGATAGTTTTGAAGGAAATCGAAATCCCTACAATATTTGCATTGACCAAAATTTTCTCAGACTAGCCGTTTTCTAGTAATCTAGCTTCAAAAATTAGCATGTTTTTGGTGAGCTAAATCCAAATCCATGATCGGAATCAGCCTAACAGGTCGTAGTTCTTCTCTAACCCAACAAACCCATCACAAATTAAAATATTGGACTTGTTTGCAAGGTTAGGGCCGAACCTCAGGCCCGTTGTTAAATTCTGATATCGAACTCGGATTCAGCAGCCAATTTCCCTTAAGAATATGTATTAACCTTTATTCGATGTTGATTTTGTCATGTTTCGCAAATTTTCAAACCAAAATCGGGAAGTAAAAAAAACACGTCAATATTTGAGGCTAGAATACTAGAAAACGGCTAGTCTGGGAAAATTTTAGTCTAGGCAGCTATTGAAGGAAATTCATTTTTGTCTGCTACAGAACAGATATAAATTTGAACTAGTAATATCAAGATTATGTTGTTCCGTTTAAAAACCCAGTGAAACCACCAATGTCTCAAGAGAAAAAATTCAGCAAATCGGGATCATTTATCCTTTTTGAGCCTTTTTTAAAACTTAAAAAAAAAAAAATATAATAAGTTGCGCTTTGATATGTACCTCCACACATGAAAAACTTAAAGAGACAGCAAGCTTACAATGAAATCTTTATTAAATTTCAGTTCACTCGTACCTCAACACCCATAGCATACTCCATTAATAAATAATCCATTCCAGCAGTTTGTAAGGTCTGTCTGAAGTGATATGGCGCATATCCTGCGGCAAGTGCCAAAAGCTGCCAACTACCAACTATCTTTTTGTCTGCCACTTGCTAGAAGTTTATAGCATTCGTGAGTGTGCGTAGATAAATGTTTAGAAATTGAAATGTGAATATCGGCGCATAGCAGAATATTTAATTGTGTGCGTATCCACTGATGCATACTCGACAGGATATTTGTTGAAGACTTCAGGTCAAACACGTTGCACTTGTACTAAATATAGAAATATATATTTTGTGAGCTTTCACACTAAATACAGACGTACAAGCACACACACATTTGCTTATATATAGTATATGTGATTTTCACCTTTTCTACTAGCATTTAACTCTATGCCCTGCCTCTCTGTGGGCTGCAAAGTTTTCCACTCGCTCGTGTCAGCACAATTTCCGCATTTTGCGCAAAAGCACTACACAAACTTATTTGCTTTGCCGAGAGAAGTGATTTGTATTATTTTCATTTTGCTTATTCAGTGTTTGATGAACGCGCACGTACAGGTTGATGAGTTTGTTTAGACGGAAAGCATAGGGTTTTCCGCATTTGTGGAGTGTAAATGTTTAAAAATATTCATAGATTGGCTTATGTTTCCGCTGGTTAGAAGTGGAAGCGATTTGAGGTTTTAATAAAAGCATATCTATTTACGATACCCTGCAAAAATCGTTGGATTATGTGTTCCAATATTTTGATATTGGAGTACTCCAATAGTAATCCTTTGTATACTTTAGCGGAACACCTTCAGCTTTTTTAAATTCGATCATTGCTCGTGCCTTATTGACGAAAATCACGACACTTTCGCTCTGACAGTATATACTCCAAGGAGTAACAACATTGGAGTAGATTGCAAAATACTCTGACTGTAGGTACTCCATGGAGTAGCAGAAACAAAGCGAAGGTTGGAGTAGGTGGTCCAGCCCTAGGACATTGCCATGTTAATTGGAGCACACTTTTAATATGAAAAAGGATTACATTTGGAGTACTCTGATGCTCCAATTGGAGCACTCTTTGGATAGGAAATAGAGTACTCTCGATGTTTGCAGGGATATACATATGACACGTGCTAAAATTGTCATTTATTTTTTGTGTTTACTTAGAAAAAGACATAAGTAATAAGCATGTTTATAATATTTTTGGTTATATTTGTCGGCTCAGGTTTTCTAATAAAATTAGCTTTAATACCAAATTTTAAAGCAAACAAAAGCAGTGTATCTGGCTTCATATGTAACAGCCGGAATCCACTGCAGCTTTGTGTCTTTAAATTTTTATTAAGTAGATAAGCAACATTTTACAGAAACTTTTTGGAAAAAAATGTATCTTGAATATATCGTCGCTCCCAACGAAGACTAACACGTTTCTGTTTTCTGGTTCGAAGACTAACACACTTCGTTCTCTGCGTCGAAGACTAACACACTTCTTCTCTGCGTCGAAGACTAACACAGTAATGACTGCCAAATGAAAGCCAAATTTGGGGGATTTCTGAAAAAAGCTATATGGAAAAAGCGATGGGTCGAAATTGAATTTTTTGAATTTTTATTCAAATTATTCTTAGACCTATCGTTTCTTGCAAAAAATGCCTCAAATAGCCTGAATAATTATAGCCGTGATGTGCTTCTTTGAATCGACCCGCCCTAACATACATATTTATGTAGATACCCTGCAGCGAAAGCAACTAGTTGAAAACTACATTACAACTAGTCTATGCCCCAGGCCCAACTAGTCAGTATTTTGTCTTTTTTCCATAAAAGCAACTGGTGTTTTTTAGGTGTTGTTGTCCTACGAGATGTCAATAGTCAGATTTCGATCAGAACATACCAGCCATCTACTAGTCATGATATACTAGAATCAAATACCAGTTCCATACTTGTACTGGTCTGGTATGATTTCAACAGAGTATACTAGTACCCACACTAGTCCAAAAAGAATTGAATCTGGACTAGTACAATTCCGACCAGAAATTAATAGTCGCATCATTTTCATGACTAACCCTTTATTTTATCACGAAAAAGCATCTGTCAATTATCAGACAAAAAAGAAGCAAACGAAACATTTCAAATGATTTTTGGATTTTTGTAACTGGTATGATTTTAATCAGAAAATTATAGTTGTATATTAGTATGAAATGGATATTTCCTGACTAGTTTGAGTTCAGCCAGAAAATCCGAGTTGTATACTAGTATTTTTCTAGCAAGTTTGACGTTTCGTTGCAGCACCCACCGAAACAAAATCTTTGTTATGACCTTCTAATAAAGTTCACTTATAATTAGCTATGACATTTTTTCCACGCTTATTCAATATAATTAGCAATCGCCGCTTAATTAGCTCATTAATCAAAAAAGTACAAAAGAGTCGAGCAAAAACCAGCGTAGAAGCATAAAAAAAAAAAAAAAAAAACAAATTGCACTGCACATTTTTTCCTGAGGCCACACAACTTTATCTAGCATAAATAGATACTACATAGTTAAATTGAAATACTGTTGGGAAGTGAAAGAAGCAGTTGTGTGCGATTGAATTAGCTCGTCATCAGCAATCAATAATCAACAGAAAATTAAATTGTAAAACGAGCATTTCAACGCGTTGGTAACGTTATAACGGAAAAGTGATGAGAAAAGCGTTAGAAAAGTAAACAAAACGAGAAGGGTTGTCGATATGTATGCGCGGAAAAAAAATTCGCACACTAGAAAGAGAAAAGGAACAAATCCAGGCAATTTCACAGCAAATTCCAGTGCTTTAGATAGGCAGGCCATATCAATCGATTTATTCTCTATCAATGAATTATTCAAATTATTTTTTGCAGAAACTGCCCAACAGCATATACTGGAAAAACAGCTAAAGTTGGCATTAGTCGCATACTTCTTTGCGCCTCATCCCCTGTTCATCTTAGACTAATTGAATTGTATGTAGGGTAAAAATGAAATTTTATGAAGCAAGCATGTCAAAACATCACACTATTACTAATGGCGATATACCAACAGGTTATCATAACCTCTAACGAGATTTTAGTCGAACTTATCTTCCAACTTGTGGTGTGCTGCTTTTGAGTTTTTTGAGTGGTGTGCTGCCTAAGGTTTTTTGTCGACTTCGAACAGTACTTGCAAAGCGAATGAGTTTTTGCTGGATAGCGTCTCATAGCAGAAATACACCCGGAGATTTTGCTAAACTACTGGCGAGGAGCGACCCCGTTTTAGTAAAACATCAGCGAATGAAAAAAAAATCGATCAAATATCTACGTAGTATAATTAGGAATGCATTTCCGTTACAGCAAAAGAGAAGTGGCATTGCAAATACAACAACAGCAACGAAAAAGTGGTTTAAATTGCTGGCATTGTTGTTAAAATACCACAGCAGCGGCAGATCAGCAACAACAGATGCCAATCGAAAATTGCACTGTCACGCAAATACTACTTTCCTACAATTGCCATCAACATATCGGATGTAGTAGCCATACCATCAGACCGCACTCGGCAACAGCGACAAGCACTGAAGGAATTTAAGAGTGTTCATGGAATTCACAGTTTGGAAGCAGCAGCAGCCGTTGACGCGGCTAAAGTTACAAAGTTAATTACATGGTTGCTACTGAGGTTATTAAAATGTTGGCTCTCTGTTCGTGCCCTGAAAGTATTGTGGATATGTGGACTTGTAGATGCTCACGTTTTTAAATATATACATAAGTATTTATGTGTATGTATGAGGGACTATAAAAGTAGCCGTTAAATTTCTGTTGAAACGCGCTGTGATTTCAGAAATGCGTAATGTACAACAGCGCAATTCGAAACAACGTTTCTTAATTATGGCGAATTTTTGTCACATACCTCATTTAATTAAAGGTGGCATTTTACTATTAAATTCGAAATGTATTTCACTCAGTGCCAAAGTTATTGATATTCAGTCCTCAGGCTTATTTTAACAAATATGCAACTTATCGTAACAGCAATGTCTTGTTAATCATTTATGGCCAATTGTAATTTTCCATGAAAAAATGTATAAAATAAAAAATTTATTAAATAAAATAAAATAAAATAAAATAAAATAAAATAAAATAAAATAAAATAAAATAAAATAAAATAAAATAAAATAAAATAAAATAAAATAAAATAAAATAAAATAAAATAAAATAAAATAAAATAAAATAAAATAAAATAAAATAAAATAAAATAAAATAAAATAAAATAAAATAAAATAAAATAAAATAAAATAAAATAAAATAAAATAAAATAAAATAAAATAAAATAAAATAAAATAAAATAAAATAAAATAAAATAAAATAAAATAAAATAAAATAAAATAAAATAAAATAAAATAAAATAAAATAAAATAAAATAAAATAAAATAAAATAAAATAAAATAAAATAAAATAAAATAAAATAAAATAAAATAAAATAAAATAAAATAAAATAAAATAAAATAAAATAAAATAAAATAAAATAAAATAAAATAAAATAAAATAAAATAAAATAAAATAAAATAAAATAAAATAAAATAAAATAAAATAAAATAAAATAAAATAAAATAAAATAAAATAAAATAAAATAAAATAAAATAAAATAAAATAAAATAAAATAAAATAAAATAAAATAAAATAAAATAAAATAAAATAAAATAAAATAAAATAAAATAAAATAAAATAAAATAAAATAAAATAAAATAAAATAAAATAAAATAAAATAAAATAAAATAAAATAAAATAAAATAAAATAAAATAAAATAAAATAAAATAAAATAAAATAAAATAAAATAAAATAAAATAAAATAAAATAAAATAAAATAAAATAAAATAAAATAGAATAAAATAAAATAAAATAAAATAAAATAAAATAAAATAAAATAAAATAATTTAAAATAAAATAAAATAAAAAAAAATTAAAAAAAAATAAAATAAAATAAAATAAAATAAAATAAAATAATAATAAAAATAAATTACAATTAAAAATAAAAATAAAAATAAAAATAAAATTAAAATAAAGTAAAATAAAATAAAATAAAATGGAATGAAATTAAATAAAACAAAAATAAAAATAAAAATAATATTAAAAAAAAAATTAAATAAAACAAAAACTAATAAAATAAAATATAATTAAAATAAAATAAATAAATAAAATGAAATCAAAATATGTAAAAAAAAAGAAATAAAAAAATAAAAAAAAATATATTTCTTAAACAAAAATAAAATTATAAAAAAAAGAAAATAAAATAAGAAAGTAAAACCGCTTGAATAAAAAAAAAAAAAAAAAATATATACAATAAATTTAAATCAAACGAAATAGAACAAAAAATATATAAAATAAAATTTGTAAATCAAAAGTAAGTCTAAATATGTTAGAGTTATTCCGAGGTGAATCGTAAGCCGCAAAGAAAAGCATGTGTGTTAAGCTTTAATACTTTTAATCGACTTAAAGTTTATTCCATACAAAAGTACATACATAGCAAAGTGTAATTGATAATAAACGCTAGTGTACGAATTATATTCAATTGGTTTGTAGAGTGGTATTTTATAGTAGTATATTTATTCTAACAAATTAAAATAAACTAAATAAAGTTAAATTAAATTAATCCTTGTATGGTAATAAGCATTAAGCCTAGTATGCTTATATGCAAGTAGGTACTTTATAAGTTTTCTCTATGTACATATACATGTGTATATACGTTTTTGTATGTACTTGACTCCGAATGAGTTTGAATGAGGTTGACACAGCAGCGCAACACTTTGGTGCTCCAAAAATAAGTTTTCCTAACTTCTGTGAAACAAAGTGATAAAGCCACTTATAAAAAGTTATCAAGTTAAGTGTAATAGACTTAGACAAAAAACTACTCCTTACAAGTTTTAAAGTACAAACATGCATTGCTTACAAGTAGGTTTCGTATAAGTTTAATGCATGTTTGTATGTATTCCAATTTATGTAAGTCACGGTGTGTAAATGCAATGATTGTGTCAAGAATGAGTGCCAAATTATTTGATGACAAATTTAATTTTCTTAAAGCTTCTAAATCAACTGCATGGCAATGCAAGGAAAACCTAGATCTACTGTAGGTACTCTGAACTGCCAAAAAACGATTGAACAAATGACAAAAACACTGATCAAAGCAATAACAATTAATTTAATAAATCAATAATGTAAACAAAAAGTTTTTATTTAACTTTAACATTTTCTCGATTGTGTCCGTTTGACAGTTCTTCTTTTCCACACTTTATATGTTTAAATGTCTGCCTGCTTCTCTTGATATTTTAACTTTTATTTTTTAATTTTTTTTTTTTTGTGTTGTTGAAGGTTTGCTTTCTCTTTTTTGTTCCCTTTCATCTCATTGTTTGTTGCACAAATATGCCAAAAGCAGATAAGTCAAGGCAACTTTTTCATTGGATCCTGTCAAATTGGAATATAGAGTGGCGACCGTGCCGGCATCAGCGACCGACAGGCATCAGCAAACAAAAAGCAACAGACACTGGGATGAAACGACAAAGCGCCAGTAGACGTACAGCATTGAAAGTTAGGTTAGTAGTGGTGAGTGATAGCACTTGCCCATTGTGAAAGAGGTAACAGCGATGGGTTTTTAGTTTTTGCTTTCAACTCAAATTTACCTTACTTTTTTATAGTAGGTCATGTAGTGGGTATGAAAATTCTGAGCGACGGAATACTTTTAGCGAAACATATTTCATTACATACATATACGAGACAGCACAACATTACAGCTGAATATTATGTCGCCGTAAATGAAAATATTGACTGATTTTTTATTATCATAATTGCTTTTCCAAGTTTATATTTACCAACATACACTAACCTAAACAATTATTTAATATCGTAAGTAACCAACGAATAAATTACACTGTACAACAAAAAAAGTAATAGCTTCCAAAAGCTCGCCATACACAAAACTTACAAGCTTCCTGTAATGGCATTAACTATAAGGTGTTCAATAAGTCTATAAAGTGGGCTGAATGCGTTGAGATGAAGCGATGGCAATGCAGTCTGGTCGCATAGAAACTCGTCAGTGAATTGCCATTCCGCTGTATAAAATTTTGCATTTAATTCTTTTTATACTAATAATTGGAATCTTTTATTTGAATCACCCTAATGTACATATTCGCCGCTGAAGTAAAACAAAAATAAATACAATTTTCTTTTTTCTTTTCTTCTAGGTAAGTGTGATCATTTATATATTTCAAAATATTCTTACTACGAGTAAAACAACATAATTATAATAATTGGTAAGTCCAATGAATTCAAATGTCTTTAATTTGTTTACTAAATGCATAAATTTATTTAATATTCAAAGTTTGCTAAAGGCCCAAGGCGCAAGCTTTAATTGCGACACATTAAATACCTACTAGAAATATGGGCTCGCAGCTGAGCTAATAGAAGTGACTATCAAGGAAAGGAAACTCTCAAAAAGCGCATTAGGTGAGTGGCTCCACCGTTTCCTCCTCCTCATCATCTTTGCAACTCCTACAGCATCGTCGATAGGTACACCTAGCCTTTCTGCGTGCCTACCAATAAAGCAGTGCCCGGTTAGTACCCTTATTAGTATGGAGATTTCTCTCCTCCTTAGGGCACATATCTGTCTAGATCTTTCATGATTGAACGAGTTAGAGCCAAGGGATGTGATGACCGCTTAGCTGTCGCTGAAAATAACAAAATCCTGTCCGATAGTGTGTAGACCTATCCAAGCCGCGGCATCCATGATTGCTGAGACTTCAGCCTGGAAGACCATTTGCATATTTTGCACGTGTAAAGTACAGCGCACGCCTTCCTCTGGCGCTAAAGAATATTCTACTTCCAGTTTAACTTCCTATCCAGAACTGTGCCCAAATATTTGGCTTTGTCAGCCAAGTTCAGGCACACGCCATTCAGTTTTGGTAGGTTTAACGGTGGTGGTGAGGTTCCATATAAGCGGGGAGAGAACATCATCCTGAGACGTTCCCCTTGTGACATAGCGTGATAAATCAACTGAACCCAGTGATGAAACTATTTTTCTACCCTTTATTAATTGATTAATTAGTCCAATAAGAGGCCTGCTTATGCCCAGATTTGTTAGAGCGGTATCCTAGGAAGGCCACGAGACAGTACTCCTTTTCGTATAACCATTTTTCAGTGATAGAGACTAGGCTATGAAGCGCAGTTTCCGTTGATTCGCTTTTGGTGTATGCAATAATAGAGTGTGAACCTTTCCCAGCCTTAGAAATAAATACTACCATGGCGCTTCTGCAGGAGTGCGGTATGTAGTTGAGAGCCAGGCAGGCTGTATTAAGATATACCACCCATTTAGCTGACGTTTCCAACGTGTTTATGAATTGTGCGGGGATAATCCCGTCTGGTCCAGTAGTTAAATGTGCTAAGGGTGCATCATGCGAGTTCTCTGGAAAGTGTGTGTTCAAGGGTTTCCGCTTCCGTGCTGGTACAGGATCCGTCAGGGATTTTCGAGAGCCCTAGTCTAAGTCTCGCCGTGTCGTCGACCTTTTCGATCAATATTTTTACTTTTATATAAAAAGCACAGTATGCTTTTTCGAGATTATTGCTGGTAAGTAAGGTACAAAGCTTACTTACTTTATAGAGGGAACACTTACCCGAATAGCGAGGGATTTGATGCGCCCGATACGAGTACCATAATCTAATCGTAATCATGAAAAAGTAGACAAATAAGGCACAAAGGATAATAACTTGAAATGGTGAATGCGAGTAGACAAATTGAATGCATTACAGGTATTTCAGCCAAATCTTCTACATATTACGAAAAATTTACATATGAGAAATGAAATGAAATTCATTATGTAAGTGGCTCTAAGGATGTCAGCCATATTAGATTAGCTGATAAAAATAATGTATAGCTAAATTTAAAGTGCTAACACATTAAAGCACATCTGTTGGTACACATGCCTACAAATAAATATTTATAGAAAAAATAAGTAGATTTTTTACATTTCTAAATTCCTATTTAGGTTGCTGATAGGGAATGATAATCCAAGAAATAAGTACATGCCGTGGTGCGAGGAGAAGTTTTGCACCTAAGCAGACATTGCTTCAATTCCAGTCAAAGAAGAATGTAGCACACTTCCAGCGGAACGGGCCGCCATATGAATTTTTACTCTCGTAGTTTCTCTAATTCGCTTCTGTTATATACCTTTCATATGTTCTGATGACAGTACTTTCGAAATTTAACTACTCTCATAGATCAACATTAGAGGTGTGTGCAGAAGAACACCTTGTAAGCATTTACAACAGCATCACACAAACGAAACACATACACAAAAATTATCTTTATTTCTTCGTCCCAAATCTTCTGATTTTGCTGTCTGCTCAACAAGGATTTAGTCTTGAAAACCGCAGGTATTACCTTCTTGTTTTTGTTGTTGTTGTTTCATTGAAACAAAGGATAAAAAGCAAATCTTGAGGTAAAAGTATTTAATAAGTAATAAAAGTCATGTAAAAGAGGGGAGAGAAAAAGGTTGCGCGTACCCAGCTACATACAGCAAAATTTCTTAATTAGAATTATCAACGCTTGGCATGGCAGAGGGCTTAAGCTTATCCATGCTCAGTATAATTAGCATACTTACTCATTTGATGCCATAACTTACTCTTTACTTTGATTCTAATCATACAAATATTTGTAACGTTAAACGCAGTAAGGTGTTAAGGTGTTCTTAAGGGATTTTGTGGTATCTGATTTTAATAACATTAATGTGTCGGAGGGTATGAGCATTTATAAAGATCAAATGTGACACTAAGCTGGTAAATATAAAAGTTTGTACGTGTTTTTGATGGAACTTAAGCTTTGATTTTAGCTTTTAGTACCACTCGAGACGATTGGGAAGTGCGATTGTGTTAGTATATTAAAGGCAGAACTTACATGTGCGCTTGTGTAATACATGGGGAAACCAATCATATTACCAACACACATAAATATTACAATTTAAAAAATACTCGTATTAAAACGTAGGAAGTATATGATTTGGTTCAGCCGTTTTCGAGTTTTAGCGTAACGACTGAACACCATTTCATTTTTATATATATAGATTGTATGGGAGGTACCACGCCCCCTTTTTCGATAACCCCAAGTTTTATGGGTGAAAATGGTGTTGTTATCCTATATCTCTATACCAATTTTCATGTTCCTACCTTAAACACTTTTGAAGATATTCACCTTGAAAAATTCAGTTTGTATGGGAGGTGCCACGCCCCCCTAATATTTTGTTTTGAATTTATAACATGACCTGCGCGTGGAAATAACAAACAAATCCCCAAGGAATTATATGATTTGGTTCAGCCGTTTTCGAGTTTTAGCGTTACAATTATACACCATTTCATTTTTATATATATAGATTAACGCATATTTAAGCAAGTAGATTTCCTAAGTAGGACTCCTGTAAGGTTGGAAAATTACATATGTGGTTTCTATAAATACATATGTACGAGTGTGCGGGGTTTTTCAATTAAAATCTCTTAAGCTACTTACCTCACCCTAATGGCTTCTTTCTTAAAATTTTCACTTTATAACATTTGGTCACATAGGAATTTTGCCAATAAGAATCGTTTCATTTAAAAACTTGTTCGTGCTTAAATAATACGCACGCGCGTGGTGTTTATAGCAGGACGCCTTTGTAGATATGGAATTCACCCTCCAGACTATTAGCATGGCTGCATGTCTTTGTAGACAAAATTATTTACTATAGGTACAGATTTCCAATCATATTTAATTTATTAAACATATTTCTTGTGAAGATATTTGCCGCCGTCACAGGTTCTGACTATGGTATTTAATTTATCTTGAGAAGGTTCTTTTGATCTTAGTCTTCAAGGCCAAAGTGATAGCGTTAAACTTCCTGAAAGACTGGACCTTACTTATACATTGTTAGTCAATCGATCATCATGATTTTCCGTAATCTCATCTTTCATCAAGAGAACTATAAATCAAAGGTAAAATAAAACCTACTTTTCAAGAGAAAAGATTTTCCTTTAATCTTAAAGCAGTGAATTCACTGCTACTTCAAGCAGCAGCTATTTAACAAGCTGACTTATACTAAATACTATGATTTAAGTTGCACCATACCTTAATAAGATATGATGAAAAACCTTACAAACAGGAAAACAAAAGATACTTTGCTATTTGAAGAGAAAAACAAAATGAAAAGCACTCGACTGGCAAAGTTTTGCAAACATAATTACTAACCAAATGAGAATGGTGAAATGCGTTGGCAGGTAAATCCGGGCTAAAACATTTATTGAAGCTGAAGTCAAGCGGAAGGCAATTAATCATTAAAAGTTAAGAATATTAAAAACCTGCAAACAACAAAGGTAAACGCTGAAACCTGGTGTGCAAATACACAAACAGCAACACCAAGAACAATAGAATACAAACAAAAAGCAGCCACTTTTAACAAACCCAAATGAGTAAGTGAGAATAGTGAGAAGAGAAAACAAAACAAATAGAAAAACAAACAAACATAATAAATGAGACACGGAAATGAAGGCAGATGATGAAAATGTGCCAAGTGACTGGGTATGACAGAAAAAACTCAAAGCACCACCCTACAAAAGGTGCAACGAAGAGATATAAAAAGGTTACTAGAATGTTTAGAATATAACTGCTTTCATTTAGTTTTTCATTAAAAGAACCAAGTAGCTATGTTGTATCGTCTAAGTAGTATCTAAAATAAATGAAAAAAACTAGCTAAGAATGAAATTGTAAAATTAGATATCTTTAGCAGTCGTGAAAGGAAGAAGAGAACTCGTAAACACGCAAACAACAAAAAAACACAAACATTTTAAGACACTTGGGCGGAAATGAGAATTACTTAGCAAGTGCCAAGGCTGCTACAGAGGTAAATGACATAGAAAATATTAAGGTCATAGAAGCCGCATCCTTGCAACAATAAGTAGTTTGTGTTGAATAAATACTTGAACGATGGAAGGAAAATTAAAAAGCGAGCCAACTAGAAAAACTTCCACTCAGAGAATAAAGAACGTGAAGAATAAAAGGAAAATATACATATGTAAACAGTAAGAGGAAGAATGCGAGTATAGTGACTTCACTGGCTTAAAATGATAATCGACGGCTGAGTGGAAATTCACCCTATTTCAAGATATTGTTCAAAAACACTCTATCTCAGAATTTATTAGAAGGAGGCCTTAGCTTAGGATTTTTTAGCATAATTTCAGGTGAGATACGCTTTTTTTCTTTAATTTGGTCCTAGATATTTGTTGGACCATGATTTCCACCAAAATATTCTATTAGTTCAATACACATCCAAACTAAAATAAAACTATCAAACCTAACCTAAAATAACTACCATGTATTGAGAGCTATTGCAAGTACTTAAAGCAGCAATATCAAGCTTCATAGTGTACATAAACAGCAGTTGTGGCTTTTCCACTCACACCCGCAGTACAAATAAAGATATACATCAGAAAAGGTAGATGCTTGCGGGTACGAAAGGAATAATCCACTTTATACCCAAACGGGTACTGCGACTACTAAGTTTCACTCAAACCCATTTTCAGGGTATATAACTTCATGCGTAAACACATTGATACATTAATATCAAACTGTACGTAAGTAGAATGCACTTTAAAGTATCCATTATAAGTTAACAATAATTTGTTTGCTTTTCATTTCATCTAATTTCAATGCAATTCACACTCCTTCAAGCAGAACTTAATTGATTTATTAGTTCGAGTATTGCAACTATGACCGCTTCTTGAATAACAATAAATTAAACACTTGAAAGTTTGCTTAATTAGCTATCTAAAGGCAATTATGAGGTTAAGTGCATAACAATAAATATTAATTAGAATAAATGAATAAAAGAATGCAAAAGTAGTAAGGCAGTCAAAGTACGACTGGAACTGGTATGGTATTTTCTGGTTCAAGATATGTTGAAGATAGTACAAGAGAACGTGTGTGTGTGTGTATCTCAATTGCGTATCGGTAAATGTTTGTATACTTTACTTCATGGAGGTGTATTATTTCAACTAAACTTTCCTATTATCGTGATAAAAATAAAAGTGGAATTTCAAAAGGATTCCCAATTGTGTTTAGGCCAGCAAAATAAATATAACTGTAATAGCAGTTACGAATAAAAAACCCTCATCAGTTTTATCTAACTTATTAGTTTAAATTTATCAACGATGCACTTATGTACAACATAGGCATATACTTACAAAAACTCCCTGAATATCCCAATATATATGTCGAACTCACTAAAGTAACAGTCTTATTTTCAAAATGTCAGAAAGTTAAACGAAGCCACAAAATTTCATTAAAGAGAATAAAGCACTTCTCGTATTTCATGAAAAATTACGGCATTAAGGAGATACATAAACAAACATATACATTTAGGCGCTACAAGTTGGTATATTTGAATATGCATACAGCGTAAGAAAGAAAAAAGTTTAGCCTTCAACAATGCCAGTTCACAATCAAGCAACAACATTTGCCGTAAGCTAAGCGATGCATGATGACTGAAGCTCGTCAAAAATCAACTAACTAGTGAGCCAGTTATTTCCTTTTAGAAGAAAATGGAAATCTGCTTAGGCAAAATAAAACAGTTTCAAAAGCAGACAATATACGTACATTAGACTGTTCCCAAATTTTTAAGTTGTTTTACTTAAACGCATAACCCCTAATTTTGACCATTATACATCAATCCTGACAAAGTTTTATGCAATTCGGACCACGGCAAACTGTGCCGACTTGGAATTGAAGTTATCAGTGTAATCGTATTACCTTCCACTGCGGTTTGCTAATTTAATGATTCATGTACTCGGTATTTTTTCTGTACCAGATGCTTAGCATATCCTTTAAAGGATCAAAGATTTTGGGTCCTCCTGAAAAATGTTAACAAAATGTGGATATGTGGTTACTAATTTAAAGGACAATTTAAATAAAGGCTAAATATATCTTTTTTTTAATTATTTTTCAAAGGACATGCAATGTCCTTTAAAATTATTATCCTTCAACTTTTTCAAAAGTTTATGTGTTTAAAAAAAATGTATTGTAATACAAGTTCTGAAAAAGTGTATACAAATATTGAATAATGCCCAGGAGATAGACAGGACATACCCCATAAATTGATTTTACAATATGGGTATCAAATAAAAAGTGTTGACGGGGGCCTGAAAGTAGTGTAAGTTTTATTTCGATATCTAAATCCGTTTCGGAGATATCGACCAAAAAATGAACAGGTAAATGTTAAACAGAATGACTTTTCTATATCTCAATGCATTTCGGAGACATCAAATAAAACATGAATAAAATTTATTTCAGCTTTTCTAACTTGTATAACTAAATGTTACTCATACGCCGTGTATGACCCATAAAAAGTGCACTATAATTGCAAAGTTTCAAGATTTACGCAATTATTTTTGCAAGAAACACACATTTTTACGAAATATTTTAATATACTTATATATTAAATTTTAATGTACTTTTCCTGCGAATGCGTTTTTTCAATATCTTTGCAAAGAATCCTGTTATCATTTTAAAAAATCAAAGGTGGAGATTTGTTACACAGTCTTTTAAATGTGAGCCAAATATTAAAATGATGTAATTTTCGTAGCCTAAATGGAGTTTTTTGCGAAAATAGTATACAAAAACTTTAACTAAAAATTGGCACTGGTTGCCGTTATCCTAAAACAACAAAACTTCCCACAGATGTTATTTCAAAATCAAATTTCTAAGTTTCTTGTTTTTTCATACATTTTCGCGACAGTCTAACTTATGTACATACACACATAAAATATAGTACATATTCAGCTGTTAATGCATATACTGCTTATGGTAGGATGATATTTGTTCTAGAGCGGCTAATGGTCACTCGGGTATAGCAAACCGCTGGCCAAGTGAATAAATCAGTAGAAATTCTTTGTATTAAATAGATCGATGGCATTAGAAAGAATAATGCTTTTGTTGTCAACTACAAAGGCATGACCCTAAAAGAAAAAGAAAACTTTGTGAGATAAGAAAATCATTAAAAGCAAATTAGGGTGGGTGACACGCCGTCAAAGCAAGATGGATCTATGGTTGCCCTCAAACCCAAATATTTAGGTTACATATATATACATATGTACAAAGAAACAGGCTAGTGAGAGAGGAGAGTTGGCAATGAGCGATCACCCCTTTTTGATGACATTTAAGTAACTGAAACGAGCCTGAAGGTGTCTTAGTTCAACTTTGACAGCACACTCTAAAGTGTTTTCGGCACACATCTGCTCCCGCTCTACTATTTAAGACCATTATTTGTATGAAGGAAAAAAGGGAATAGCAAAGCAAACCATCGTCCTTTAAATAAAATGGAGGATGCAGTGTGAAAGTGCTGACAAGCAAAGTTGGACAATGTGTGGCTGGAAGCTGTTAACAAGGAAACTCTTAACGTGCTACGCATATTTCATTAATTGAACAGCTCAGCTTTAGCAACAGTACATATTGTACATTGTGGTATATATAAAACATATGGACCACCATAAACTTACATCTGTGCAAAAATGCTATTAGTGTTCTATGAAACCCCCACTTGTACTTATGTATGTATGTATATGGAAGTGCACGCACACACCCAAACATATGCTGAATAATTCACAAACACCAAGCACAGTGTTGAATATTGAGGCTGGGCGTTGCTGATAGATACAGCTGGGAAGGATTCAGTTGAATGACACGCCATGAACTCGATGCCAATTTCTATACAAACTCAGTTGACAGATTCTTAAACAAGCACAAATGATATGTGTTTTCATGTATGTATGTACTTGTATGGCTTTTATACTTATTTGCCGCTATTGGTACGTTTGTTTTTTTTTTTTTTTCTCCGAAAAAGAGGTTTATTTTTAGAACCATGTATGTGTGTGTGTAGCTACATATACAGTTTATGTAGACTGTCAAAGACATTTTAGCATACGTTTCGGGTATTTCGTTAGAATTATAGGCTTCTTGGCATTGAATTAATGTCTATACACAGTATATGCATTATGCATCTTCGTCAAAGTGAAGGATGAATTAGACTTTCAAATGCCAACAAATGTATAAGAAAAGGACGAAATGTGATTCTAACAAAAATAAATAAGTCATCAATCATCAATTTGTTGATTCAATCCATTAACCCACAAGACACTTTCTGCTTTAAATTCAATGCCTAAAATCAAATTAAATAACTGTCGAAGGTGGTGAGTTGGCTTTTGTTGTTTGGAAAGTTAATCAAGGTGAAAGGTTACACTTTTCTTAGTAATGTATTTAGAAACACTTTTTTTGGAAGCGATTATAGAGCTGAAGGCCTTTCAAATCTTCAATAAATTAAAAGTCACGGCAAATATAATAAAACAGCAGCCACCATTGTGAATACATAAAAGAGGCGCATGTTTGACAAAAGCCATTCACAATAGCGCAGCTGTTGGAAGAAGTGTTCAACTGATTCAGTGATTTCGTATCGTCTTTGATTAAGTTGACTACTCGTCTTTTTACTTATTTAAAAGAGAAATAATAAAGAGACCAAGAGTGGGCAATTCTAGGCACCAAGGGTGAGCAGATAACAAACCAAACTTTGGCACAAGTAAGTCAGATTTTGTCACAATAACAATATTTTTAGAAGACTGGGCTGCGAATGATCCCTGAGTAAGTTACACAAAATCCTTAAGTGTCCTATGTGTACTCACATACCACAAACCTAAATGAGAATTGCACACACGTATTTCGACATAAAGTAGTTAAGTCTCCCCACACAATTTTCCCACAGCGAATTGCAAGCGAGGATTGCTGCTGTCAACGACTTGATATGACATTCACAACTTCGTGAGCAGTGCACTTCTATTGCATACACATATGTATGTACATATTTTCAAAGAAACACGAAGTATCCCAATAAACATTTGCGCTCAACGGAAATTTTAGAAGCATGCGATTTTTAATTCTTCCAAACTCAAATTCAATTCAATTTTCTTATCTCAGAAGTCCTAAACAAGACCTGGAGTTCATGGAATCGAGTGAAACCCTTGACCTCGAGACATTTTAAAACAATATTGCAAATTATAATTTTTCCATATGTTTGTGCTTTTTTCGGTTGCTTATTGGGCTGATTGGGACTCTTGTTGACGTGAAAAGTATTTGTGTATAAGTGTCCCATGCAGCGCTATATTTGTACGTACGTGGTACTCCTATGCATTGTAATGCTTCGTTGTCATTGCACTTAGCGTGGTCACTGCCACCATAGCCGCCTGTCATTTAAGAAACGCTTCCACAAGTGTTGCCGCAACTTTGCACTTACGAATATAGCAAATGACAATCCAATGCTCGTTCTGTGGTGGTGTTGCGGCCAATAATGTACATTTCGCACACCGTAGAGAAATGTTGAAGCGGTTGGTGTCAATGACGCGTGCGGTCGCTAAAAGCATTCAATTGATATCCCACACAATATTCGCAGTGCGTTCAACTCAACCGACCTTATTGTATGAAATTGTGAACGACGAACTATCTATTCGGCTAGTTACCGCAAGTCAAGAGTCTGTCGTTCACATAGCAATGGGGTCATCTTGAAACTGAAGTAAAAGGACACACAAATATTTGTAGCTACGTTAGAATGGTCACAAAATACTTGGCAAATCTAGCCCCCGCTCTGGTGCCAGGCAATATGTTCCTGTTATGCTTATTTTAAGTTAACATATACATATTTGCTCTTACATACATATGAGTATGTACCGGAAATGGTTACTTTGTACTATGGTTGTCTAAAATGCTATATACGACGTATATACATATGTATAATATACATATACATTAGGGTGATTCAAATAAAAAAAATTTGGTTTTTTCGCCCTTACCCCCTGAAACTTTAGGTATTGACGAGAAAATAAGCCTTGCAAAAAATTAGCGTTCTAACTTAAACATTAGGGGTAGCTATTTTTTTCGCACTTTCCCATACATTTTGTATGGGGAAAAATGGTATTTTTTACAAAGTGAATTTTCTTTCAATTTTTGAAACTTTTTTAAAAATATTTTTACATACTCTTAAAGTTGAAGCTTTGAAGCTTCCGAAATGGTAAGCCATGTGCGAATATCTTAACTATTAAAATAATTACAGCCTCTTAAAGTTTAATAAATTGTATACGTGTTACTGTGTATGTGTGTGCTATAGTACAAAACTCAGCCATTTTCAAATTAATCTTAATAGTTAAGATAATCGCACATGGCTTACTATTTTGGAAGCTTCAGAGCTTCAACTTTTAGAGTATGTAAAAATATTTTCAAAAAAGTTTCAAAAGTTAAAAGAAAATTCACTTTGAAAAAAAATGCCATTTTTCCCCATACAAAATGTATGGGAAAGGGCGAAAAAAATAGCCACCCTTAAGGGTTAAGTTAGAGCGCTAATTTTTGCAAGGCTTATTTTCTCATCAAAACCTATAGTTTCAGGGGGTAAGACCGAAAAAAGAACCAATTTTTTTTTATTTGAATCACCCTAACATACATATTATGCGAGTCTAAGTAATAATATAATTTCCTGTAGGTACTTTATAAGGTGTAAAGATATTTCCATTCAATCACATTTCTTTCCTGTATCGTTTCCTTTCCTCCCTTTCCTTCTATATTTTCATATTTTGTTTCATTTTGATTCTTGTTTTATTTTGGTTATCTTTTTCATTTAATTTTTTTTATTCTATTTTTTCATAATTTTATTATATTTTATTTTATTTTGTTATATCCTATTTAACTTTAATTTATTTGTTTTTTATTCTTGTTTTTTTTTTGTTTTATTCTTCTTTATATTTTTTTTTTTTTATTATTATGTATTTACTTTTTTATTTTAGAAAAAGTCACTTTGAATGAAAAGTGTACCTAGAAACTTTTACCGCTAGGACGAGATATATTAAATACTAAAAAAAGCTATCATATTTCACTAAAATGCTTAAAGAGTAAAACATTTTCGAACATCATATTTCCACACGACAAAAACGTCCAACAAAAACCGGAAAAAGGATTTGCATGTCCAGCTAACAATAAATGTCACTCATACGCACTGTCATACCTAAATAATGTAGATTGCACTCAAAAAAGAGAAATTGTAACTGCAATACAAAAGCACACAAATAGCAGCAGTAATCATGGAATTTACACAATAATGTTGACCTCTTACAGCGTTACAACAAAGTAAACAAAATGCTTTAACAATATTTGGCACAACAACAATATGAACAAGTGTGAAAATGTTCGCTTGTTTTTTTTTTTTTTTTTTCGTTGACTCGCACTTATTCATTTCTCATTCACAGCATCGTGTCAGATAGCAGCGCAATAAAATTTTACTATGCGCATATTGAGTTTATTGTTTGCTTGTATACATATACATATATGTATGTGTGTATGTATGTATGTGTATGCTTTGGTAAGCGTGTAAGCTTGTACAACAGCAGTGGTCATCAATGACATTGGCAGCAATGCTGCGAATACCCAAATATATGTGGTACATACGTTCTTGGCTAAATATTGGAAATTTTATTTAAATTTGTGCATTTTTATATATGTAGGTACGTATAGAAATATCATCGATTTGTTAGCAAGCATGGTGAAATGTGCGGAAATACGTATTCAAATTCTCAAAGTGAAGCGCCGATTCATTTTTTGAACAGTGGTAAACTACCGAAAAAGATTACACAAACCTTATAGATATGTTGAATTAGACTGTAGCAAAGGGCACAAATAATCGTTACACAGAAATAATATCCTTTAGGACATTGTAGAATGGCGTCTAGGACGATTGGAAAAGGCTGGGGTTTTTTGCTGGTATTTTAGGAGAAAAATAATATTTTAAATCAAATAAAACTTTACTTCAAACTCAAATAGGAATAGTACGAAAGTAGTTAGACTAAAATTTGGCGTTTAGTCTTTTATGGATTTTTTACCCGTCTAATGCGTTTATATGGTAGTCTGTTTATATATTTCGTTGTATGATTTTAACAATTCGTGTGAGCACTTAGTAATATGTGCAGGATGACAGTCGAAAAATTTATTGAGCTCCATGGCATCAGCTATTTGGTAGCACTGCTATTTTGTACTTTTTTACCAAAATATTTGCATATAAAAAATGTAAATATGTAAACAAAAATTCAAGCAATAAATGATTGGCGCTAAAATTTTTTGCGTTGTCTTTGTCATCGCATTGAATGGAAATTTTATTTGCTAAGCAGTTTTTGAGTGTTAGAGAGCTTAAGAACGCTGGCTTTAAATGGTAAATAACGAAATAAATTTAAAGATTTTTTCACAAAAAAAGATTGATATAATAATTTAATCTAGCTTTGTTCCCTTTTTTCGTTGCGGAGAATCCAACTATAATTAAAAAACTCTATACACAGAATAAATTTTTTCAACATGAACCATGTTAAACTAACAAGAAAGATCCTGTTAAATTTTCATGAGATAATGAGGCAGGTAGTGTTGTTTTAAGAGGAATTAATTTACCAGGAAGTCAGTTAATTTAATACGAAGTCAAGTTTTCAACATGAGCGTCATGTTAATTTAACAGGAATTCGTGTTAATTTAACACGAAATGAAGTTATTCAATATGAGCTTCATGTTAAAATAACATGATCGATAGTGTTGAAAAAAAAAAACCTGAAAAAGTGTTTTTTTTTTTAAGAAAATTAAAAAATTTTGCGAGGTGTCTCACAGTGCAAGAAGTTACTATTGTATATTTGAATACATTCTTCAATGAAAAAATTAACAATTTAAACTTTTGACAGCTATCTTTACATAAGCTGTAATTACGCAACCTTGGTCCTAGTCCTGGACATCTTCATCCCTACCGACACTCCCTTTTCATTTGTTTTCTCTTCCTCTCAATTTACATCTCAACGCCCGTAACCATTTTCACATTCGTAACATTCTGTCACTCGCCATCATAACAAATTTCTGCCCTCATCTTCCCTCTGACTCCATCTGCACATAATAAAAATAAACCCAACGGACTTCCACCATCTTGCATTGCTTCAGATGAGTAGGGTTGAAATGTCTTCACGATTGGGACAGAATAAAGAATAAAGGCAATTTCATTTCGAACGATTTGCTTGACCACTTGCATCTTCATGTCATGGGTTTTAGTCACCTCTTATGACAGACATACCTACCGCAGGAATATTGTAGGCCCCTGGCTCGATTCTGCTCCATCTCTGTCTGATCTTCTATTTTATCTTAAATCGGTATGCCGGCATTTCCATCCTCACATCGTCATCACCTTCGAAGACAACAAGTTTTAGACCTAACTGGTACAATGCCTTTATTTATACCGTCAAAAATACTCCCTTCATCGCCTTCAACAAAAAACTCACCACTTTCATGATCGAGCTCGCATAAATCCACTTAAAGGAAAATGTTTAATAATAAAATGAGATCTAACTCGACTACCAAGTATCGCACACAGTGTCCTCCGTCACAAGTTCAAGCTAAGCAGCCGCGCAAGGACATATTTTTATGTCAACATTCCAATTAACACTGTTTCGTATTATATTACGAGTGCCTATTAACGATATCAACAGCAGCTTAACTCCTCAGCCACTTTGCTTAAGTTGATAACATCCAGCTGTAGAAAGTAGTAATGTCAGGCATTTATTTACTTCAGTTTCTTTAAGTTTTAACTAAAATCAGATTTTTGCTTATTAAACTAAGCATGTTAAACTAATTGAGCTCATTGGCTGTATTGAATAAGAAACTGCTTAATAATATTTAGCGCTTAACGTAGACAATTTCATCCGAAGTAAAATTTGAAGTAAAACTTTAAGTTTAAGGTAGATAAAATCAAACACAATCAACTCAAACTCACATTACCTAATAACAACATTCCCTGTAATTTAGTTCCGAAGTAGATAAGGCTACATTTGCATTCCTTTGGAGATAATAATTCCCACATTGAACTTTTTGCTTTTGTGCGTAGGCTTATTAGTAGTTAAGTACGCTCGTTCGCGGCAGTAGTTCAACATTGCGATTCGATTTACATTTCCCAATAATTACACCCAATTATGATGCACGCCCTCACAGGTGGACACCAAATTGTGCGGAAGCTTACTCATCAATATTTAAGTACCAAGTGGGCATACGTGAGATTGCTTTCAAAACGCAGTGGCAAGTAGCTTCATTGATTAAAAATAATTTAATACATAGTAGGGAAGAGAGCAACAGATGCCTTAAAATGGGAAGTTGGTGGAAGAATTTGTTAAAAGCTATTAAATAGGTAATCGGTACTCAAAAAAAATTAAAAAACCAAAGAGTGGCTCACTTCACTGTACAGCTACAGCTAGAACTCTGAGTTTACGGAGCTCGACGGCTTTTCATATGAATTGATAGATACTTCTAGCAAGTGAATTACTGCAATTCATTATTTTTTGAGAACATCAGAAAAAAAATAATATTTTTTGCAAGTTTTGTACATATGTAGGTATGTACTACAATTACATCATACATACTTACATACATTGAAACATTAATGTACATTAAAAAAAATCGATTTTCATTTTTTTCGAAGGGCATACAGAAATTCTTATTCCTGACAATAAATGGAGTATAATGACCATCATCGCCGTTTTTTGTTTTCGATAAAACTTTCTATGTAAATGAACCTACCTTCTTACCCAAAAACATACAGCCAACTTTTACCCCAGTATTTGTTGGGATTTGAACGCTCTACATAAAAGGTCGCATGGACGTTTTTGATTAATGTGACCATCACAAAGTTTTTCGAGGTCGAAAATTGATTAATTTTTGAATGTCATAAGGCTTTGTGAAATGCGCAAATATAAAGGCATGCACGTGAAATAGTTTACTTTTGCGGATTTTCTCACTCTCATATCGTCGCTCGCTTACAGAGGCATGAATGTGAACATTTTCCAAATGTGAGTTAATAGGCTCATATGACTAATCCCTCGTTTCTCTACGATTCACGAAAATACAAAGTACAAAAAACCCCCCGGAAATTTGCAATGCCATTTTTATGAATGTGCATTTCAAACTCTGAAAATTGTGCCAGAAAAATGAATGTCCTACACATTCATGTTTTTCGCGGAACAAAATGTTTAAAAATTGAATTTCTAAATTGAAGTTCTAAATGAATATGTTGCACTGAATCACAGACACCATGGCGTATACGTAACAATTTTGCTACACATTCGTGTTTCTGGCTCAACGTAAATTTTGTAAATTTACTTCGAAAATTTTTAAAAGACGAATGTACCGAATGTCGAGGAATTGCAGGAATGTTAACCTAAAACCTTTATCAGTAGAAAGAGAATGTAACCTGCAAAAATATATTTATGTCAAAAACTGAAATTGCAAATTTTGCGAAAGCAATAAACTTTTAAATACGGTTTCCCAAAATTATAACATTGACACATTCATGCTTCTGGCAAGCGTTCGACGATTTAATTTGGGAGCAAGAAAATATAAAAAAGTAAAAAGGTTCGCAGTGAAAAATTATTTGGAATTACCCTGAATGTGTGAGATACATTAAAATCTTCACTAGGAAAAATTGCGAAACAAATATATCTATGTAGATTTGTTGTTGTTACTGTAAACTAGAACGCCGGCAATCAGAACAAAACTAAGCGAACTTGAATTATTGTATGCCCTTCGAAAAAAACCAAAATCAATTTTTTTATGGCCCAACCTAATGAATATAGCAAATCCATCTAGAAATGTTTCTCTGAGATTAAATACCTTCAACTATTTGTGTGCTGCCAAAATGACAATTTATGTAATTTTAATTAGGCTTATTAGCTTTCACAATTATTTGCGGCTTCATAGAGTTTAATTGAATTATGTATGCATACAGACACACTTGCATATATTTTTATCAGATTTACATGAATATATGTATGGATTTGCATGGATGTATTTAATTTAGCATTCGATTAGTAATAGCTCAGAGTCCTGGAATTTAGCTTACTAATAGTTACTTTAAGACCTAAAGAGCTTAAACAACTGGTGTTATCTTTTTGTAAGTAGAGCAAAAGCATTTTGTTTATTTGAATTGATGATAGGACAACTGTGATTTAAAGATTTCTGCTTCATTAGCCTTACTAAGCTCCACTTTCTACAAAATATACAAAAGCAATCAATTTTAAGATTATTTTTCGTCCATCAATAGCTTATAACCAAAGTATGGATACAACTTTTCATGCTAAGAACGATTTTGGTTTAATATTAGCTCTGATCCCTTACTTTTCTGACTAAAGCTACTTGAACGCTTGACAGTTCTACAACAAGTAGTCAAACTTACCAGCAAAAAATCTCTCTGACTGGAGAGAACTCAATTTTCTGCTCTCGACAGTCAGAAAAGTGACGTACGGGATCACTTTCCTGTAGTTCGTGACTGTTTCTGACTATTTCTGACTGTCAAATTGGTGTAAGGGATCAGAGCTGTTGTTTGTGAGTTTGACAAAATGAGTTAAGTTTGAAAGTTAGCTGACTTTTTGAATAAACGGCAAAAAAACATTTTATTTTTCAATGCTCTCGTTATTGGTGCAATCTTTATTTGATCAAATCTGTTACCCAGCGCAACTATTTCTGCAGGCTTGGAGAGTAACGTAGCTTTTAACATCCCGAAAATATTTCTTTTCAATCCTGTCTTTGTTGACATGGAACGTACCATACATATGTATTTTATGTGTTTATTGCATAGCTTTGTTGATTCGATGTATAAATGTTTGTCTAAATGTGGGCTTCACTTAGTCTGAAGCAATTCCAATGAATGAACTAAATGTGGTGTTATGTGTACATATCTGTCAATTAATCCAAGCGAGATAGGGGGAAATAATTGATAGTTTTTCATGCAACATTTACACAAATATATGCTTACATACATGCCAATATATATTTTCGTACCCAGCAGGCCAGCGAGGAGACAGTCTAAAAACATACCAGTTTATAACGAAAAATCTTAGACTGAATAAAATTAAAATTGGACTAGTTACAAGTCTGAAGTCTTTAGAAGCTGGAGAACCCCTGCAAGAAGTTTTATTTAACTAGATGGCCCTATTTATAACAATATAACCCAAACAGAAAAGTCGGTCCTAAAACATCTTCACTTATCACTTATAAGAATAATGAGGCGGTTTCTTTAAACTAGATAGCTTCAGTCACCAGTCCATAAGAAACCACAATCTCTTATAAAAATATTTCACAGAAAGGGACTAGGTAGGTATTGTGCTTTGTTTTGGGTGAGCATCAATCTGTTTTTTTTGCTAATCGAAAACAAAATTGCTTTTGTGAGAAATGGATTATTTGGGCTCAGCCTGCTTACTCAATGTGAATTAGTTGACTGCATATTGGTTTGACTGTCGGGTATTTCCTTATGTAGATAAACCCCAACATCAAAGTTGACAGGAAACCATATTAGTTTACTACGTTTATCAATATGACCCTGAACATGATATTATTAAGGTTGCCATCGGCCTTAGGAATGTGTGAGTGACAATTTAAATAATTGCTTACTTATATATTTATGTCAGCTCTCAGATCATTAAGCTAGTGATTGTTGGCGCTGATGTCTTTACTAAGTATTCCTCATGACAAAATGAATGGAGACATATATATGTACCTAAATATTGAGGTCTCAGCAATTTTTTGGTGTTTGTCAATCAGAATTGTGTAATTAGAGTATACTTATCAAAGAAATAAAAAAAAATCGAAAAATGAAAAGAAAAAACTCCCAATTTAAATATTCAAAATATTTGTTAATGAGCCCATTAATGACAACCTTTGAAACAAGGCCGAATATTGAATGTACGTGTAAGGTTTTTGACAACTGGTATATGTGCCTCTATACCTTTATTCCGTTAAAGAAACCCAGTTAGGTATCCAAGAACAGGTACATATGTATGTTTAAAACCATGTGCTGTTCCTCTAAGGACTAATAGACCAAGATCCCAGAGCCTAAAAGCGTCACTTATTTTATAATGGATGAAACCAATACCGATCGATAGTCCTCCCCGAATCTAGAAAGAATGTGAAAATTTTAAAGCTGTACCTATGACAAGGGCCTAGGAATCGGGGGTCAAAGTCGCCAAAAAATGACCCTAACTTCACTTATTTTATAATCGATGATTTTCACATATTTGACGTAGATTACCACCCCGCGTCAGTATCAAGTGTTGTTAGACCCGTACCAGTGACAAGGCTCCAGCCAGACACCCCCAGTTCGCGGATTTTCCTATGGAAATTTATTCTGTTTTACTAATTTCACGCATTTGGGCCACTTTTGCTGCCTTTAACTACCCAATATTTTCCCATTTTTTGTAGAACACTACCCTTAAGTAGTATCAGGAATTTTTAGACTTCGTCCCATGGAAAAAACTTCAGCCAGACACCTCAAAAATCGGGAAATTTCACTAATTTTTACTGCGCTTTCACATGTTTAAGCGGATTTGACCAACTTTGGCCTCTTTTAAATAACAGATCTTTACACATGTGTCGTAAAATGCTACCCTTAAGTAGAATCAAGCATTTCCAGACATCATCCCATGGCCAAAACTTCAGCCAGACACCTAAAAGTTCGGGAACTTTTATTTTCCTATTAATTTGCTTTCTCTTGTTTGTACCACTTTTACTAATTTTAAATGATAGATCTTTTCACATGTGTCGTAGGACACTACCCTTAAGTAGTTTCAGTAATTTTTAGACCTCGTCCCATGGCAAAAACTTCAGCCAGACACCTCAAAACTCGGGAAATTTCACTAATTTTTACAGCGCTTTCACATGTTTAAGTGGATTTGACAAACTTTCACTACTTTTAAATAGCAGATCTTCACACATGTGTCGTAAAATGCTATCCTTAAGTAGAATCAAGCATTTCCAGACATCATCCCATGGCAAAAACTTCAGCCAGACACCTAAAAGTTCGGGAACTTTTATTTTCCTATTAATTTGCTTTCTCTTGTTTGTCCCACTTTTACAACTTCTAAACGACGGATCTTTTCAGATGTTTCGTAGGACACTACCCTTAAGTAGTTTCAGTCATTTCTATACTTCGCCCCATGGCAAAAACTTCAGCCATACACCTCAAAGCTCGGGATTTTCACTCATTTTTACAGAGATTTCACTTGTTTCAGCAGGTTTCTCCAACTTTGTTCACGTTTAAACGGCGGATCTTTACACACGTGTCGTATAACACTACCCTTAAAAAGTATCAGGCATTTCCGGACTTCATTCCATGAAAAAAACTTAAGCCAAACAACCCAAAGCACGGGGACTTTTCATCATTTTTAATGTGCTTTCACATGGTCAAATGGGTTTACCCAACTTTGGCTGCTTTTAAATGGCGGATCGTTACAAATGTATCGTATAACACTACTATTAACTAATATTAGGCATTTTTAGACTTCGCCCCATGACAAAAACTTCAGCCAGACACCTCAAAGCTGAGGAAATTTCATAATTCTTGCTGCGAATTCACATGTTTAACTGCGTTGCTCTAACTTTGGCTGCTTTTAAAGGGCAGATAATTTCACATGTGTCATAGAAGACCACCCTTAAATGGTATCAGGTACTTTTTGACCTCGCCCCATGTCAAAAACTTCAGCCAGACACCTCAAAACTGAGGAATTTTTATAATTCTTACTGCACTTTCACATGTTTAAGCGAGTTTGTCCAACTTTGGCTGTTTTTGAAAGGCAGATCTTTGCACATGTGTCGTGGAACACTATCTCCAAGTAGTATCAGGCATTTTTATACTTCATCCCATGGAAAAAACTTCAGCCAGACACCTCAAGTCTGAGGAATTTTCATAGTTCTTACTGCTTTTTCACATGTTTAATCGGGTTGGTCCAACTTCGGCTGCTCTTAGAGAGTGGATCTTTTCACATGTGTCATAGAAGACCACCCTTAAGTGGTATCAGTTACTTTTTGACTTCGCCCCATGTCAAAAACTTCAGCCAGACACCTCAAAACTGAGGAATTTTTATAATTCTTACTGCACTTTCACATGTTTAAGCGAGTTTGTCCAACTTTGGCTGTTTTTGAAAGGCAGATCTTTGCACATGTGTCGTGGAACACTATCTCCAAGTAGTATCAGGCATTGTTATACTTCATCCCATGGAAAAAACTTCAGCCAGACACCTCAAGCCTGAGGAATTTTCATAGTTCTTACTGCTTTTTCACATGTTTAATCGGGTTGGTCCAACTTCAGCTGCTCTTAGAGAGCGGATCTTTTCACATGTGTCATAGAAGACCACCCTTAAGTGGTATCAGTTACTTTTAGATTTCGCCTCATGTCAAACACTTCAGCCAGACACCTCAAAACTGAGGAATTTTTATAATTTTTACTGCACTTTCACATGTTTAACCGAGCTTGTCCAACTTTGGCTATTTTTGAAAGGCAGATCTTTACA
>CAXKVI010000001.1:2815486-2817851 GCA_964058755.1 Campiglossa producta | reverse complement strand
GGAAATGCCTGATACTGTTTAAGGGTAGTGTTTTACGACACATGTGTAAAGATCCGCCGTTTAAACGTGGACAAAGTTGGAGAAACCTGCTGAAACAAGTGAAATCTCTGTAAAAATTAGTGAAAATCCCGAGCTTTGAGGTGTCTGGCTGAAGTTTTTGCCATGGGGCGAAGTCTATAAATGACTGAAACTACTTAAGGGTAGTTTCCTACGAAACATCTGAAAAGATCCGTCGTTTAGAAGTTGTAAAAGTGGGACAAACAAGAGAAAGCAAATTAATAGGAAAATAAAAGTTCCCGAACTTTGAGGTGTCTGGCTGAAGTTTTTGCCATGGGATGATGTCTGGAAATGCTTGATTCTACTTAAGGGTAGCATTTTACGACAGATGTGTGAAGATCTGCTATTTAAAAGTAGTAAAAGTTTGTCAAATCCACTTAAACATGTGAAAGCGCAGTAAAAATTAGTGAAATTTCCCGAGTTTTGAGGTGTCTGGCTGAAGTTTTTGCCATGGGACGAGGTCTAAAAATTACTGAAACTACTTAAGGGTAGTGTCCTACGACACATGTGAAAAGATCTATCATTTAAAATTAGTAAAAGTGGGACAAACAAGAGAAAGCAAATTAATAGGAAAATAAAAGTTCTCGAACTTTCAGGTGTCTGGCTGAAGTTTTTTCCATGGGATCATGTCTAGAAATGCTTGATTCTACTTAAGGGTAGCATTTTACGACACATGTGTAAAGATCTGTTATTTAAAAGAGGCCAAAGTTGGTCAAATCCTCCTAAACATGTGAAAGCGCAGTAAAAATTAGTGAAATTTCCAGAGTTTTGAGGTGTCTGGCTGAAGTTTTTGCCATGGGACGAAGTCTAAAAATTCCTGATACTACTTGAGGGTAGTGTTCTACAAAAAATGGGAAAATATTGGGTAGTTAAAAGCAGCCAAAGTGGCCCAAATGCGTGAAATTGGTAAAACAGAAAAAATTTCTATAGGAAAATCCGCGAACTGGGGGTGTCTGGCTGGAGCCTTGTCACGGGTACGGGTCTAACAACACCTGATACTGACGCGGGGTGATAATCTACGTCAAATATGTGAAAATCATCCATTATAAAATAAGTGAAGTTAGGGTCATTTTTTGGCGACTTTGACCCCCGATTCCTAGGCCCTTGTCATAGGTACAGCTTTAAAATTTTCACATTCTTTCTAGATTCGGGGAGGACTATCGATCGGTATTGGTTTCATCCATTATAAAATAAGTGACGCTTTTAGGCTCTGGGATCTCGCTCTATAAAATTTAGCTTTGCTTAACTATAAAAATCCCGCTTACATCGTTAATTTCAAGCGGACGTAGCTGGGGGCAATTCGTCGGCATTGTATGCCCGTAGTCCATGTTGCACACAATTTAATAACATAAAAGGCGATATACACACATGTGTTTACAATGAACTAAATGGGCGTATGTAAAACGGTTAAACCAGTAAACACAGTTAACGATGCTAATCCAGTAGACTTTTTAAATTTTTTGGCTTTTAATATTTTAGCTTAATTCAATTTTTCAATTCTTGATTTAAATTAAAATACGTGACTTTATAAAAAGATAGAAGAAAAAAACAGAAAATTGTTACTCCGTAGTTTTCGGACAAAAGCTTGAAACTTTTTGCAGCTCACCAAAACTAATCTTTTATGCTTACTGGGGATACAGCATAAACTGGGCAAAGCATTTCGTTTTAAATATGTTAACTTGTAAATCAGCTTGTGTATGTTAAATGAGTCCATGGGCCACTGACCACACACTTTTTTCATGCGCTCTTATTTAATAGACTATGCAGCTGGAGAAAAAGGAAACGAATAAAGAAAATAATTGGAATTACAAAATTTTTTGTGCACTTTTTTCGCGCCATTGAATTGTCCTCTCAACCTAAATACCATAACACATTCCAGCCAGTGCACACAAACCCAGCGAGCATTTGGAAGTAAAAGTAATTTCAAAAAGGGGCTGTAATATTTCTTGAAGCTCTTACCGTTTGTGCCGAGGGATGACTGTAAAAACCCAATAACTTCAGATCATAACAAAAAAGTAGTAGTCTTAAATGTGAAAGAATAGTTTTCAGAGCAGATTAATAATGCGGGGATAACAATTTCGCCCTAAAAAATTATTATACTAAAAAATTATTTTTAGTATATTTTGAACAAGATCAGGGTAATTGTGAAATTTTGAAAATCTTCAACTATAAAACTATGAATAATATGTAAAATCAAATTGAATTAATATACTTTAAAAATTAAAAAATAGTTTTTCGAGTACAGTATCGGATTTTTATTATTTTTGGTCAGCTACCAAGGTGTAGCCAACTTTTTCTAGTGGTGTAT